>OU383774.1:115445120-115990120 GCA_910950805.1 Acrocephalus scirpaceus scirpaceus | reverse complement strand
TGGAATTCCCAGAGCAGCTGTGGCTGCCCCTGGATCCCTGGCAGTGTCCCAGGCCAGGTTGGACATTGGGGGACAGTGGAAGGTGTCCCAGTGATGATCTTGATCCCTCCCAACCCAAACCATTCCATGATTCCGTAATTCTCTGGTTCTACAGAAATAGATCCCTGCCCTTTGATCTGGACAAAGCCATTCCACAAATGTCAGAACATTCCTGCATTGTGCAGTTGGGGCATTAATTTTTCTTTCTGGATCTGTATTTAAAATGCATTGGAGAAATGGTGCCAGCACATGGACGTGCAGTGAAATGCAGAGGATGAGGGATAATGACAAGGACCTTAAATCACAAAATAATCCAAATTGAGCATCCAGATGTACCAGAGATCTTTTAGATCTTTAAGATCCATCCCAACCCAATCATTTTACGATTCCATAATTTTCTGGTTGTAGGGAAAACCTCAAGTGAGAGGCGTCCCTGCCATGGCAGGGGTGAGACCGAATGAGCTTTAGGGTCCTTCCAACCCAACCCATTCCATCATTCCGTGATAAACTCCCAGGAAAATCTGAATTCCAGGGTGTTGGTGTGCAAAAGGAAGAGGAGCATGGAGCAATCCCACCCCCAGCACAGGGAACAACACAGGCTTTGCCATAATCCACATTTCAGACCTGGCACAGCTCTGGACAAGATGAATATTTCAGAGAGAGGCCCCAAAGTCCTGAGTGCTGCTCTGGCTGCTTTTCTGCCACACAAATATCCTGAAAGGAGGTGAAAAGATTGAAATCTGTCAGCTACAATAAAGCTTCCATGATTTGCACATCCTGAAATTCTCTTTTTAACTTTTTTTTTTCCCTCAGCTACTCATATGAGGATATTGTAAGGCCTGAATTTCTCTGACCTTGGTCTTGCTGGTAATAATAAAATCTCACCACTGTGTTCCATTTTCAGATCTGATAATTTACAGTTGGAGGAATAATCAAATGAAATAATAAATTGTAATAAATTATAATAAATATAATAATAAATAAAATAGTTGTTCCTCCTCTGGTCTCACAATTAAAGCTGCAGAAAAGGCCAAAGTGACAGTGCAAGCTCAGCTGTGTTGTTGTCACAAATCCAAGTGGAAGTGTCTCTGATCCACCACAATCCATGGAAAGGTGGCAGAGATTCCTCTCCTCTCCTTTTCCTCACAGCAAAGTTCACACACCACTGGAATCAGCAATGTTGGGGAAAAAAAACTTGCAGAAGAGCTGCTATAATTTAATTTTTTTGTTTATCCAGGCTAGCCTTGTTCTAGGAAAACACTGGGAGTCTTCCTGGGGCCTTAACAGGGGTTTAGTCATGGCTTATTTAATTATGATTAATCCCTCAGGGTTTTCAGCTTTTGATTTTATTTTTTTTTAATGTCTCTAAATTTAAGAGAACATCTTCTAGAATGCTACCCAAGGAATTCCATCCCTGGCAGTGTCCAAAGCCAGGTTGGATGGGGTTTGGAGCAGCCTGGGACAATGGAAGGTGTCCCTGCCATGGCAGGGGTGGAACTGGAAGATCTTTAAGGTCCCTCCCAACCTGAATTCTGTGATTCTTTAATTCTGTGTTCTCTACACTTTTGTGGTGCCACCACTGATGTTTTCCCACATGCTGCTGTTAAATTCAGCTTCTTAATTTCTGGACACATTCTAAAATCTCTTTACTCATATCCACCAAAAATCTGCAAAGCACAATATGAGCCCACTCTGAACTAAATGTGACTCCTTAAAATCTTATTTTCATCCACTCTTTTGGGGAGGAAAAATGGCAAGGTAAGGGATGAAATGCAGGGTTTCGAGCTGAGAAAATAAATTGGGGAATAATTCCCTAAAACACCTCGGAAATCAGCAGTGGAGGCACCTCCCTGCAGGGCTGGAATATCTTTGGCTCTGTTCCTCTTCTGACCACACAGAGTTGGTGAAATTCCTTCATTTCCAGCACCCAAGGAAAAGAGGATGGAGCCCTGGGGAGCCCGGAGAGGCTGGAGCAGGAATCACACACCGAATGCTGCTCATGACTCCTTTCACATGGAGCCCTTCCACATCTTTACAAAGAGAGGAAATGTTCTCCAGCAAACAACATTTCCCACAGTTGTCTTTAATTGCTCCTGCCCTCTGGATAGGAGGTTTTATTTTTACTGATTGAAGCTGAGCCGAAAATCTCAGCCCCAAATTGCCCAATCGAGCAAAAAAACGAGGGAATGAAATCCATGCCGAGGAGGCTATTCTTGTTCTGTTATTATTTGGGTTGTTCCCACATCCCAGAGCACAATTTCACATTAGCAGGGTTGGGAAAACAGCTTTTAGCACCCACTCGTGGGCCTGATTTGTTTTGTTCCTAAATAACAGAAAGGTGGAAGAAGGGAAAGCAGGTAAACTGAGAGGCGAATCTCTGTTTGCAATAAATTTTACAAGCTTCAGATACAAAAGCAAAACATCTGCTCTCATTAAAGATTAATTAACGAAACAGGAAAGGAGAGACAGAGAGAGCAGAACATCCTGATTGTTCTTGAGATGCTGCTTCCCTCAAAGCTCCTGATGTTGTCCTGGCAAACTCTTGATGTTTAAAATCCCAGCTCAGGAATCTGATGTGCACATCTACTCTTGGTTTCCCTGCAGGAACTGCTCCTTTTTTATTTTTTCCAAAGAAAATTGGAAATTGCTCTGATTTTCCAAAGAAATTTATTGTTCTGCTCTGCTGGGTGCACATGAACAAAAAGAAAGAAATACAGAATCATGCTGAAATGCACTAAATCTGGATTTTATAACTTAATTTTCTTGTGCATCTTCCTACATTTTAAGAGCTTTCATTCCCAGCACTGCTGCTTCTTCCTTCTCATCCTGATCTCAGTCTCAAACAGAAGCAGGATGGAACTCCTAATTCCTTGTGATCCCAGTGATTTCCTGCTCTCCAGGAAATATCAGGAAATTTTGGCCAATTTTTACAGAGGGAGGTAGAAATCCTTACCTACCCCTGCTCAAATCAAAAACCCTGTTGCCACCAAAGCTCTTTTTTTTCATATCCACAAGGAGAACATTTCCCTGGATATAGAGGGCCCAGGGAGAGGAGACTTTCCAAGCAACAAAACCAATTTCAGGTTTGAAACCCTGAGATTCATTTCCATACATTTCCTTTATAAATTTCCATTCTCATTTCAGGATCGTGATCATCACTAAGATCAGGAGGAAGGAAAATGAAGAAGTTAAAAATTAGGCAAAAGGATGATTTGAGGCAGATTTATTCTGGGTAAAAAAATAAACATTTTAGACTTTATTTAGAGAATAAATCTCCTGATAACACCACAATTTCACTTTTTTTTAAAGAACTTCTAAACCATAGCACTGCTTCATGAAAACTGTGTGCACACAGCAAACTTTCCCTTTTTTTTTGATACAAAGTGACTTTATTTATCCCCTCAATGCCTTATTTATAAAGGCCTTACAAAACAGCCATTCACCCACCGGTGACTCAGATTTTTGGGACTTTCCTGCCTCTCCGGGAATAATGTTTATGATACAAATGTCTCGTTAATGAAAGGCCATTTTCTGTGTGTCACTGACCTTTGTGTGCTGCAAGGAGCAAGAAAACAGCTCCTCCTTTTCTCTTGGAAGCACGGGGTGACAACGTTTCATTAGCAGGTGACATTCTCTTGATCAACATTTTTATTTTTTTTTTCTGCACTAACTTTTTCCAGCTTAACGCTTTGCTTTCCCTGGTTGGATATTTTAATTCAATAGAATTGGAAATTGTGGTTTTAGAAGGGGTAAGGAGTGGCTTTTCCCTGTTTTTACGCTGCCCAATCCATTGGGGGGGTGACAAACCCATGAGGGTGATGTCATGATGTGAGCAATGGCACAGTGTGAGTATTTAAATTAATTACAAAAAAAAAAAAAAAAGGAAAAGTTATCTGAATTACTTGGTTTGCCTCACAGCTGAGATGGTCAAAGAAGGATTTGAATTGTTCCTGCCTTAGATAGGGAAAAACACTTTTTTTTCCTACTCATGGAATTGTTGGTTCCGGTGGGTGAGAAAGGTTTGATCCATGGATTCTCCATCCCTGAGGTGTCCAAGGAATGCTGGACGTGGGTCTGAGCTGGGTGAGAAGGTGGGGATCAGTCACAAGTTGGACGCAATGACCTTGGAGGGCTTTTCCAACCTCTGGAATTCTGGAATTCCGTGATCTGGAGGTTGGGATGGAGGTGGTTCCTGCACATCCCATTTGTCTCTCGGAACACAGGAATTCCTGTGTCCCCACTGCTGTGACAGGGACACTCCGAGCTCCCCCCACACCGCCCTGGGATGTTTGTGGTGGCTGCAAATCCTCCATCTGCTCCTTTCATTGGTGATTCCTCCCTCCCTGCTCCTCGTACCAGAAGAGAAAACAGCCTCAGCGATTTCCTTTCCAGGAATTCATTGGCTTTTCCACTCAGTGATGCCAATTTTCCTCTTCTCTTAAATGTCTTGGCATTTACCCCCTCTTAAAACCTTATCTCTTCTGACCCTTCGTGTTTTCTGCTGGAGGAAGAAAGGTGGCAAAAACCCTGAAACCAACATCAGATATTTCTGAATAGCAAAATCTTGCAAATCATTTTCCAAACTTGAAGCTTCTCTCAATGTTTTAATTCCCAGAAGGACAGAAGAGGGTTGGGAATGTTTCCTGGTGTCAACAACCACAGTCTCCAATCTGAGCCTCCCCTGGTGCAATTTGAGGCCATTTCCTCTCATCCTTTCCCTTGGGAATAGAGACCCGACCTCCCCTCCCTGCCCCCCTCCCCTGAGGTTAAAAATAATCCAATTTTTCACTTCTTTTGCCTCTTACACCTGACTGTGAGTCCTCCTGTCAATGCCATACGTTCCTCAGGTTTGTTTTTTTCATTTTTTCACATCCTCTATTGTTGTTACTGAAAGTTGAGCAGAGGAGAAGAGAAACCAAGCGGCTGAAGGGTGCAAAGAGTAAAACTGAGCCCTGAAAAAACATCTGCCAAACATAGATATCAAATAAACTGAAAAAGAGAAAGGACTTCTGCTCTCTCTGTTTCACTTCTCGTATACACCACATTTAAAATTCAGCACAGGCTAAAAAGTCTTGTTTATGTAGAATCTCAGAATGGTTTGGGTTGGGAGGGACCTCATGATGCTTTGGGAAGGCTGGCCTGGAACAGAGAATGGAAAGAGCTGGAGAATAAAGCAGAGATTTATTGAAAGGCCTTTAGGATACACCTTGGGCAGGACAAGAACCTGGGCAGGGCTACACCCAAGGTGGACCCAAAATGGTCACAAAATGGACCCAAAATGGACACAAAATGGACCCAAAATGGTCACAAAATGGACACAAAATGGACACAAAATGTCTGACCGGTCAGGAAATCTCACACTTTTATAAGTTTTGGTCCATTTGCACATTGGGGTTTCATTGTCCAATCCCAGCTCCAGCTGATGCAGTCCCACCCTTCTTGTTTTCTCCCCTCAGCCCCCGTTGTTTGTGCTTTTGGGCCTGAAAACTTGTCCCAGTTGTCCTTGGTGTGCAGCAGGACAAGGATTTGTTTTGTGTCCCTGCTGTGTGCAGAGAGCTGAGTGACCCTGACTGTGAGCTCAGAGCTGCACCCTGGGCAGCACAGAGCCTGAAACACAGCAAAGATAAAACTGAAGGCATCACTCACAGCCCATCCAGTGCCACCCCTGCCATGGCAGGGACACCTCCCACTGTCCCAGGCTGCTCCAAGCCCCAATGTCCAACCTGGCCTGGGGCACTGCCAGGGATCCAGGGGCAGCCACAGCTGCTCTGGGCACCCTGGGCCAGGGCCTGCCCACCCTGCCAGGGAACAATTCCTGATTCCCAAGATCCCATCCAGCCCTGTCCTGCAGCAGTTTAAAACCATTCCCCCTCTCTCTCACTCTCTGCTCCTATAAAAAAATCCCTCTCCCTCCTTTTTATGAGCCCTTTTAGGTCCTGGAAGGGACTCCAAGGTCTCCCCAGAGCCTTCTCCTCTCCAGGCTGACCATGCCCAGCTCTCCCAGCCTGGCTCCACAGGAGAACAAACAGCCACAAACCCCACTGGAGTTCTCTGGGAGCAGGAACCCCATGGGAGAAGTTCAAAAGAACACATTTTTTTTTCTGGCTGATCTGCCGCTGGTGGCTGAACAATGTGCACTTAAATCTGCCAGTGCTCCCTGTGTTTCCATCAGCTCGTGTCCCATTGTCCATTCTCCAGTGTCATTCAGCCTTGTAACATCTGAACAAAACCAGGGCAGCAGGAGTGACACGCTGGGGCTGCTGGTGATAAACTGCCCGGGCTTTGTCACCCCAGGGAAAGCTGGGGTTGAGCTCAGGGAATTTCTTTAATTAATTTTAACCTCAGTGGCATAAGATCTGCATCTCCAAGTTCAGTGGTTTGGAAGGGCAGAGCTGGGAGCCAAGGGTTGGTGTGGAGATATAAATTTTTATATTTATATATGGGCACAGCATTTGCTGGAAACTTCTTGGAGCCTTTTCTTATTTCTCAGGGGAATTACTGACACCAGCACTGATCCTCTTTGAGCCTCCAGCTTTCTTGGGATGAGATTCCAGCCAGGAAATAGCCAGGGAAACACCTCAGCACGACATGGCAGCCTCGAAAGAAGGCTTGGATGGCCCTGACTGGGATGGCAAAATAGAATCCTGGGATCCCTGAGGCTGGAAAATCCCTCCCAGCCCAGGCAGTCCCAGCTGTGCCCCATGGCCACCTTGTCCCCAGCCCAGAGCACTGAGTGCCACCTCCAGGTGACACCTGCAGGGATCCCGGGCACTGCAAACCTCCCTGGGCAGCCCCTGCAATGTTAAACAACGTTTTCCATGAAAAATTCCTTATGAATTCCTCCCTTTCCCCTGCCATACCCATTAATGCCAATCCAGCCTTTAAATGCCTACGCCACGAACAGAATTTGCCCCATGACATCTGGAGGCCGATAATATTCAGCAACCCACTTGAAGATGAAAAGAAAGGGGAATGATTCTGTCCCAGTGAACCTTTCAGCTTCTCCAAAAATAAACTTTCACACCTGCAATATTTGCCCTAAAATCATGAGCTTTGAGTGATGCCTTCAGTTTTCTCTTTGCTGTATTTCAGGCTCTGTGCTGCCCAGGGTGCAGCTCTGAGCTCACAGTCAGGGTCACTCAGCTCTCTGCACACAGCAGGGACACAAAACAAATCCTTGTCCTGCTGCACACCAAGGACAACTGGGACAAGTTTTCAGCCCCAAAAGCACAAACAACGGGGGCTGAGGGGAGAAAACAAGAAGGGTGGGACTGCATCACCTGGAGTGGGATTGGACAATGAAACCCCAATGTGCAAATGGACCAAAACTGATAAAAGTGTGAGACCTCGTGACAGGTCAGCCATTTTGTGTCCATTTTGGGAGCATTTTGTGTCAATTTTGGGTCCACCTTGGATGTAGCCCTGCCCAGGCTCTTATCCTGCCCAAGGTGAATCCTAAAGTGCTTTCAATAAATCTCTACTTTATTCTCTTAGCTCTGTCCAGTCTCTGTTCCAGGTCAGCCTTCCCAAGGCATTACTGGAACATCAGAAGGAGCTGCCCAGGGAGGTTTGCAGTGCCCGGGATCCCTGCAGGTGTCACCTGGAGGTGGCACTCAGTGCTCTGGGCTGGGGACAAGGTGGCCATGGGGCACAGCTGGGACTGCCTGGGCTGGGAGGGCTTTTCCAGCCTCAATAATTCCAAAATCCTGTGGATTGCTTCTCCTTCCTTGGACCATCCAGTTTGGAAACAAGAGCCCCTCATTCCCAATTCCCATGAGGCTGCCCAGAGGTGTCCAGGAAACAGAATTTGACCCCTTTTTAAAGCCTGGTGCACATCCTTGAGCTGTGCAGAGAATTTGAGGAGCTGACTGAGCACCAGGAGTGAGGTAAACGTGCAGCACCCCCCCCAGCAGCTGGGTAACGAAGGGTAATGCTCGCTAATTTATTAATTATGGAAGTTTTGCAGCTCAATGCTTCATATTGACCAAATTGCCAGTTTGGCTCTGCACAATTACTGTCTGCCTTGATAAATATCCCTTTAATTGGCCGAGCTTGCATGAGATGAACTTTTAAATCACGGCATTTCCACACAATGCAGTGTGAAATTTCTTTCCTCCCTTTTTTAAATTTTTTTTTTTATTTCCCCTAGAAATGAGTCACAAAGAACTGCATTTAAGATATATTGCTATCTCCTTTTTAAGTGGAGTCAGAATGGCTGCACCAAAGCCGAAACGTTGCCAGCATTTGGTGCCAACACTTTGATCCATCCACATGAACTGGATATAGACATAAGAGCTTACTAAACAAACTGGACAGAGTCCCAGTGGGAACACTCAAAAATGTATTAATCAAAGTCAAGCGGCAGAGCAAATTGAACCAGTTCATTAATTATGAAAATTCTCTCACCAAGTGACATGTTGTTAACTGTGTGAGGACTTAACACGTTTGAATCCGTGGGCTTCCCTTCCCTACGTGCAAAATTTAGTTGGAAATTGGAGTTTTCTGGGGTTTTTTTCCTTCTCCTTCTTTGGGTTTCTATCCAGGGAAGAGTCAGTAGCACGGACACAGCACTCGCTGCAGGGAGAGACTTTGCAAAGGTCAGTGCTGAAAAGAGTCGAGGAAAAATGGGATGGTCAAGAATTTTGAGACGAAAACTCTTGAAGGAAATGTTGGAAAAGACCTTCAGGGTCATCCAGTGCCACCAGCATCACCCCAAACCCTGTCCCCAAGGGCCACATCCACATTCCTCTGGAACACTCACACAGACAGTGACTCCAATCCTCCCTGGGCAGCTGTGACCACCCTCACAGGGGAAAATAACTTTTAATTCCTAATCTGAACCTAATTAAAGGATTTATCTGGTCTCTTGTTACCTCTTAAATAAAGACCAGAAACCCACAGGTGCCCACAATACCCATCCACATTGTTTTTCCTTGCTCTCAGCAATAAAACAGCTGCCTCCAGGTTAAAATCTGGGAAAAAATTGTATTTTTAAGGTGTTTTTTGCTCAATAGGGTCTCAGACCAAATGACAAGAGACAGCCTGAGATTCCCAGCTGGGAGCAAAGCTGATTTATTTACAATCCCTTTAGAAAAGGGGAGCAAGGTGAGTGGGAATTATCAAGTGTTGGGAAGGAATATTGAGTTTGGGATGCTGGGATCACCTATGGATGCTGAAATTATCAACTCTATGATATTGATATTTTCTCATCTCCTGGTTTTTAGCACTTCTGAAAATCACAGATTTAAAAAAAAAAAAAAAAAAAAAGAATGTGGTTTCAGAGCTTTTTGCTTTTTGGAGTGATTTAAATAAACACATTTTTAATGCAGGAAAGAGGAGAAAACCTCAATTCCAGGCTGGCAGAAGTTGGACATGAGGCAGCCATTTGGGATTCCTCTGAAATCAATAAGGACAGGCAGGACCCAGGTGGATTCACCCTCCCAATCCCACTCACCTCTCCTGGAATGGGATAAATCCAGAGCCAGGGAGGCTGAACTGCTGCCTTAGATTAAGGCCTGAACCTCGAGGCAATCAAAGCTTTTCAAGAGGATTTGCACCCCCAGTGAATCTTCACATGATGTAAAATATCCCAAAGCATTCAACAACATTTAAGCAAAGGATGTGGGCATTCAAACTTTGCTCCTATAGTTGATCCAAAATTACTTCCATAAATTCTTTACTCCACACTGACTAAATTTTTAAAAATTGTTCTCATATTTTCCTGATTTTTTTTTGTCTTCATCTCCATATTTAAACTGAATTTAAGGCTGAGAGTTCAACATTTGGGGGGAAATTAAATTCGCTTTTGCACAGCGCTGTTGATTAATTATTATCCACTGAAACCCTCCACGGATTCCAAGCCATCTACAAAGTGAGGGTATGGGAAATATTCCAAGAAAAAGGCACGTCCAGGAGTTAAATAAAAACTGTTTGTCACCTGTAAATTCAATATTAGGGGAGTTACCAAACAGGAGGCTGAGCTTTGCTTAAGCACTGACTGAGATCCCGAGCTTTGACTGAGATTTAAGGATTTTTTCTGGGAATAACTGAATTTTATCCCTACAGCTGTCTGGTCAGGGAAAGGTGATCATCTTTTTGCTTTCCCTAAGGAATAGTCAGATAAAAGATGATTTTTTTTATGTGCCCATCACTCTTATCCCTAAATCTTCCCAAAACCCACAGCATTCCTATAAAATTCCCCTTTTATTTAAACAGCATTAATCAGGAACTAAAGAGACTGCTCATCATATTTAATTTATATATATTTAATGTTATTATATTACATTATCCTCTATAATATATATTATAATATATCATATAATTTTTATCGTGTATTATTATATATAATATAGATTATATTGAAATATATTCTATATTAATCATTGAGGGGGTTTAGATATAATATATAATATATATTATATACATTATATAATATATATTATATATTATATATATTATATTATATTATATTTATGTATAATTGTACCTTTTGACCCAATATGAATATATATTTAATATTTATATTAATTGATATAATTAATTTTTTTCATCTGCTTTTATCCAGCAGTTCCCATCCTGGGAATATTAAACATGATTTTCTTGGGAAGCCACTGAGAGGAATCCCAGGAGGAAAAGTTGATTTTCCAAGAGCCTGGGGGAAAGGGCAGAATTCCCTTGGTCCCACTGCAGAGCCAGGGTAAGATTGTGCCTAAATGACAATTGCTGTTTGCCTAAATCCTTGGTTTTTTACAAGGAAAATTGGATTTTCCTAAATATCTGAAGTGTTAAAAATATAAAAATCAAGTTTGGAGCAACAGAAAAACTTGTTTTGCTCCCTGTAGTCCATGAATAAGGAAGGGTTTATCCTGAAATGAAGGAAGTGGGGGCTGGTTTGTTCATGGAAATAATAAATTGGGTGAAATCTCTCTTTGTGTGGTTATGGAGAAAAATGTTCATTTCTTACACTTATAAAATCCTCAAAGCCACTGCTAACACAGACATGCAGCAACATCTAGTGACCACAGCAGGATAAGGCAGGAAAAATTTGGAAATGAGTTCCTATATATCATTTAAGTCTGAGGATAAGCTAAAAAACTGGATTTTATTCCTTTGTTTCATGCAGGTTTTGTTCCAGCTTAAAATTAACCCGTTCCTACAAAAAAATCCATTAGATAGAAAATCTCTCTCCCTAAAAATAAAAATTAAAAGTAATTAAAAAAAATTTCCCAGATCCCACACAACAGAAATGGTCACAAAAAGAACGTGAAATTCTTGGAAATTGTTGCTGTATTAATAAAAAAATCTGCATTTCACACCCTGCTTTTAGGCAGGTGTAAAACCATTGAGATCTCCATGGTATAGAATGAGAATTATTTGTGCCTTTATTTAAGGGTTCAGAAAGGTTTAAGGTTTAAAGGTTTTAGTCTAAAAACCTCTTAAAACCCAAGAAATGAGATCTTTTAATTAATAATTACAGTTAACAATTGGTGTCTACCCTGCCTGAGTGGATGAAGTTCTACTTCAGCAGAATTATTTCTTCTTTTTTTCCACTTTTAAATATTGCTTTTATTTCATGGAAAAAGCCAACGAAGGCAGAACATTTCCATCTGCTTTTTTTTAACCACTTCCATGCCCCAGCTGCTTCCCAGATGATTTTTATCAAAAAAAAAATGGGGTAAAATGCACAATTCCTTGGGTAAACAAATTACAGGCAAAGATACCAAAGTGGCAAATTTGTGGCTGTGCACATCAGCAATTTCAGATCTAAACCCCTGGGGGCTAATTTGGAATGTGATCCATGCCCACCAATCTTGGAAAAATTCATCCCAACCACGTTTGGATGGAAGTTGGAAGCAGAGTTGTCCTTCTTGGGTCCCACCACACGTGTAGAATTCAGAGCTCAGGGAGGAATTCTGCAGGAATTTGTGGATTTGGAGCTTAGGGAGAGGTTTGTGATGGTGGGACTGGCAGTGTTTTCTTCACGGTCAATGATTTGAGGGGTCTTTCCCAATTTTAGTGGTTCTCTGAATCAGCTGGGTTTGGACAGGGAAAACCTTTCAAGGATGGGTTTTCCAGAAAAGAACCTGGACACAGCAAATGAGTCCTGAGAGAATGGAATTAAAATCACGAGGGGGATCAGACCAGGAATAATAAAATCATCCATAAAATCAATGATAAAATCATGGATTTGGGTTGAGAGGGAACTTAAAGCCCATCCAGTGCCACCCCTGCAGTGACAGGAGCACCTTCCACTGTCCCAGGCTGCTCCAAGTCCCAATGTCCAACCTGGCCTGGGACATTTCCAGGGATCCAAGGGCAGCCACAGCAAATCTGGGAATTCCAGTCCAGCCTCTCCTCACCCTCACAAGGATGAATTTCATCCCAATATCCAAATAAATCTATTTATACCAGTGTGGAACCTTTCCCTGGGTGCTGTCCCTGCAGCCCTTGGGAATTGTCTCTCTCCAGGGTTCCTGCAGCTCCTTCAGGCCCTGCAAGGCCACCCTGAGCTCAGCCCAAAGCTTCTCCTGGCCAGGCTGAACAATCCCAGCTGTGCCAGCCTTTCCTCCCAGCAGAGCTGCTCCAGCCCTCTGCTCATCCTGGTTCTAAAGCTCCTCCATCCACCAAGGGTTTCATGCCAATCATCCACCCTGATTTTCCCAAATGATGCTCCAAGAGTCTCAACAGGTCAATGTTTAATCCCATTATTTCCTATTTCATGGGCAATTTTCCCTCCCAGACCCATGGAACAACTCATTGAATCATTATTGATCAATTAACCTCTTTATTGACCTCTTAAATTTTGGGTCACTGAAGGTTCCCATGAAAATTCATCTGTTTATTTAAAGGAATTGATTGAAATGAATGAGATTTTGGGGATCCAGGTTCCCCCAGTCTCCAGAAATCCCTAGACATGGGAAAGGAGCTGTTGTGAGGCACTTCTGTTTTAATTTTGCCTGAAAGCAACTCAAATCCAAAGGCTGTTCTGTCTGCCAGAATAGAAGAAACTCCAGTTTTGGGAGAGTGGAAAGATTCCTTTGAGCTGTTGAGCGAAAAAAAACAGGCTCGGAAGGCATATTTTTTAAAATAATTTTTAATTAAATTTTAAAAAATAATTAATTAAAAAATCAGGTAAAAGAAGCATCCGAGTTCTATTAATCTATTATTATATTATCTATATAAATAATATATTAATAATAATATATTATTAATATTATATATTATTATAATTATATAATATAGTATAAATATATAAATATAATATAATATAAATATTATAATAGTATAATTATAATATCATATAAATATATAAATATAATAATATATAAATATAATAATATTATAATATATATATTACCTTATTTTATATATTATTATATACTTATATATTATATATTATATTATATTGTGTATTAATATATATTAATATATATAATTAGAATATTATAAATATATATTATAAATATATTATATTATTATATTAATAATTACTTGTTATTATAATTATATTAATGTATTATTATAAATATAATATTATATTCTCTATATTATAATTATAATAATTATTATTATCTATTATTAATAATAATATATTATTATATACGAATCTATTATTATATTATCTATATTAATAATAATAATCTATTATTATAAACCTCCCTGTTAATCCCCCTATTTAAATAATACATCTGCCACAAAAAGACATAATCCTCCACCCAGAAAAGCCAAAAATGAGTCAATTATTGTGATTTTTTTGAGGGCAGGAAGGTGAAACCTCTCAAATTTTCCCAGCCAGATGCTTCCCTGACAACGTGAGTCTGCTCCCCACCCTTGTGAGCTCCGTTTTGTGTCCACATGTGCCAATTTTGGTCCTTTGAAAGCCTTCAGAAGTCAGGTTTAGCACACATGAGCGCAGTCAATGCCTTTGATTGAGGAGATTGTTATTGCTGAACGTCACATTTGCTCATCTGAGAGCCACCCTCGGAGGAGTTTCCTCTCCTGTTTGATTTTCACACGTGTTTGTTCTCCTGAAAGCCTTTTAGCCCTCAGGTAAGGATTAGACAACGATTTGGCGGCTTTAAAAGACAGGAAAAAATCGACTCTGCTGTCGTGAGGCCTCGTGGGGTTTTTTTGCCGCGCTGAGGGTGTTGTTTCTTCCAGCAGAAAAAGGGAATAATTTTCAGATGAAAAACAGAATAATTTCGGTAAACTGAGGCACAGAATCTCAGGTTATGAGGAGCTGGAAGGGATCCATGAGGATCATCGAGTCCAGCTCTTTAAGGAAAGGCCGAAACTGGGATCAGCCCCACAGCCCCGGTGTTTTCTGACTGGGATTTCCACCACAGCGCTGAGGGGAAATCTTACCCAGAAAATTCAGGTCTGGGCTCCTGGACACAAAGAAAGTTCGTGCAGCTGTTGGAACAGTCCAACAAGAGGTCATAAATTGATCCCAGGGCCCAAAAGCTGGGAATGTTCTCCTGGAGAGGAGAAGCTCCAGGGAGAGCTCAGAGCCCCTGGCAGGGCCTGAAGGGGCTCCAGGAGAGCTGGAGAGGGACTGGGGACAAGGCATGGAGGGACAGGAGCCAGGGAATGGCTTCAAAGTAGGATTTGATGGGATCTTGGGAATCAGGAATTGTTCTCTGGGAGAGTGGGTAGGGGCTGAAATTCCCAGAGAATTTGTGGCTGCTGGGATTGTTCAGCCTGGCCAGGAGAAGCTTTGGGCTGAGCTCAGGGTGGCCTTGCAGGGCCTGAAGGAGCTGCAGGAACCCTGGAGAGAGACAATTCCCAAGGGCTGCAGGGACAGCACACAGGGAATGGATTCCTAGAGCCAGAGGGCTGGGCTGGATGGGATCTTGGACAGGAATTATTTCCTGGCAGGGTGGACAGGCCCTGGAATTCCCAGATTAGCTGTGGCTGCCCCTGGATCCCTGGCAGTGTCCCAGGCCAGGTTGGACATTGGAGCTAGGAGCAGCCTGACCTGAAACAGAGACTGGACAGAGTTAAGAAAATAAGGTAGATATTTATTGAAAGGCCTTTAGGACACACCTTGGGCAAGAGAGGGCCTGACCAGGGTTACACCCAAGGTGGACCCAAAATGGTCACAAAATGGACACAAAATGGACACAAAATGGTCACAAAATGGACACAAAATGGACACAAAATGGATGCCCGGTCATGAGGTCTCACACTTTTATCAGTTTTGGTCCATTTGCACATTGGGGTTTCATTGTCCAATCCCAGCTCCAGCTGATGCAGTCCCACCCTTCTTGTTCTCTCCCCTCAGCCCCCGTTGTTTGTGCTTTTGGGCCTGAAAACTTGTCCCAGTTGTCCTTGGTGTGCAGCAGGACAAGGATTTGTTTTGTGTCCCTGCTGTGTGCAGAGAGCTGAGTGACCCTGACTGTGAGCTCAGAGCTGCACCCTGGGCAGCACAGAGCCTGAAATACAGCAAAGATAAAAATGAAGGCATCACTGGGACAGTGGAAGGTGTCCCTGCCCATGGCAGAGCTGGCACTGGATGGTTTTTATTGCCCTTTCCAACCCAATTTTTTCCACGATTTTATAGTCCTGTCTGACAGCAGCACAACCCCAGCCCTGTGATCTCTGCCTGAAGAGAATCAGGATTTCTGTAGAAGAAACCTGGATAGGAAATGGCTCCCAGACAATTTGTACCTCAAGAGCAGCAACAAGTGCAGGAGAAAATGTTCTCTGGTTGAAATCCCTGACATGCCAACAAATGGTGTTAGAGATTAAATCTGTGATAAGTGGAGTTAATGCCCAGGTTTCAACAGAGGTGTGTAAGGAAGAAATTAAACTCCCTTAGGGAACCAGGTGACTAAAAAATGAAGCCCCCACTGTTGATCAAAGCATCAGCACAGAGCTAATCCTGAGGAGAAACCATCTGGTTTAAAAGCATTTGGTTTCAATATGGGTGGGAATAAAAAAAAAAAAGAGAACTTGGGCTACTGATCAACAGATCTGGCTTTCCTTCTGCTGTTTTATTAGGAATTATAGAGAAGAAAATCAGAAAAGCCAACAAAGAAAGCAGCAAGGAAGCACCAAACAGAAGCTGTGGCAGGGTGATGCAGAGAAAAAGCTGAGAGAGTGATTTTTTAATGCCAGCACTGTCAGAAAAGGCTGCAATCTGTTGCAAAGATGCTTCTCCTGCTTTATCCAAAGACATCAGATATTGATTCAAGCATCTGTTTCAAACTGGAAACACCTGGTGGGGCTCAAACTTCTTCCCAAATGCTTGAGGCTGAAAAGGGGACAACAGGGTGTTCTCAACCACTTTGGGGAGATGCTCTAGAGCATTATTTTCCAGAGAACATTGCTTTTTGTAATAAATAGATAGAGCTCAGGTGACAAAGGTAGTCAGGGAGTCACCCTTGGTGCTGTCCCCGGGGCCTGCCAGGCTCTAAATGAGCTCAGCAGAACCTCAGTCCATGATGTCCCATTTTTCCACCACCGTGGTCACGGTTCAATGCGTCATTGATAAAATTTGCAATGTAAAAAATACAATTTTTTTCATTTTTTCCTCATCAAAAAGCAGGAAGAGCCCACCATGCCAAAATCACTGGTTCTTCCACAAAGTACAGCCACTTTTTGGATGACACAACCTCAGTTGTGCTGAGTCCTTTTAGCTTGGAACAGGATAAGGATTTGTCTGGTGATGTTGCCACATTTTATAACTAATTATGTTGTTAATGGTGATCTGCTGGATTGCTGCTGAGGAGAAAAAAGAAATCTCAAATAATTCAGCTCTGAAGGACCTGGAGAAGAAGGGGAAGTTTCAGGGAGTTCTCACTGCAGCCTTCCAGAACCTCAAAGGGGTTGTAAAAAGGATGGAGAGGGGATTTTTATAGGGGCAGAGAGAGACAGGACAAAGGGCAAAGATTTTTTAATGGCCTTGAACATTTCCAGAGAGCCAGGAACAAGAAAGATCCCAGATCCATGGAATGGTTTGGGTTGGAAGGGACTTTAAAGCTCATCCAGATCCATGGCAGGGACAGCCTCCACTGTCCCAGGCTGCTCCAAACCCCAATGTCCAACCTGGCCTGGGACACTGCCAGGGATCCAGGGGCAGCCACAGCTGCTCTGGGAATTCCAGCCCAGCCCCTCCCCACCCTCCCAGGGAATTTTTTCCCAACATCCCACCTAAACTTGGCATTTTCCAGTTTGAAGCCATTCCCTGGGTGCTGTCCCTGCAGCCCTTGGGAATTGTCTCTCTCCAGGGTTCCTGCAGCTCCTTCAGGCCCTGCAAGGCCACCCTGAGCTCAGCCCAAAGCTTCTCCTGGCCAGGCTGAACAAACCCAGCTGTGCCAGCCTTTCCTCCCAGCAGAGCTGCTCCAGCCCTCTGCTCATCCTGGGGCCTCCTCTCCAGCAGCTCCACATCCTCCCTGTGCTGGAATGCCAGGTTTGGATGCTGCAGGAAGTGGGAATGATTTTTATTCACCTCAGTGGAGCTTTGGAAGCGTCTGCAGCTGACAGGAATTCACAGTGAATTAATATCATGCATTGGCATAGCTGAAAATTCCTGTATTTCCACAATTAGCAGCCAGCACAACTCCCCTGAGATGTTTTGATCCAATCACATTCTCTCCTGGGACACCTCTACTTTCGTAGTTTTTGTAGTTTGTTTTACTGCTGGGGCTTTTTTCTGCTCTGTGACTCAAACCAATAAACTGACTCCATGCTGGTGATAAAAGCTTGGAGCTGGAGGAATCCCACTGTCCTGATCTGGGCAGCTCTGCCTCCCAGACAGAACTTCTGGGAAAAGATGAAAGAAGCACATTCCCATCCTTTCTCCTTCCCTGAGGAGAAAATATCCCTGGAGCCTTGCAAAGAAGTGGGTGTCAACCCTTATGGAAATCTGATTATAATGAGCTGGCAAAGCCACTGATTGCATGAACAACACAAGACTGGCGTGTAAACAAAACTGGACATTTTGATTTTTAAACCAGGATTAAAGTCGGTTTTCAGTGATCAGGACTCTTGGCACAGAGTGCTCCAAACACCACCTCAGACATTTTTCCTTTCATTTATTTAAGGCATCAAAATGAGATTTCGTCATGAGATTTCATGGGGTAAACATAACCTTAAGACAGCACTTAAGGAACCAGCCTTTGTTCAGTTTTATTCTCTTTATTCTCGCTCTGCTCTGGCTGTCCTTTGGGAGATTAAGGTGTTCCTTTTCTGTGCCCTGTTTGTTTTCAGCATTCAGGCTCCAAACCCACCTCAAAGGTGAGATTTACTGTACCAAAACACGAGCTCAGGGCTGTTTGAAGAAGACAATGCAGGGAGTCTCTGTACACTCTGCCAGTGACACATTAACCCTAATTTGGAATTATTCCATCTGTTTATTTCAGCCGCCAGAAGCCTAAATTTACAGATTTCCAAGAGCTGTCACAGCTCAATTGTTTTATGTTTTTTGTCTTTCCTTTTTTGGGGGGTGTGCAGGATCAGTTTTAGCTGCTCATTCAGACAAAAATTATCACAAAAATCATCACAAAAATCATAAAATCACAGAATGGTTTGGGTTTAATCTGTGAAGTAAAAGAAGATATTAAAAAGTTTTTTGTGGAGAACAAATTCATCCATTTTTCATCTTGTAGCCAAAAAAATAAAAAACTAAAAAAACATCTCAGAGCTGCAATGGGGAGTGAGACCCAGCTCAGTGTCTCAGTTGGCAAATACCTGAAAACTGATGCCTCAAAAACTTCCTTTAAAACTGAACCCTGTCCTTTTTCTTTTTAATAACACAAGCCCTGAGAGAAGGGCTACACAAATTCAGATATTGCAGGAGTAGCAGCAGACATCTGGCAGAATAAATTAATTCCTGCTTTTCTTCTGAGCCTCAGTTTTAAGCAGCTGCTCCTGGCCAGGAGGACAAGATGCTAAAATCCAGCGAGTCCATGTATACAAAAATAAAGTTGTCAGCCTCTAAAGTGATGTGAAGAGGATGTGGGGTGAGAGGAATCTCGGAGGGAGGTTTGATTTTTATTTTTCTATTAAAAGCACAAAAGCATTTTTGCCATAACTCTGTTATTTCTCACCGCGCTCGTGCGTCCTCGCTCCGAGTTTTTCCTCCCGGAATGATAAATTGCAAATAATTTTTTTTTTTACTCCTGAGATATTCCCAAAGCAAAAAAAAAAAACCCACCAAAAAAAATCTTGACATTTAAAATCTGCATGCTTAGCAGGTCATTAATTACCTCATTTAAGAGCTGACAGGTCTCATGTCAGGCTCGACACTGTTTTTCAAGCTGTCACACCCACGCTCTGCCTAAAAGCTGTGGAGCAAAAACGTCATCATTTATAATGCAAAAAGGGGATCATTGATTATGCCCCGATTATTCATCATAATGCTTTTCTTTCGTGTCTACTTAATCATTGTGGTTTCTTGGAATATGCAAACCTTTCAGGCAAATCTGACTGCGGGAGCAATCCAAACAGAGCTCGGGGCTGACACCAGCTGGGCAAATAGGGCAAAAAGAGGGAACAATGCAGGGCACGAACCCCACCTCTGCAGGAGGAAGGTGGATTTGGGGTGGGGTCAGGGAGGAAAGGACCTGAAGGATCTGCAGGGTTGAGATCCAGTGCTGGAGAAATTCCTGGCTCGGGGTCCGTGTTTGCTGTGATGTTTTATCCCAAAGATTGTGGCACTCTCCATGCCAGCAAGAATGAAACATCAGGAGAAGAGGATTCATATGTGGGAATTGCAGGCACAGAAAATTCTCAAAACCTCGTGCATGCAAGCCCAAATACAGCAGAGAATACAGGGTTGGACTTGAGGCCTTGGAAAAGGCTCCCAGCTTTAGATACCATAAACAAGAAATTGGATTTGTTTAAGCAGAGACATATTAAGCAAGGCAGTGGAGAGTTTAAGGTTTTAAAAAGTTAAGATATAGAAGTAGTTATAAAGGTATTAAGAAGTTTTAAGGCGTAGTTCTGTAGGATTTTGTGTCACTATAGGATTGGGTAAAATTGCCTGCATTGTGGCAGCACGTGTGATAATTTAATTAGCCATTGGTGTGAAAGTTAAAACAATCTGTGGGGCAGTGGATTATTGGCTAATAAACCTTTAAAACCCCCTGTAACCTGTGGTCTTGTGACCACTGGCCACAAACTCCTGGACTATGCAGTGAAGATGTTCTCACCCTTCAAGAAAATGTAGAGGAGCAATAAATCAAGTTTTAAGACGTCTCCCAGTGGTTCTGTCTCTCTAAAAATCCTGAAATTCACAGAATTCACAAAATTTTCATTGAGGTTGGAAAAGCCCTCCCAGCCCAGGCAGTCCCAGCTGTGCCCCATGGCCACCTTGTCCCCAGCCCAGAGCTCTGAGTGCCACCTCCAGGTGACACCTGCAGGGATCCCGGGCACTGCAAAGCTCCCTGGGCAGCCCCTGCCAAGGCCTGAGCACCCTTTCCATGGGGAAATTCCTGCTGCTGGCCAAGCTGAGCCTCCCCTGGCCCAGCCTGAGGCCGTTCCCTCTCCTCCTGGCCCTGTGGCCCTGGGAGCAGAGCCCGACCCCCCCGGCTGTCCCCTCCTGGCAGGGACTTGTGCAGAGCCACAAGGTCCCCCCTGAGCCTCCTTTTCTCTCTTCCCTACCCTTTTCTCTTACTTTTTGTCATCTCTAGATGTAACAGTGAGGTCACATAATGATTTCCACCACAAAATTCCCCTCTTTACTATTAACATCTCATTTCTAGGAAAAGCTGATGGGGCAGCAAAGTCTATCCATGTCTGACCTCCAAAGAAAAAGGTTTTATTCCACAAAGGAGTTCAGGGGTGGTCAACACCTTCCTGGAACCCTGTGGGTGTTCTGGTTCTTGGGCCTGTTGTTGCTGTTGGAACTTCTTCTCCATCTTCCAAACTCTGGAACTTCTTCTCCATCTTCCATACTTTGGAACTTCTTGTCCTCATCCAAACTTTGGAACTTCTTCTTCATCTTCCAAACTTTGGAATTTCTTCTCTTTATCCAAACTTTGGAACTTCTTCTCTTCATCCAAACTTTGGAACTTCTTCTCCATCTTCCAAACTTTGGAACTTCTCCATCTTCCAAACTTTGGAACTTCTTCTCCTCATCCAAACTTTGAGGAGCCGGTTTTTCTCCAGCTAAAAAAGGGTGTGAGGGCATCTCCAAACTCTGACTCCTCAGCCAGTGGAGATGGAATTCACAGAATCAGAGTGAAGTAGCTTGGGGAAAAAGACCTTTGAGATCATCAAGTCCATCCTATGACGTAACCTAACCCCTCCTCATCAACTAAACCAAGACACTGAGTGTTTTTTCAAACACATCCAGGGATGGTGGCTCCATCACCTCCCTGGGCAGACAATTCCATTGCCCAAGGAATTATCCAAAGAATCATCCCCAGGGGAACTCTGCTTCTCCTATTAAAACCTTCTGGCATTTCACCTCTGTGAGCTTGGGCTGTTTGGCAGATGGATAACAAAGTTCTTGGAAAGGCAGAGCATCATTTTGTGGGGTCCTGTGAATTTTGGGATCACAAGTAGGAGCAGGAGGCACCCAAAGCATGGGTGGCACCTTCCCTCTGGTGTGGGAGGCAAAGAGGGAAGAGGGACTTGGAATTTTGATCCTCCAGGGGTCCTTGTCACCTCAGGCAGGTCCCAAAATGCAGCACATCTAAGGACAGTAAAAGATGGTTATGATTTTAAAATGTTCTGAAACATCTGCTGTACCTTTACTAAAAATAATGGCATATTTCAAATTATCTTTTTTTTTCCTAAAGATTCCACAGCTTCAGGGGGTTAGGATTAGATTAGATTAGATTAGATTAGATAAAATTTAGATTAGATTAGATTAGATTAGATTAGATTAGATTAGATTAGATTAAATTAGATTAGATTAGAAAAATTTCCCTGGCAGAGTGCTCAGGCCTTGGGATGAGCTGCCCAGGGAGGTTTGCAGTCCCTGTCTGTGGGAGTCCTCAGGAAGAGCCTGGATGTGACACCTGGGGACAGGGTTTGGGGTGCTGCTGGTGGGATCTTGCACAATTTTTCTTCCTTCCTTGTCTAAAACCTATTTATGGAAAGAAATATCCATCTACAACATGTTTATTTTTCTATGGGTAATTCTACAGCCCTCAGAATGGAGTTTTCCAGTTTTACAAAGGAAAACTGAGACACACAAATACCAAAATGCTGCACAAAATCCGTGGAGAAAGATCAGGGAGGTGAACAGACAGTGGCCAGTTTGCTGCCTGGCCAACTGAACTTCCTCTGTTGCAAAATGCAGTTTTGAGGACAATGAGAAGTTGCTGAGGAGACTCCAAAAACCTGCAGGCTGAGAAAATCCAGGCATTTAAACTGGATTTAAACCCCAAAGTTCCTGAAGCAGTGTCAATGTGGAGATTAAAACTGAGAAAGGCGTACAAGTTCATAACGGCAGAAAAATTGATAGCTGATAACATTATCTGTGAGGTTAATTAATGCACAATCATTCCTGGGAAGTCTTTTCCTTTTGTCCCAGAGAGGTTTGTTTGCCAAGCAAACGCCAGGAGATGTGTGAACCACCTACAGCAAATGTTGCTACAATGAAGTTCTCAGCACTGAGTGGGGATGTTTGCTCAGGTTCGGTTTCCACCACCTGTGCAGGGTTTACCAAGCGGGCTGGGAGCCCTGCCTATCTTTTGTGTTTCCAGCTTTTGTTGCCTGGCTGCCTCAGCTGCTTCCCAACTGTGGGAATGAAAATGGACCTGGCTGGTTCCTCCCTCTGCCTGAAGCGCAGGGGAAAGGAAAGGGAGCAGAGAAAAGCGACTCCTGCCTTTGAACTCTGTCAGATGCTGGGGTTTGAGAGCCATGGCAGTGATTGTGGAACAGGAGATCCCAGAATCCCAGGATTCCCAGAATCATCAGGGCTGGAAGAGCCCACCCAGCGCCACCCCAGTGCCACCAGCAGCACCCCAAACCCTGTCCCCAAGGGCCACACTCCAGACTGTCACCCTAAAGTTCACCTAAACTTCATCTCATCCCTTGGGCTTTGCAGGAACCTGACCTTGGGATGGGAGGGACCATCCTGGAGACTCCTCACAGCCCCCAAGGTGCTGAGGCTGGGAGCAGATGGATTGGAAGTTGTGGCCCCCTGAAGGTTTGGTGGCTGTGCAGGGGCCTTTGGCTTGGATTTCATGGAATCACCGAGGTGGGAAGAGCCCCTGAGGATCCCCCAGGGCCACCCCAGCAGCACCAGCAGCACCCCAAACCCTGTCCCCAAGGGCCACCTCCAGCCTCCTCCTGAGCACTGCCACAGACAGGGACTGCAAACCTCCCTGGGCAGCTCATCCCAAGGCCTGAGCGCTCTGCCAGGGAAATTTCCTTTCCCAATCTCCACCCTGAGCCTCCCCTGGTGCCATTTGAGGCCGTTTCCTCTCCTCCTTTCCCTTAGGACACAGCAGCAGAGTCTGACCCCCATCACTGCCCCTCCTGTCCAGAGTTCCTGCCCATATTTTGTTTCTATTCCCTCAAAGGGGCAGTGCACCTTTTCTTTATTGTCATTTTATTTTATTGTTAAACGTGGTATTTACCAGAGCACTTTCAAAACAAACACACCCTCCCTCGTGCTCATCCAAATTCTCTGTACCTGCTGCAATATAAAACAGGATAAACAATTGGCTGGAGCAGATCATGGGGTAAATAAGGGCTGGGGTTCAGGTGAGAGGTGCTGCTGTGCTGCTCAAGTTCTCTTTGAGCTTCTGGCCTTTATTTAAGAGGTAACAGTAACCAGATAATCTTCTAAAGGTTCAGCATAGAGATTGGGAAAGGAAATTTCCCTGGCAGAGCGCTCAGGCCTTGGGATGAGCTGCCCAGGGAGGTTTGCAGTCCCTGTCTGTGGCAGTGCTCAGGAGGAGGCTGGAGGTGGCCCTTGGGGACAGGGTTTGGGGTGCTGCTGATGCTGCTGGGGTGGCATTGGGTCATCCTGAAGGTCTCTCTCACCTTGATGTCTCTGTAATTCTGTGTGATTCTGCCAGGATAATCTCACTTGTAAACACAAATTAATCCTCATCCTGGTGAGTCAGAGATCCTACTCCAGGTCAGCTCCTGCTGCCCAAACACAAACCTTGCTGCCGTTTTGCAATCACTTCATGGGTGTCTCGCTGTCAGCTCAACACCAGGGCTTCATGTGTGGTCCTGATCCCATTCCCTGCCCCCTGCTGCTGTTTCCCTCAGCTCTGGGATGCACAGATTGTGGAACAGGAGATCCCAGAATCCCAGGATTCCCAGAATCATCAGGGCTGGAAGAGCCCACCCAGCGCCACCCCAGTGCCACCAGCAGCACCCCAAACCCTGTCCCCAAGGGCCACCTCCAGGCTGTCACCCTAAAGCTCACCTGAACTTCATCTCATCCCTTGGGCTTTGCAGGAACCTGACCTTGGGATGGGAGGGACCATCCTGGAGACTCCTCACAGCCCCCAGGGTTCCTGCACAGCTGCCCTGGGAAGGAGGATCTGCCATCCATGGAGCATTTCCTCAGCCAGGCTGGCAGCTGCTGCATGTGCAGAGCTGAGAGCAGAGGACACCCGTGATCCTGCACTGCAGAAAACCCCCGTGTGTCATCAAAGATCTCATCATCCAGAAAGTTTTTGCTCTTCAGAGTGGAAGGCTGCACTTGTCTTCAAATATCCAGGAGGCGTGGTGCCCACATTCCTGCAGGAGGAGTGGAAACAGATGGAAAGCTCAGCACAGGAAGAGGAGCTCTGGCCAGAGTGGCTTTTCCTCATCCTGACACATGTTCAGCCTGGTGCTCTGCAGGCTTGAAACGCTGGGTGGGCCACAGGAGTGGCTGCTGCTGCTTCAGGAGTTGGTCAGGGGGTTTATTTCTTTCAGCTCAGGCTGAAGAAGTTCAGGTTTTAAAGTCCCAAGGTCAGAGGTGCTGCCAGTGACAGCCTGAAAAGCACAGCACCTTCCCACAGACAGGACAGGTCCTGCAGGAAAGGGCAACAGAGCCCTGGTGGGTGTTAAAAACAGAGAACTGCAGAGTTCTCAGGGTGGGAAGAGCCCTCCAGGATCACCCAGGGCCACCCCAGCAGCACCAGCAGCACCCCAAACCCTGTCCCCAAGGGCCACCTCCAGCCTCCTCCTGAGCACTGCCACAGACAGGGACTGCAAACCTCCCTGGGCAGCTCAGCCCAAGGCCTGAGTGCTCTGCCAGGGAAATTTCCTTTCCCAATCTCCACCCTGAGCCTCCCCTGGTGCAATTTGAGGCCGTTTCCTCTCCTCCTTTCCCTGCCCCTCCTGGCAGAGCCACAAGGTCCCCCCTGAGCCTCCTTTGCTCCAGGCTCAGCCCCTTCCCAGCTCCCTCAGCCCCTCCTGGGCCTCCAGCCCCTTCCCCAGCTCCCTGCCCTGCCCTGGACACGCTCCAGCCCCTCCAGGGCTCTCCTGCAGGAGCCACAACTGGACACAGCCCTGGAGCACACAGGGACAATCCCTGCTGGACACACAATTCCTCACTCAGCCCAGCTGGGCTCACCCTGCAGTGTTCAATGCCAGGTGAACATCCAGAGTGCCCAAATCCTCCAGATTTCTCACTAAAACCTCACATGGAGTGAAGATGTCCTGGAAAATCAAAACATATTGAAATGATTGGTTTGTGATTCACACAGAGCTCCAAGTGTGTGCAGCATGGAAATGGTGGAGTCGTGGAATGATTTAGTTGGAAAAACCCTCCAAGACCATCAAGTTCAACCATTCCCCAGCACTGCCAAGCCACCATTCACCCAAGATGTCCCCAAGTGCCACATCTGCACGGCTTTAAATCCTTTCAATCCCTCCAGGAATGGTGATTCCATCACTTCCCCAAGCTGCATGATCCCCCCTCACCTGGCACAGTTGAACCCTGCATGGGTTGGACAAGGCAGTGCAAGGCTCAGGGCACCGTGTCCTGCAAATCCATGAGATCCTAAAAATCCCAAAGATCTGGGAAAGGACCGGCATCCCAGAGCAGGGCTGCAGGATGCTCTCCCCAGATATTTTGGCAGAAAAGTCTCAACACACATCCCTGCCTTATTCCTTTGGTACAATTCTTTATAAATCGCTCAGAAGTGTAATAAAAATTATCCTTACAGGGAAAAACCTGTAAAACTCTTGTCTTTAAGACATTTCTTTGGCTCTGTAGTGATGTTGGGAGAATGATCCATGATATCACCTTTGTTTTGTGCTCTTCAAGGTGCCAAAGGCAATCAGGCACTTGAAATGTTGATTTTCTTTGGGCAAACCTTTGAAAACTCTATCTGGGGGTGGTTTTTTGGGAGGTTTTTTTGTTTGTTTTTTTGGGTTTTTTGGGTTCTTGTTTTGTTTTGTTTTTTGGGGTTTTTTGGTTTTGGTTTGGGTTTTTTTGTTTGGTTTTTTTGTTTTGGTTTGGGTTTTTTTTGTTTTGTTTTTTTGGGGGGGGTTTGTTGTTTTTTGTTTGTTTGGGTTTTTTGGGGTTTTTTTTGGGGGGGGTTGTGGGTGGGGGTTTTTTTGTTTTTTGTTTTTTTTGGGTTTGCTGGGTTTTTTGGGTTTTTTTCAGGTTTTTTTCGTGGTTTTTTTTTTTTTTTCCCCAAGCTGATACATCCCCCTGGGGTAAATCTCCTGGTCTGGGGAAAATCTTCCAGCATGGATTTGCAGCTCCTTTACACCTCTCAGCCAAAGCCAAGGACTTGTTTTAATTCCTCTGCAGGAATGTATCAGCGCTGAGGTTTTCGTGGTGAGCAGGGCCGAGGAGTTAACAGCGCTATCAAACCTCGGTTGTTTTATCCCAACACGGCTGTGGTTTGGTCTTCAAACAAAGCCAAAGATAAGGAAATATCGGCTGTGACCCGGCTTGCAGCATGGATATTTGATGAGAGCAAAGAGCGCTGTGTGATGGGTGATTTGCACCACAAAAAGGGGTTTTTATCCCTCCTCCGAGGGGGTTTATCCTTCCCCAAAAAACACTGGGATGAGCTGCCTGGGGAGGTTTGGAATCACCATTTCTGGGAGTGTTCCAGAGGTGCCTGGATGTGCCCACGGTTTGGGGTGATGATGATGATGATGATGATGATGATGATGATGATGATGATGATGATGGTCGGGCTGGGTGATGCTGAAGGGCTCTCCCAGCCTTGATTTTGGGAGCTGCTCCAAAAACCAGCTGGTTTTCTTCCTATTCTCACAGTGAATTCCTCATGAAAACCTGGGAAAATTCAACTTTTCTGATCCCATTCCCTGTTCAGTTCCCTGTCTGGCACCCCAGTTACAATCCCGTATTTGGTGATTTGGTTTTGACTTAAAACAACACCGGGGCTACACAAAGAGGAGAATTTTATTTCGGAGGAATTGCAAAAGGATCCTGAGACGAGCAGGGAAAGGCACAAAGCCCCATTCACGTCATGAATCACACAAGCCCAAACCCTAAAACAATTGCAATATTTCTCAACTCCCTTCAGACCTGACATTTAAAGCTCACACACATTTCCTGCAAGCCTTACAAGAGCTTCTTAAAAATATTCTTGGCTTAGGAGAAGCGGTGAAGCACCAGATCCAAGCCATGCACACCAAGAATTTTAACCCAAATGTTCCTTAGCCTTTACTCTTAAAAAAAAAATTAAATTAAGGAATAAAAAATCTTTGTAAAACACACACTGAGCCACATCTGGAGGATTATAAGGGAGAAATAAAACACCACTTGGTTTTGAGATGGATGATCGGGATCTTGAGGTCTTGACATGCCACTAAAATCCACTAAACAGATCATGTTTTTCTTTTAAACCCTGCAGGATTTTAAATGATGTGCAATTGAAGGAGTAGGACACAGTGCCAGTGCTTTTCCCTTAAAAGCTCGTCACGACTAAGTCAGACTTGCAAACCCAGAAAGGATTTGCACAAGAAAGGGTCCCTAAGCCTGAAATAATAAAAGTGTTGAGCAGAAATAATAGAAGTGTTAAGCCTGGCCTTAAGTCACAAAGTCAGAGAGCTTAGAGCAGACCCGGGGATTTGTACAGAGAAATTCCCTGGGAGGCTGAGGAGGCCCTGGCACAGAATTCCCAGAGAAATTGTGGATGTCCCCTCCCTGGAAGTGTCCAAGGCCAGGCTGGATGGTGCTTGGAGCAACCTGGGATAGGGGAAGGTGTTGGAACAAGATGATCTTCAATTTCCCTTCCAACCCAAAGCATTCCATGATTCTCTCCATTCAGGAAGTGGAAATCCCACCCAGTGCCCAACTTGTGGCTCTCAGACACATCCCACACCTTTAGTGAGGACAGAACTCAGAGAGAGCGAGCAGCAAAAGCACCAGGGGTGAGGAAACCATCTTGCAGCTCCCCAAAACGGAGAGAGAAACGTCAATTCCTTCTGGGAACGGTGAGAATCCATCCCAATGTCCAGCCAGGACATTGTCCAGGACAGAGACCCCAGGGAAAAGCCTAAAACAGAGAACAAAGCGATGCTCTTGTCCCAGTTTGCATCCAGACCTTTGGCGCTGTCCTTGCCTCGACCCTTATGGAAACCATTTCTTCTTTCGGCCCCCAGGACATCTTGAGGCAATAAATCTCCACGAACCAATTCCACACCGCTGGGAAAAGCTCTTCCCTTTTGTTTTTGGCTTTATAATCCCACCAGGCACCCCCCACTGCTTGTGTTTTGGGAAAGAAGTTTTCAGCTTTCCCTATCTGCCTTCTCTGTGCTATTCAGGATTTTATAGGCGCCCATCGTGACCCTGTCCTACCCCGTTTGTCCATTTTCCCAAACTTAAGGAAATTTCTATCTTTAATCTTGATTTCTGCAGGGATCACTTCACTCTCTGCTCTTCTCTTGGCTTCTGTTGGGTTCAAGAAGTGATGTCCAAAGCAGCGTGTGTTTTATTATTTATATTATTTATATTATTTATATTATTTATATTATTTATATTATTTATATTATTTATATTTATATTATTTATATTATTTATATTGCATTATATTGCATTATATTGCATTATATTGTATCATATTGCATTATATTGCATTATACTGCATTATATTATATTATATTATATTAATTGTATTTATTGTATTTATTAAACATATTATATTTTTTAAATTTTTTTTTATTATTTTATTTTATTTTATTTTATTTTATTTTATTTTATTTTTTATTTTATACCTGTCTAAAAGTATGTACATCCAGGAGTTATAAAGGGCACCAAAAAATGCTCTGTTCATTCATTTTTGCCTCTTGCTCACCCCTCCACCAGCATTTTCACCCACCACAATCTGAGTACCCTAAGGTGACAACAATACCCTCCAGGCAGCCAAATCCCCAAATTAAATTTGCCACTGAACTTCCAAATGGCTCAGGTGAAGGATAAATCTGTAATGGGGTAAATCCATTCCTGAAGAAGAGGCTGGAATATGGCCAGGGCATCCAGGATGGATCAGGACAGGCTGGATCCATGGGATGAGGCCAAGTGGTGTGAGGGTCAGCCAGGCCAAGGGTCAGTCCTGCCCTTGGGTCACAACAACCCCGTGGAGCTCCAGGCTGGGCAAAGGGGCTGGAAAAGGTCCTGGGGGTGCTGGGGACAGGGGCTGGACACGAGCCCAGGGGTGCCCAGGTGGGCAAGAGGCCACTGGCCCCTGGGCTGGGTGAGGAATTGTGTGTCCAGCAGGAGCAGGGCAGGGATTGTCCCTCTGTGCTCCAGGGCTGTGTCCAGTTGTGGCTCCTGCAGGAGAGCCCTGGAGGGGCTGGAGCGTGTCCAGGGCAGGGCAGGGAGCTGGGGAAGGGGCTGGAGGCCCAGGAGGGGCTGAGGGAGCTGGGAAGGGGCTGAGCCTGGAGCAAAGGAGGCTCAGGGGGGACCTTGTGGCTCTGCACAAGTCCCTGCCAGGAGGGGACAGCCGGGGGGGTCGGGCTCTGCTCCCAGGGCCACAGGGCCAGGAGGAGAGGGAACGGCCTCAGGCTGGCCCAGGGGAGCCTCAGGGTGGACATTGGGAACATTTTTTCCCTCCCACAGGGCTCAGGCCTTGGCATGAGGGATCCTGGTCTGCAAGGAAAAGGGCAACACTCAAGTGTGTCTGGAAAGCTCTGGAGCTGGAATTTCTTTTCATCCTTGTGCGGCCTCCTCAGGCTGTAACCCAGGAAATGTTGGAATTGTGTGGGGATTGACAAGGGAGAGCAGGAAAAGGGCTGAGCTCAAATGCTGGAGTCCCCCTGGAGTGTTGGATTGTGTGCATGGAGCTGGGAGGTGGGAGCTGGGATCTGTGCCAGGGCCACAGGGCCAGGAGGAGAGGGAACGGCCTCAGGCTGGGCCAGGGGAGGCTCAGCTTGGCCAGCAGCAGGAATTTCCCCATGGAAAGGGTGCTCAGGCCTTGGCAGGGGCTGCCCAGGGAGCTTTGCAGTGCCCGGGATCCCTGCAGGTGTCACCTGGAGGTGGCACTCAGGGTGACAAAGGTGCCCATGGGGCACACCTGGGCCACAATGACCTTGGAAACCTTTTCCAACATTATTGATCCTGGGATTCTCTGATCTGCTGGATGCTCCAAAATCTCCATGGGTGTCTGTGCTTCCTTTGCCTTTTCTCTGAGTGTGCAGCCATGCACAAAGTCAGAATTATTGACACTCGGTGGGGTCTGGCATTGCACTCTCTCCTTCTGGTGGAAAGCCTTTTTTAATAAAATCCTAATCATTTCTCACCCACATCACCGAGTCCTGACTCCTCATGTCAGCAGAAGGGAGAAAAACAAAGGGTCCTTTGTGCATTTAATGTTCTGCTGATGGGTGACAAAAATAAAGCAACACTTCCCTGAATACTCTTAATAAGATTTACAAGAAGACAACAGTAACTGCTGGAGGATAATCACTAAACAGGCCCCACAAAACTTCTGGGGACAGAAGACTGTCAGAGCTTGTCTTTAATTTTCCTCACAATCTCACATGGTTTTGTTCTCTAATTGTGCTGTTGGCTTAGGGGTCTCTGATGTGGCATTAATTTGGGAACTGTGAAAATGTGACAATCAACAGAGTCATGGCAGATGTGGCTCAATAGCTGCAAAAAAAAAACCAACTTGTGTTGTTGAATTCTGCACTAAGAGTCTTATTGTAGCAAGTTACTGCATAGGCAGGAAAATTAATAAATTCCCTTTTCTGAGGGGTCTGAATCTACCAGATCCACTGAGATGGGGATTGGTAACTCCTGATGTGTCCTAATGGAAGGAGGTGAGGAAACGGCCTCAAATGGCACCAGGGGAGGCTCAGGGTGGAGATTGGGAAAGGAAATTTCCCTGGCAGAGCGCTCAGGCCTTGGGATGAGCTGCCCAGGGAGGTTTGCAGTCCCTGTCTGTGGCAGTGCTCAGGAGGAGGCTGGAGGTGGCCCTTGGGGACAGGGTTTGGGGTGCTGCTGCTGCTGCTGGGGTGGCCCTGGGGGATCCTCAGGGGCTCTTCCCACCTCGGGGATTCCATGAAATCCAAGCCAAAGGCACCTGCACACCCACCAAACCTTCAGGGGGCCACAACTTCCAATCCATCTGCTCCCAGCCTCAGCACCTTGGGGGCTGTGAGGAGTCTCCAGGATGGTCCCTCCCATCCCAAGGTCAGGTTCCTGCAAAGCCCAAGGGATGAGATGAAGTTCAGGTGAGCTTTAGGGTGACAGCCTGGAGGTGGCCCTTGGGGACAGGGTTTGGGGTGATGCTGGAGTGGCATTGGATCATCTGGAAAGTCTCTTCCACCTTGATGACTCCGCGTCATTCCCAAAAATCTGGAGAGGAGAAGCTCCAGGGAGAGCTCAGAGCCCCTGGCAGGGCCTAAAGGGGTTCCAGGAGAGCTGGAGAGGGACTGGGGACAAGGGACAGAGTGACAGGACCCAGGGAATGGCTTCCCAGTGCCAGAGAGCAGGGCTGGCTGGGATCTTGAGAAGGAATTCTTTCCCATGAGGGTTATGAAGGGCTGGGATGGAATTCTCAGAGAAGTTGTGGCTGTTGGCAGTGCCCAAGGCCAGGTTGGACATTGGGGCTTGGAGCAGCCTGGGACAGTGGGAGGTGTCCCTGCCCATGGAACTGGCTGATCTTTAATGCTCCTCCCAACCCAAACCATTCCATGATTCCACAATTCCACGGCAGCTCTGCAGTCATGACCCAGGGGTTTAAGGTCACATTCTGTCTGTCCTTTCTCTGGGTGACCAAAACTCTTGGGGGCAGAGGTGACCAGGGCAGTGCCACATTCAGGGAAAAGCTGATTTCTGGCACAGGAATCTCAGAGCAGGACATCACTCAGGAATGAGCCACCAGAAGAAATCCAAAAGTTTAAGTGCAAACCCAGCTGAAATGCAATAGCCACGGCTATCACTGAGACAATCTGCCACTCGCCAAGGAGAAAACCACAATAAATGGCTAATAAAAACCGACCTCTGCGGAGCACAAAAGGAAAATGTACATTACTGTTATGTTGTGGTTAATTCCCAGACAATGCTGCAAAATGAGGGTGAAGTGCTACTTCCTGTCACTGAAAGGCAGAGAAACCCAAACATCGAGAATTCCTCGGGCTGAGGAATGCAGACATACATCATGTCTGCAGGAATCATAAAAAAAAAAAGATCAAATGCAATATTTGCTTTCAGCGCAGACAACAGCTTTGAGATTTTCCATCCAGACAGCCTTGAAAAGCGCCTCCAGCGTTTTGCCAATTACTCCTGACAAAGACCATTTGGTCGTGAGTGATGTTTTCAGTGAAATAAAGCAGGGGGGGAAAACTGAACATGATGAAAGGGATCTTTTCCTCCCTCTGAAGTGACTGGAAGTTCTGTACTCACAGCGCTGGGTCTGCGCTTCCTGCCGGTGACAAATCCCACGGGACGCGAGCGGGGAGGTGAAGTTTGTTTGACAGTAATAGGAAAGGAACTGGTTTTCATGTTCTCTTGAAGCAGCCAGAGAGTTGCTGGCTATAAACAAGAGGAGGAGTTGCTGAGACCTCTGTTCCACATCATTCCTCAGAAATTTAAGTGCGTTAATGGAGGGAATGATTCCCCGGCGTTGAGGTGGGCAGAGGGCAAAAGAGGCTGGAGCTTTCTGCCACCAGCACTTGATTTACAGATCTGCAAGCAGTAAGAACCAGGATATTCTGTATTTTCAAATTATTTATTAATCATGGAGAGCTTCAAGACAGGTAAAAATAGCTCAGGCCCTCCAAGTGTGCTTAAAGAATGATTTAAATAACTCACTGTTACTTCTCTCTTGACTTTTCTCCTTTCAGACAGAGGATTTGGGTCCATTTAGCTGCACATTTATATCCCAGCTGTCAGCAGTGTTTGTCTCAGTGCTCGTGTCCTCTTTGCTGGGCTCACACAGCATCCCAGCCCTGCTGCCCCTGGAACACCGAATGAGCAGAAATTTGTCTCTTCCTCCCGAGGGGAGCAGCATCTTTTCCCGACTAACCCAACCCAAGGGCAGCAGCTGCTTTGTGAATTGTCCAAGGAACGCTCCCATTTCCCCCTCCTTGACGTTCAACAGTTGCATCTCGTTGTTGACTTAGATCCAAATCTCGAACCAGTGGGGAAAGCAGCTCCAGAGAATGTGGGTGCATTAAGAACATTTTTCACGCTCTTTCATTCTGCAAGGCTCTGGGGTTTCTTTGTTTCACAACCCTCTGCCCTTTTTTTTTTCTCTAACAAAAACATTTTATTTAGAAATTAGGAATGTTTAACCTTTTTTTTTTGTTGTTTTTATTTTTTTTTTCTTGCTCTCCACAACTCCCTGACTGATTTTTCCTGGTGGAAGATGTCCCTGCTCGTGGCAGGGGTGGAACTGGATGGTCTTTAAGGTTCCTTTCAATCCAAAAAATTCTGGAATTCTGGGATACACTGATATAACAGAAACATGGAATGGGAAATCAGAGATCTCCCACCTGGGATCCGTGTCCATTTCCATCTGTGCAAGGAGCAGTGACACACCCAGATGGATCAGTACTAAAAGGCTCAGCACTGCCAAAAAAATGCCAAAAGGTCCCTCCTGATCCCTCCCCAACATCCTCTGCAGGCCAGACCACCCCCACCAAGCATCTCTGTCCTTGCAGAGTTCATCTGGTGGGAAAGACACCCAAATTCCTCAAAATTTCATCTCTGTCCATGAAAAGATCATCTTATGGGAGGGACACCCAAATTCCCCAAAATTCCATCTCTGTCTTTGCAGAGCTCATCTCATGTGAAGGACACCCAAATTCCCCAAAATTCCATCTTACTGTCCATGAAAAGATCATCTCATGGGAAGGAAAACCAAATTCCATGAAATTCCATTTCTGTCCATCCAGAGCTTATCTGGTGGGAAGGACACTCAAATTCTCTGAAATTCCACCCCTGACCATGAAAAGATCATCTTGTGGGAAGGACACCCAAAGTCCCTGAAATTCCATTTCTGTCCATCCATAGATTATCTTGTGGGATGGACATATGTTGTGGGATGGACACCCAAATTCCCCAAAATTCCATCTCTGTCCATGCAGAGCTCATCTCATTAGAGGGACACAAAATTTCCCCAAAATTCCATCTCTGTCCATCCAGAGCTCATCTAGTGGGAATGACACCCAAATTCCTCAAAATTCCACCCCTGTCCATGAAAAGATCATCTCGTGGGAAGGACACAAAAATTCCCTGACATTCCTTGTTGGTTTCTTCTGGACCAGCCCTGGATGCCAGCCCGGGCAGGCTGGTACAGCCAGGAGTGGCTCCAGCCTCCTGCTGAGAGTGTCCCCTGTCCCCTCATCGCTGCCTGCCAGGGGTCACAGGGGCCCTGCCAGCTCCTGCTCTGAAACAGCACATCCAGAGCCTCTGGAATGTGTCTGGAATGTGCAAGGGATACAGAGCTCAGCTGATGATTCCTCCAGCCCAGCTCCGGGGATTGTGGAATGGTTTGGGTTGGACGGGACCTCACAGCCCACCCAGTGCCACCCCTGCCATGGCAGGGACACCTCCCCCTGTCCCAGGCTGCTCCAAGCCCCAATGTCCAACCTGGCCTGGGACACTGCCAGGGATCCAGGGGCAGTCACAGCTTTCCTGGGAAACCTGTGCCAGGGAAGAATTCCTTCCTAATATCAAGTCTAAAGCTTCCCTCTTTCAGTTTAAAGCCGTGATTCCTTGTCCTGTGACTCCAATTCCTTGTAAAATGTCTCTGATAGTGAGTGCTGAAAATGTGGAATCATGGAGTAATGGAAAAATGGAATCATGCAATCATGGAATCATGGAATGGTTTGGGTTGGAAATGACCCTAAAGCCCAGCTAGAACCACCCCTGCCATGGCAGGGACACCTCCCACTGTCCCAGGCTGCTCCAAGCCCCAATGTCCAACCTGGCCTGGGACACTGCCAGGGATCCAGGGGCAGCCACAGCTAATCTGGGAATTCCAGCCCAGCCTCTCCCCACCCTGCCAGGGAAGGATTTTTTCCCAACATCCCACCCAAACTTGTCATTTTTCAGTTTGAAGCCATTCCCTGGGTGCTGTCCCTGCAGCCCTTGGGAATTGTCTCTCTCCAGGGTTCCTGCAGCTCCTTCAGGCCCTGCAAGGCCACCCTGAGCTCAGCCCAAAGCTTCTCCTGGCCAGGCTGAACAATCCCAGCTGTGCCAGCCTTTCCTCCCAGCAGAGCTGCTCCAGCCCTCTGCTCATCCTGGTTCCAAAGCCCCTCCATCCACCAAGGGTTTCACGCCCATCATCCGCCCTGATTTTCCCAAATGATGCTCCCAGAGTCTCAGCACTTGAATGTTTAATCCCATTATTTCCTATTTCATGGTTAATTTTCTCTCCCAGACCTATGGAACAACTCATTGAATCATTATTGATCTCTTTGATTCTGGGTGACTGAAAGTTCCCATAAAAATTCCATCCAGCCCTGCCCTCTGGCAGGGCACATTCCCTGTATCCTGTCCCTCCAGCCCTTGGGAATTGTCTCTCTCCCTATTTCTTTCAGATCCTTCAGGTCCTGGAAGGCCACAGTGAGGTCACCCTGAAGTTTCTCTTCTCCAAAATCACCTCAGTCAGAGGAAATGCTTCAGTCTGCTCCATCCAAGGAAATTACTGAGAGGGATCTGTGCAAAGCTCCATCCAGACCCTGATTCTGATGGAATAAAACACAGGAGCTGCTGCTTCTCCACTGCAATCCCACAAATTAAACCATCAAAGTGGAGTTCATGGAATCACAGAATCTTCAAGGTTGGAAGAGACCTTCAAGATGATCCAGTGCAATGATTCGAACTCTGTGTGGAGTGACAACTCCAAAGGGAATGATCAAACCTGAGAGAGGAACAACTCCAACAAAACTAAAATCCAGTAAAACTGAGAGAAGATAAAAGGCCACAAAACTTTAAGTTTCACCTGGAAGCAGCAGGAAAAAAATTGTATTTTTAACTAATCTATTGTCTAATCTATTTATCTAGACCAAGTCGTGGTGTAACACTGAGGACATTACTTTTTACTGTTAAAAATGTAACACAGTGAATAGGATTCTAACTGGATGTGGATCTCCTGCAATTCCTTATTTCTCTGCAGTACAGCTGCATCATCTAGTGGGCAGCACGGAGATTGCACCGGTTTTACATTTTACACGGTTGATTTGGGGTTAATTATCTTTGGTTTTCCCCCGAGTACGTTTCATGCAGTGCTTTCTAAACCTGAATTCTGGGATTATAGATATCCACTAGGACATACAGTGAAACGAGCTGGAAATGTAATTTTATCTTTTCATTTCTGGAATGGTTTGGGTTGAAAATGACATTACAAATTATTCCACGCCCTGCCATGGGCAGGGACACCTTCCACTATCCCAGGTTGCTCCAAATCCCATCCAGCCTGGCCTTGGACACTTGCAGGGATCTAAGGGAAAAACCTGATCCTGTTGCTGTTTAAAGGAACCCATAAAGTTTTAGGATATTTCCCTGTGTCTCAGAGATCATTAAATCCATCACAGGAGTCACAGATGCTCTAAATGCAAATAAACATTTCAGATTCTGTCCAAGTGTGGCACTTTTTGGGTAACATCATTTCTAAAAGCTCTTTCTCTGGGAATGGCATCTTGGCAATGTTTTCATAGCTTATTTAAAAGCTTTAATTATCAGGTGATGAAGTTGATATTCCCTTGTGTTGTCCCAAACCAGGCAGGTCTGAGGGCACTCAGCACTGATGGATGAGCTCCACACATTACAGAAGAAAACTCTCAACTGGGAGCCACTTTCTGCAGAAGATCAAAGAAAATCCATGTTTTACTGACATAAATTGACACGGCAAAGATTTTGTCGGGTTTCATGTTTATAATTTTTCAGTGACTTCAGTGACTGCACTAAATCAACACCTGTCTTAAAAAATAAAAAATCAGGCTGTGCTGTTTCTGCCTCATGCTCTTATCACGTGAAATCTGGTGGCTTTTGTTACCTAAAGTAACCCAGCTGTGTCTGCAGCTCTCCTGGAATCTCAGAATCACCAAGGCTGGAAGAGCCCTCCAGGATCACCCAGTGCCACCCCAGTGCCACCCCAGGATCACCCCAAACCCTGTCCCCAAGGGCCACCTCCAGGCTGTCACCCTAAAGCTCACCTGAACTTCATCTCATCCCTTGGGCTTTGCAGGAACCTGACCTTGGGATGGGAGGGACCATCCTGGAGACTCCTCACAGCCCCCAAGGTGCTGAGGCTGGGAGCAGATGGATTGGAAGTTGTGGCCCCCTGAAGGTTTGGTGGCTGTGCAGGGGCCTTTGGCTTGGATTTCATGGAATCCCCGAGGTGGGAAGAGCCCCTGAGGATCCCCCAGGGCCACCCCAGCAGCACCAGCAGCACCCCAAACCCTGTCCCCAAGGGCCACCTCCAGCCTCCTCCTGAGCACTGCCACAGACAGGGACTGCAAACCTCCCTGGGCAGCTCATCCCAAGGCCTGAGCGCTCTGCCAGGGAAATTTCCTTTCCCAATCTCCACCCTGAGCCTCCCCTGGTGGAATCTGGGGCCATTTCCTCTCATTTTTTCCCTGCCCCTCCTGGCAGGGGCTTGTGCAGAGCCACAAGGTTCCCCCTGAGCCTCCTTTTCCACACTCTGAGCCCCTTTCCCAGTTCAGCTGCTCCCTCCAGGATTTGTTTTCCAGCCCCTTCCCAGGTGTTGGTGGGGTTTGGGGGTTTTTTTTTGCCCCTCTCTGGCCACGCTCCAACCCCTCAATGTCATTTTTTGGGTAACACTGCACAAACTGGAGGAGAATCCAACTCCCTGCCCTGCTCTGGACCAGGTTTGTATCACTCCTGGGCAGACACTGAGTTTATTCCCACTGTTGCTCAGATTTTCAGGTTCAGTCTGAAAGGGAATTTATACCAAGAGGGAAATCAAAATATTTTTTTTTTCCACAGTAAGATCCCAGCTCAATCTTTTCTCAGGGAACAGAGAGCCAGAGTGAAATGTTAGCAGCACATCACTGAGGAGATGCTGTTTGCAGCTCAGAGGGAGAATTTTCACTCTGAAAATTTGATTTTAGTGTCCTGTAAAACAGGTGGGGAGCACTCCCAGGGCTGCTGCTTCCTCAGGCACCTCAGGCTCTCAGCCCAGCTTAGGATCCCTTGTCTTGCACAATGTTTAGGTTGAATCAAAAATGTTTAAGCTTCAGTTTAAGGTATATTTTTAGATATACACATAAATTTCTGCCCTCTGCCTTCTTTCCTGCACTTCCAGACCTTTTTCCTGCTCTCCCTGGAGGGTGTGCAGGAGTTCCAGGAGCACAGCTCATATCCAAACCACCTGGAATAAATGTGGAACCCCCAGAAAAAGCAAATCAACTTCTGTCCAACTCATATTCACCTCACCAGACACACTGAACAGGAGCTGCTCCTAAAATAACCATCCTCAGGAAAAAAAGAGAAATAAACCAGCCAAACCATCCTTATCTCCTTTAACTCTGGCACCATTTTGTGGTAAAATGATAAAATTGGAAACACAGCTGGTGCTGGAGAATGAAAAGGGGTTTATTAAAGGAAGGTCAAACAGTCACAGGGGCAGGGGCTGAGCCAGCCAGGGGCATAGGAAGATCTGGAGGCAAACTGGTGAGAATTCCCTGCAGAATAGGATTCCCAAATCCAAAGGAACCTCAGGAGGAATTCAGAGCCAGAAAATTCCAGAATCCTCAAGGCTGGAAAAGACTTTAAGCTCAAAATCCAACCATCACCCCATGGTCACCATCAAACCAAATCCTCAAGTGCCACATGCACATTTTGGAGCACTCCCTGGGTATCCTGTTCCAATGTTTTACAGCCTTTTCCATGAAAAAATTCTAAAATATCCAATCTAAACTGATCAGGGCTTAATGGGACTGATTAGAGTGTGAAATATGGTGGTAAGTGACTTAAAAACATAATCTAGGCAAATCTGAAAGTAAAACGGCCTCAAGGAGGTAAGAAATGGAGTTCCAGCTCCAGAAAGGATTTTAGAAAAATAAAACAGACAAGTCGTGTAGAAAATTAAGTAATATATTTATAAAAATAAACACTTTTTAAAATCACATCATGGAAAATAATCAAAAGAGAAATGAAGTAATAAATTTATAAAAATAAACACTTTTTAAAATCACATCATGGAAAATAATTACAATTCCAAATGAAGTTTCTGCAGCTTAAATAAGGGTCCTGCCCTGAAATGTCCTTTAAAAAATTTTCTGTTTTCTCCAAACCAAGGAGCTCGAGCTCTTCCACTTCAGCAGAACCTTTTGTGTGAAGGAACAAAATTATTCTGCTGAATTTTTAAATGATTCTTTGCTGCTCCAGGTCCATTAAAAGAGTCAGAATCTGGCAATAATCCCTGACCAATTAGAGCTGTCACAGCTCCAGGGGGCTCAAGTTGTTCCTAAATTCAAGTTGCAAAGAATCTCAGCTGATTTTTGAAGGATCTTGAGGTCTTCTGAGCGCAGCATTTCCACCAAAGCCAGGTGGGGTTTGAGGTTTTCTCTGTCCCTTTTCAACTGGGAAATCTGGAATAGAGACAAATGGGATGAAATGATCAACATTATAGATGTTTTTTGATTATTATATAGATATAGAAATTTTTGATTATTTAACAGGACATGAAGAGAAAATTTGTGGAAATCTGTTGGGGCAGGGGTTTGGGATCTCTGGGGCAGGAATGGGGTCAGGGAATGTGTGGGGCAGGGAATGTGTGGGGCAGGGTTTGGGATCTGTGGGGCAGGAATTTGGGATTTAGGATCTATGGGGATGATTCAAGATTTAGGATCTATGGGGCAGGATTTGGGGTTTGGGATCTGGGATTTGGAATCTGTGGGGTAGGGAAATGTGGGGCAGGGATGTGTAAAATAGGGGGGTTTTTTAAATTCCACAAGAGAAACTTTAATAGTAAAAAGGAAGGAAAACAAAAAAAGGGGAAATGGGGAAAAATCATCAAAGTTCTCACCCAGAAAATGACATTATTCTGAGAAAGAAAAGAACCTGAGCTCCCTTGTTTTTCCAAATTACCTGGAGCAGGGCATGCTGGGTCTCCTCTATTAAAAACTGACAGATTTTTGCTGCTGTATCCAAAGCTTGCTGTTCATTCCTGGCTGAAACCACTTCACCAAGCAGGATCCTCCTCCAGCAGGCACTGGAACCAAAATGTTTGAAGAACACAATTATTTGCTGCACTCCCCAGCTGGATGCCAAACGTGCTTCTGCCCCTCACCTGGGCTCATAACCTACCCCAGGGATTTATTTTTAGTTCTTAGATCAATTTATTCCACTCAGCAATGAATCTTCAAAGCACAAACAATTCTGAACAACCCTTTTGTCATTAATTTATTCCCTCATTTCATTTATTCCAAGCAAAGGGCAGGTAACCATTTTCCAGCCCTGGTGTTTGAGGCAGATTTGGAATGAATGTTCCAACTGCACTGACAGTGCCTGGAGATGAATTTCAGCAATTTCCTTGGTCCTGGAATTCCAGCCTGTGGAACACATGACTCAAGGAAATCAAGCTAGGTAAGAGTATTTAAAGTTTCATCAAACCAACAGGAAAAAGGAAAAGGTTCAAGGAGTCTGAACCTTCAGGGAATATCTGGGGCTTGAAATAGAAAGGGAAAACAATACAAGAAAGAAAATCACCAAAGCAGCAATAGGGGAGTGAATTTACAGGCAATGGTGTTCTCTGCCTTTCTTCTTTTCACTTCTCACCTCAGGTCAATAAAACAGACACAGGAGATCCAAAAATTGTCCCAGTATGTCACTCACAGCCAGCAGAGAGCAAAGAGTGAGGGGAAACAAAAAATATTGAAGGGGCTGGAAAACAAATCCTGGAGGGAGCAGCTGAGCTGGGCAAGGGGCTGAGCCTGGAGCAAAGGAGGCTCAGGGGGGACCTTGTGGCTCTGCACAAGTCCCTGACAGGAGGGGCAGGGAAAAAATGAGAGGAAATGGCCTCAAATGGCACCAGGGGAGGCTCAGGGTGGAGATTGGGAAAGGAAATTTCCCTGGCAGAGCGCTCAGGCCTTGGGATGAGCTGCCCAGGGAGGTTTGCAGTCCCTGTCTGTGGCAGTGCTCAGGAGGAGGCTGGAGGTGGCCCTTGGGGACAGGGTTTGGGGTGCTGCTGGTGCTGCTGGGGTGGCCCTGGGGGATCCTCAGGGGCTCTTCCCACCTCGGTGATTCCATGAAATCCAAGCCAAAGGCCCCTGCACACCCACCAAACTCACAATTCATCTGGCCCCAGCCTCAGCACCTTGAGGGCTGTGAGGAGTCTCCAGGATGGTCCCTCCTCTCCAAAGGTCAGGTTCCTACAAAATGATGAGATGAAGTTTAGGTGAGCTTCAGAGTGACAATTTTCTTCCTGAGACACATCAGCCATGAAGATCTCCAGCTTTGAGAGTGGTGTTTAAAACTTCTCCATCTCTCCCAAGCAGTGAGTTTGCTAAAAAATAAATCTTTTTTTGTTTTGTCTGGATTTTGATACTAGAAGCAACGTTTGACTCCCAGAAAAACTGAATAAAAATCTCACCAGGAAACAAAAAACTCCAGATACTTACTCTAGGAAATCATGATCCTTTAGAATGGAAATTTTGGCCTCTCTCTGCTTGTCCAGTGGTGAGAAATATTTGAGGAGAGTATCTGCAGAAAAATACAGTTTAAATATTTAAATAAATTGTATGCAAGAGAAACCACAACCATCAATTCTGAAATAAGATTTCAACCATATTTTTATGTAGGACTAAGATCAAAACCTGTTAAAATTCTAGTGAACTTCCCAGAATTCTCAAAAGCTATGAGAAATCTCCAGGATTGTGTCCTTATAACAGAAATCCTGACTCAAATTGAAACATTCCAAGCAAGTTCAGTTTGTGGAGATCAGGACTTTAATCCTGAGGTCAGTGGTGCAATCCTGAGGTCAGCTGGAATCTCTATACAGGTGTTGTTAATAATCAAAATTTTTAAAAGTAAAAAGGTAACAAAAATATTTTTAATTAAAAATTTAAATCATTAAAGTCTATACAAAAATCCTTTCCCACTCCTTGAGAATTTACATTGTTCAGTTCTGTTATTGTGCCTTTCAAAGCCCAGAAAATCCATAAAATCCAACCTGCTGAGACATAAACACTGCTGTGAGGGTTATCTGTGGCAACAAATCCATATTCCAGCAGCAGCCTCTGATTATCATGAGGTCCATAGCAGATAAAAACTTCCTGGTGTTTTTTGCAGTGTGAATTTGTCCAAATTTCATAGCTCCTCGTCTGCTCGTTAAACGCAGCCTTGACCTTCAAGGAGTGAAAAAAAAAAAGGTTTTTATTCTTGGTAGGGTGAAAAAGGAAAGAAATGTTTCAATTTTGAAATCTCAGAGGATTGAACTTCTTGTTTAATTGTGGGGACTTCTTGGAGAGACCCCAAATCTGCAAGCACAGATGGTTCTATGCTGAGTTGGCCTCCCCTGTGCTGCCCCAGCTCAGTGTTGGCACCCAGAGCCTGACAGAAAGGGGAAATTCTCTCTGCCCTCCCCTCAGGCTGCTCTGAGGCTTCAGCCAGAGGAGAAGCAACTCCATGGAACTTGGAATTTGTGCCAGGACAAGGAATTTGTCTTGTTTTTAGGAGTAGATCTGGTGGGTGTTTACATGTGGCTCTTCCCAAAAGCTGCTCTGGATGCAAATCTCCCCCAGGCACTTTGGGCTCTCTCTGAACCTTGGCTTTGCTGCATAAACTGAAATATTTGAATTATTGAATCACTGAATGTTTGGGTTGGAAGGGACCTCAAACATCTTGTTCCACCCCCTGTTGTGGACAGGGACATCACCCACTGTCCCAGGCTGCTCCAAGCCCCAGTGTCCAACCTGGCCTTGGACACTGCCAGGGATCCAGGGGCAGCCACAGCTGCTCTGGGAATTCCAGCCCAGCCTCTCCCCACCCTCCCAGGGCAGAATTTTTTCCCAATATCCCACCTACCCCTGCCCTCTAGCAGTGGGAAACCATTCCCTGTGTCCTGGCACTCCAGTTCCTGAGAATCTGAGACATTTTCCCTGCTGTGAGATCTCTCTCACCTCCCCACACTCCTCATCCATCACATAAACACAGATGGCATTGACAGAGCACACTTAAAAATAAATTTACTGATCTATTTTGAGCTTCTTACCTGATCTATTTTGAGCTTCTTACCTGAACATTTGGGCTGTGGTTTAGCAAATCTAAATATGGTGCCAATGCATAAACATCTGGCTCCAGGGAAAAACATTCCCTGCGTGGATGTTTCATGTAGATTGTCCTGGTATTTATAGTGCACCAAGCCCACTCCAAAGCACTGTAATTAAAAATAGTTCCTGTGTTCTCAGCAAATAAAGGCTGCAGGGAAGAGAAAAAAGCTTTGGAAGATGTGAACAGCTCTTGGATCATCATTTTTTGCTCCTGAGCTTTCTGTTTTAAGGGTTTTGGGAGGAGATTTATTACATCAGGTTCCAAACAAGCAGGGCAAGTGTAAGTCTTGGGCAGAACATCCAGGTAGGGCTTCCATGGAGATTTCTCCCCAGAGTGTTTCTCTGCTATCAAAAACGTGCACAGTGCCAGCAAGGGAGACACAGGGGGCTTCCATCTGTTGGAAAACAAAAATAAAAATTAAAATTTAAAAAAATAAATTAAAATTAAAATTGTAATTAAAATTGAAATTAAAATTCAAGTTTAAATTAAAATTCAAGTTAAAATTCAAGTTAAAATTAAAATTAGAGTTAAAATTAAAGTTAAAATTAAAATTAAATAGCAGCAGATCTGCAGAGGTGAAATGCACACAGCACTCAGAGCTCTTTGGAAGTTATAAATAGCTTTTGTTTGAAACTTCTTTGTTGTTCATCTCCAAGTCCTTTTGGCTGATTTCAAAGGGGCAATAAAAGGTGATTGGTAATAACAATTCCAGGTTCACCCTTTGGGTTGGGTTTTTTTAGGATACAAAACTATTCAATGCCCAGCACAGGGTTTTGTTCCAAATTTTCCAAATTTCTAATTTGTTCCAAATCTTCTAAAAGGTCCTGACTTTGCAGCCCAGTTTTATCTTCCTTCTCCTATTGAAGCTGACTCACAAATTCCCAAAAAACCATTCCTAATTGACATTTAGGGCCAAGCAGGTTCTGAGGCAGCTCCAGCTCCTCTCTCCAGCTCTGCCAAGCTAAAAGGGAATGTTCAGAATTAAAATTTATTCCCTCTTTGCCAAGCTAAAAGGGGATGTTCAGAATTAAAATTTATTCCCTCTCTGCCAAGCTAAAAGGGGATGTTCAGAATTAAAATTTATTCCCTATCTGAGCATTCCACATCCCTGAAACTCCAACACCACTCAGGATATTCAGTTGAAAGCTTCAGAGGGTTCCTTACTGCTGAAAAAACCCCACTGAAGGCCACCAAGTGTCACTTGTCACTTACTTCACAATGTGTCCTCCCAAGTAGCTGCTGAGCACGGTGGCCGTGGTGAGCAAACACTTCTCAGGCAATGAAATAATCAGATCTCCTGCCTTTGAGGGAGGAGGGAAAAAAATTACACACAGAGAACAGTAAAAATCAAGTGTAAAGTACTCAACTAATTAGTGTTGAGACTGGTGGTTTCACATTATGGCTGCAACAGTCTGATAAAAGTCAGAAATTCACATTCACAATGGAATTCTGAGCTTTGCTTGATGCAAAAATCATTAAATGTCAAAAAAACCCTGAAGAGCTCCTGCATCAGAAACAACATCACTCACCTGAAGAGCTTTTGTTGTCATCAATCCTCTTCCTGTCTCTGAAGGAGGAACAAAGAGCAGGAGTAAATAAATGTAGATATGGGAAATCAGCAATCTGTGATCAGGTCAGCAAGGAAAAACTCTAAAAGAACAGACACGATGTCTTACAAAACATAAATTAAAATATGGGCTGTTCCAGATAGATCTCATTCATTTGTTCTCCAATTCTCTTTATTTTTCAGGATCTTTTCCCTGAATATCCTGCAGTATTTGCTGTCCAGTTCTAGCAATCATTCAGGGTTTTTTTCTCCCACTTACAGCAATTATTCACCTTCTTTTTCTCCATTTTTTCCTCAAACGCATCTTTCATCACCACCTGCAGCTTCAGCTCTTGGTTTCAGAGTTTTAACTAAACTTTTGCATTTCTAGTCACAATATTTTTCTCTGATCCATTCTATTTTTTTCTACTCTATAATATTACAAAATGTTTTAAATATAACCTACATAAAGAGAAAAAAATATAAGTATAAATCCTTACTGTAAACATTACTAAGTAAACATCAGGTCTCTGCTGAACTTGCTTGAGGATAAAAAAATAAACAAGTTATAACAAAGTTAAATTCCAAAAACTGTTTTATTAACACTTCAAATTTTGGCTTTTTCAGGCCTCTATCTCTACCTTTTCATGTTAAATTGACATTCCAATAATCATTGGAAGATTATCAGTAACTGTTTTTTTTTCCTGATACCAGACAGGTGCATAACTCAAAATAAAACCAGTTTTCTATAATTCTTAGAAGATTCAGATTTGTACCATCAATCAATAAATAAAGCATTACCCCAGAACTCTGCTGGCCTTAAATTACTGTCTTCAAATCCTCTCTCTTTTAGCCACTTCTTAAGTTTAATGTATTCCAGCTTGTGACTGCAGTTGACTAAAAATAGAAAAAGAAAATTTAATGTTATTAAAGAACATTCTGTTGGACAATAAAGGAAATATAAACATTTTACTGTATAGTCAGAAAAACTGTATTTTGGACATTTTCAAGCATAACAGGACAGCAAGAAAGACTCCCATTGAACTAAATAAATTTTGGGTCTCTGGGCACTGGGAGGTTTCAGAAATGTGTGAGTTATTCAGCATATCCAAGGAATTTTAGAATAATGTAATATTTGTCTTTAGGCAGAAAAGGGAGCTCAGAAAATTCACCGTGCTCTGCTTGGGACTGTAAAGTAATGCTCAGATATTTGCATATTAAAAAAGGTAACATTTATGAATGTAATTTTTCAACCACAAAGATTTTTGAAAATATAAATAATAAAATGACACCTTGAGCAACAATTGGTTATTTTATTAATTTCACTTCCAGGTATGATGATACCTCCACCCATAAAATTCTTCAAGTGTTTTCTTCTTCTCTTTCGACTTGTGCGACCTCTGCCTTTCTTCATATTAAGCAACAGATTTTGCCTTGTTTAGACAATCTGAATTAAAAAAAAATTAGGAACATTTAACGTCACTTTCAAATTTATTACCAGGAGGGTGGGCAGGCCCTGGAATAGAATTCCCAGAGCAGCTGTGGCTGCCCCTGGATCCCTGGCAGTGTCCCAGGCCAGGTTGGACATTGGGGCTTGGAGCAGCCTGGGACAGTGGGAGGTGTCCCTGCCCATAGAACTGGATGGGATGGGATGGGATGGGATGGGATGGGATGGGATGGGATGGGATGGGATGGGATGGGATGGGAAGATCTTTCATAGATTTATGGAATATCCTGAGTTGGGAAAGATGCACAAGGATGATCCAGTCCCATCCCTGCCCTGCCCAGAGCCCCCAGCAATCCCAGCCTGGGCATCCCTGGCAGCGCTGCCCAAAGGCTCCTGGAGCTGTGGCAGCCTCGGGGCCGTGCCCATTCCCTGGGCAGCCTGGGCAGTGCCCAGCACCCTCTGGGGGAAGAACCTTTCCCTGATCTCCTTCCTCTTGCCCAAACTGCCCTGAACTGAACCTCAAAGCGCAGCTTTCCCTCCCTGAGGAGGGAGGGCTTCAGGGAGCCGGGATCACCCACAGGCGGCGATCGGGCTCCTCCAGAGCCCGGCCCTCCACCCCATCCCATTCTGTTCGGTTGAAAAGACCTCAGAGATCATGGAGTCCAAATCCCATCCCATATCATCCCATCCTACTCCTAGAACCGGGAATCTTGTGCTAACCAGACCTCCATTCCCTGCTCAAAGGGGCACAAAGCCCCGGGACGGGAGGGAGAGAAGCGGCCCGGACAGCGCTGCGAGGGCGGGAACTTCCTGAGGGACCGCCCGGGATCCGCGAACTCCCCCTGGGAGCCTCGCATCCTCCCCTGCGAGCCCAGATTGTGATTCCCGAGTCTCCCCCGGGCTGGAATTGCTGCCCGCTGTCCCAAACCCACCTGCTTGGTGGCCACAAGGGCCGGCATTGCCTCGCTGCGCCTCTCCGAGAGTCCCCGCCCGCTCCCCCGCCCCTGAGGCGGGGCTGCCGCGCCATCTTAGGGGCGTCCCCATCTCCCTTCCCTGCGGTTTGTGAGTGTTTGTGCTTCGGGCAGAACGTGTCCTGTCCTCGCTGTGTGGAGCTGAGGGACGAGGGAGAGGCGCCCGCGGTGCTGGAGGTGGGTGATGGGGTGCTGAGTGTCCCCCCGGACCCTTCACCCCCGCGTCCCCCCTGAGGGTGTCGGGGTTCATGGCGGCCCCCGGGTTCCCTCCCTGTGAGGGGGACGAGAGAAGGAAGGGAGGAGAGAGGGAGGGAGACTTGCGTTGAGGTCCGAAGTCACTCTGGAGATTCTTGGAGTGTTATATACTCGCTGGATGCCTGCTTAGAGCTACAAATAAACTTGGGAGAGAGATGGTAATAATGCCGAAAGGGAACAACCCAGAGTTTAAACTTGCTTTTATGGGGGAAGCGCAGAATTGCTGCCTCTTATTGCAGCTTCTTTAAATGTACTGTGTCTGTTAGAAAAGCAGCAAGCATGTTTTCTGGTTTTGTGCTGCGTTTGTCCAGCAAAGTCTTTAATCTAGTAAAAACTTCCTGTACCACATGGTGGTGGAGCTGTTGTCTTCTGGATGAGTCTCTCTGGGAAGATAAATCTTCTTAAATCTGGGAAATTCAGGATGTTACAATATATCCTGTTAGACTTGAATGGGGTTTGGAGTGTGAGGAAGTTCTCTTTCACAAGGAAGGGAAGAATTGGAAGGAGTTACACAACCAACCATTGTAGTCAGCCTGAAGTCTGGTATTTTCCTCCGAAAAGGCTGTAACTGCTCCTCCTGCCTGGCACTGGAAGATAAAGCTACTCCATTCTTTTTTTTTTCATGGTTTTGAACCTTAACGATCATTTGGTTCCAACCGTTGCCATGGACAGCGATATCTTGCACTAGACCAGGTTGCTCAGGTTTTGAGCGTGAGGTTTTCAGCAAAACTTGAGCTGAACCAACTGAATATTCCCAGAAGATGTAAAGTCTTTCTGTGAGGTGTAAGTGCAGAAAAGCTTTCTCCTACAAAGAGTTAATTTAGTACTAAAGATTAGTCACTGACATTTTTTAATCGAGACGTTTCTTTTTTTTACCCATCACCAGTTGGCTTTTCTTCAGAACATATAACACCAGATTTCTCTGTGAATACCTCGTGCTACCTTAGGAATTTACACGGCTTGCACAGGAATGTAGTTTCACATAATCCAAGATGGAATTTTAAATAGTATTTTAAAGAAAAAAACACCTGCCCAGGAAGGCTGTGAACTCCACACTGCTGGAAATACTCAAGGCCAGATTGGACAGGGCTCAGAGCAAACTGGGATAGTGGAAGGTGTCCATGGCAATGAGATGATCTTTAAGGTCCTTTCCAACCCAAACCATCCCATGATTCTAATTCCTTTCCAAACAGCCATTTTTGGAAAAAATAAAGAATATAAAGCAATATATATATTAATATAAAGCATTAAAGAGTGAACTTTTCTTTGCTGTTTGCAGTTCCTGTGACATTGGCTCGCGTTCCGAGGGGACAATGTCCAACGTGCCGGTGGCTGTGGTGACAGGGTCCAACAAAGGCATTGGCTTGGCCATCGTGAGGGCCCTGTGCAAACAATTCCCAGGGGATGTGTACCTGACATCCCGGGATCCAGGCCGTGGCCAGGCTGCCGTGGCACAGCTCCAGCAGGAAGGGCTGCGGCCGCTCTTCCACCAGCTGGACATCGATGACCTGCAGAGCATCCGAGCGCTGAGGGACTTCCTGAAGGAGAAGTATGGAGGGCTCAATGTGCTGGTGAACAACGCTGGTATTGCTTTCAAAGGTAGGGAGTGCTCTCTTGGGATAGTTCTGTGTTCTGGGGAGGGCTGTGGGTGCATCCAACACTTCTGTGCCTGGGCTGTGTTTTTCCTTGGGCAAACTTCCCATCTCAAGTATGATGTGAGGACAGTGTGCCAGGGGAGGGTCAGGTTGGACACCATCAGGAATTTCCTCATGGAAAGGGTGGTGAGGCCTTGGAAAGAGCTGTCCAGGGAGGTTTGGAGTGTTCATTCCTGGAGGTGACACTCTGGGCTGGGGACAAGGTGGGCATGGGGCACAGCTGGGACTTGATGGGCTGGGAGAGCTTTTCCAGCCATAATAATTCCATGGTTCTGTAAACATGCTTCCCTAGAGGGTTGTGTTTGCACCACATGGAAATGTTGAGGCACACAGTGCAGGTGAGCTGGCTTGGGTTAATTGCCTCAGTGCCCAGGAGTTCCACCAGGGCCAGGGGAGCCCATCACCATTGGGAATATCAGCCCTGTGCCTCAGGGAGCTGTGTTTTCTCTCTTCTCCCCCTTCCCCATGCTTTGTTCTGTGTATTATTTGCTCAGGGATTCCAGCTGATAAAAAAGCACCTTTGTCCCTGGATGGGTTTTGCTGTCTGGAACTTTCTCAGGCCGTTCAGTCACCTCTGAACCAGTTCACTCCAATCCTGCTGTGCTCAGCAAGAATTTAACCCTGTCACCTTCCAGTGGGCAGAAAGGCAGGGAAAGTGGGAATGACACAGCAGTTTCAAGGTGGAAGGAAGCATTTTTGTTGTGTGTATGAAATCCAGAATGATGTTAGCTCCAGACAGAGCAAATGACAAGTCTGGCTGGTGTTTTATGGAGGGGATTGTGCCCCCTCAGGTGAGAGCCCACCTGCAGAGCTGCCTTAGCACAGGGAGGACGTGGAGCTGCTGCAGAGAGCCCAGAGGAGGCCCCAGGATGAGCAGAGGGCTGGAGCAGCTCTGCTGGGAGGAAAGGCTGGCACAGCTGGGATTGTTCAGCCTGGCCAGGAGAAGCTTTGGGGTGGCCTCTTTGGGGCCTTCCAAGGAGAAATGGCTTTACTCTGAAAGAAAGTAGGGAACTTCTCACAGAGTGGGAGTGCAGTGATGATGTTCTGAAGCTCAATCACTCTTTTTTGCCTGTTACTTTATAGGAAAACTGCTTAAGATCAGCTCATTTGCAGGCAGCTCTTAATAGAATTATCTGAGCTTCAGGATGTGCTCAGGAAAGATTCCAGCAGCAGTTAAAATATCACTTCCAGATGTTTAGCCTTGACTTTCCTCAAGCTGACAACAACAGAGTCAGCAGTAGGTCCCACAATTTAGGATGAGATAAAGGACCCTCTTGGAACTGTTGCTGTGAGTATCGAGCACAGAGGGTGTTAATTCTGTATAAGACCTTGTGATGCTTCTCTCATAGTTTAATTTTTGCTTTTCAGGTTGGTATTGCTACCCAAACTTGCTTCTTGCCTCACCCAAGTTTTTGCTGCCATCCCAGAATTTATGCTTTCCTTCTTAGTTGTAGCATTATGTGCTATTGCAGTCTGTCAGTGATTAAATTTGCCATTGAGTTTTGTTATTTTGATTTTGTGCTGCAAAGTCCTTAATCCAGTAAAAATTTCCTGTACCAAATGGTGGTGGAGCTGTTGTTGTCTTCTGGATGAGTCTCTCTGGGAAGAGCTGTCTGATAAAACTTTTTAAATCAGGGAAATTCAGGATGTTACAATATCTTCTGTTAGACATGAATGGGGTTTGGAGTGTGAGGAAGTTCTCTCTCACAAGGAAGGGAGGATGTGGAAGCAGGAGTTTGGGGTTCTGTAGGATTTTAATTCTCCCCCTGCCATAACCCTGCCCATGGCTCATGATCTGGCTTCATGTGTGAGAATTAAATGCAAGTGAGTGATTTGCAAATGAGTGTGGGTCATTAAATGTGCTTTGCAATTAAAAACCACATCAAATAATGACCTGTTACAGTTTCTCTTTTTTTACTTCTCATGGATTTGGAGACAAGTGAACACCTGCCCAGTGCGTGCAGGTGCCTCCATCCCTGCAGAGATGGAGAAGCAGAGCAGCAATGCTGGGACTTGAACTCTTGTTCACTCTCCAAGGGGGATGCAGAGCACAGGATTTACTGATGTCTTTTAGATTAATGGCATGATTTTGATTTAAAAAAAAAAAAAAATATATATATATATATGACCTAGGGACCTTGAAACTTGTCAAATTTGTCTTAAAGCCCAACCCCAAAACCATTAAAGCCAAAGTCCCCCTTTGATTCCATCAAACTTTAGATTGGCCCTTGGCAAATGTTTCAATGAACCTTTGCCAGGTTCCATATTTGTCACAAAATCCAGATTCATTCACAGCAATCCCAGCCCACTTGTGTTGGTGCCAAGCTGCCACTTCTTGTGATGAGATCATCCCTTTCCAGAGCAGTTCCATGGTTTCCTTACCTCAGCCAGCTCCAGTTCCCACATTTCACTCGTGTTAGCACAGATCCCTCACCTCAGGGATGATTCCTGACACAAATATTGCTCAGCTTTGGGCAGGGTTGAGGATTTTTGTTAGTCAGTTTGATCAGACTGCACCAAATCCTGCCTCTGCTGCCCTTTCTTATATTTTTTACCTGATCATATGCCTGTTTTCTAATTATTACAAACAGGAACTAAGATAAACTTTTTGGGTTTGGTAACTTCTATTTAAACAGTGTTACAATTCTAATTTTTGTTATTTTTTTCCCTTCCTACCTCTTATCACCAGTTCATGACACTACTCCATTTGCAGTCCAAGCTGAGGTTACAATGAAGACAAATTTTTTTGCAACCAAGAATGTTTGCACAGAATTGCTGCCTCTTATGAAGCCTTATGGTAAGTGAAACATAAAAACTAGAGAAAGAGTTTATTTTGAATTTTGGCCCTTTTTAATGGGAAATCCTGTCCAGTCTCAAGCATTGCACTAATGTGTCAGAGTTTGGTGTGGTGCTGGGATGTGTTTGTTGTTATAAATGAAATGTGGTCTCTCCTAATATTTAAATACATCAAGGTTTTCAAGAAAAAAAGAAGTCAAATAGATGAAAACCAGGTTTTTATTTCCTGGAGAAGAAGAGAAAAACAGAGTGAGTGAATTTTGGGGAGAGAGGAAACAGTGCCAAAGTTGCAGTCTAATCCTCTTGTTCTACAGTGAAGGCTGACTGTTAATTAAGTCATTAACAGCATTAATTTCTGTGGCTTTTAAGATTAAATCCCCAAATTCACCACCAGAATGGCTGTGAAGTAGCAGGAAAGAGGGGAAACAGTGCCACATAATTTTGGAGATGTTGATTTACAAATCCTTACATTTGTAAATCTCCAGGTATTATTTCTACTGTAGTAAGAATGGACCTGTTGATTGTGAAGTTGTTTCCTGGAGGTTTATTTGAAACTTTTGCAAATTCAAATTAATTTCTGTGGCTTTTAAGCTTAAATCCCCAAATTCACCACTAGAATGGCTGTGAAGTTGCAGGAAAGAGGGAAAACAGTGCCACATAATTTTGGACATGATGAGTGATTTACTGGTTCCTTTTACTGAAGTGCTGGGAGATAAATCCTTACATTTGTAAATGTCCAGGTATTATTTCTGCCGTAGTAAGAGTGGACCTGCTGATTGTGAAGTTGTTCCCTGGAGGTTTATCTGAAACTTTTGCAGGTTCAAATTACCTCTCGTGGTATTTACTAGAAATCAGAACATTGAGTTAATCTGATTTTCCAGGAGCTCTGCAAGACAACACATTTAAAATACTCTACAGATATTCACTTGAGAAGTGAATCCAGAACTGGAGAGCAGCCCCACTCCAGCCTGGGCTTAAAATTTGTGAAAATAATCCCTTTTCATTCTCTTTCCAGGTCGGGTGGTGAATGTCTCCAGCATGGTGAGCAGCTCAGCCCTGGGAGGCTGCAGCCAGGAGCTGCAGCAGAAATTCCGCAGCGACACCATCACCGAGGAGGAGCTGGTGCAGCTCATGAACAAATTCGTGGAGGACACCAAGAAAGGCATCCACCAGAAGGAGGGTTGGCCAAACACTGCCTATGGGGTGTCCAAAATCGGGGTCACTGTCCTGTCCAGGATCCAAGCCCGGCTGTTGAACGAGCAGAGGAAAGGGGAGCACATCCTCCTCAACGCCTGCTGCCCTGGCTGGGTGAGGACAGACATGGCAGGTCCCAAAGCCACCAAGTCCCCAGACGAGGGCGCTGAGACCCCCGTTTATTTGGCCCTTTTGCCTTCCACTGCTGATTCTCCTCACGGCCAGTTTGTCAGTGAGAAAACTGTCAAACCCTGGTGAGGTGGGGATGGGAAGGGGCCTGAGCTCCTTTTCCTGATTCCACTCCCAATTCCAACGTTGCCAGCCCTTTCCCCTCTCCCCTGGGATGGATCATGGATACAGAGCTGGGCTGAGGAAGCAGGTGCCTTATCTGTCAGCACAGTAGATTTTTCCAGGATCCAGAGCTGTTCTGGAGGCTGCACAGGGTTTTCTAAAGAGGATGGGGTTGTTTTAGAGCTGCTGGGATCTGTCTGGGGGGACACTCAAGACCAGAATCACTGTTGGACAGACATTCCTTACTGTCAGAGCTAAATGGAATTAGGTGAAAATAAAAATAGCACTGACCCACCATTTATAGCCAAACATAATCAATTGGTGTCATTAATAATCAATAAATAATTACTGATTTATATTCTGCTACTACGTTATTCTGGTACTAAAGACTTACAAAGTTGGAAAAGATATTTTAATTTCCTGCTGCTACGTTTGTGGCTGAGATTTCTGTGATGTGATGTCTGCACTGGATACAGGAGAAAATAAACTACAGACCTGACACAACAAAGTGTTCCTCAGTTCCTTTATTGCACAGCCAGGAGTTTCCTTGATAAAATCTGAATTAAGTGCTCTCCACACAGCAGCAGGAAGAACTGTAGGTGATGTGGAGAGCTCTATTTGTTTCAACCTTCTTATTGCCTTTCAAACTCTCAAGAGTTGAAAAATCACCTCTTCTGAGGCTGAAGGAGCAGGAAACAATTGCCCATAAAGCTGTTGTTAGTAATGACAAATCAATAATGGCCTTGTTAATTGTTAATCAGGAGTCAGGGGGGTGATGGTGGCCGCCTTTGACATTGGCCTCCCCCAGAACAGGTTGGGTTGGGAAGCCTTGGAGTGGAAGGCATTGGGAATAAATATTGTGGGGGGTTATTAATTGTTTTATCAGCACAGAACAACGGGCTGGTTATAAATTGGTTTTTTTAAGCATACAGGAGCATTATTTTTGTGAAGAATTACCTCCTCAGTCGTGCCCTGGAGCTCCTTGAAAGGAAGGCCAAAAGTTCTCTGGGGAAAAAACAAAAAAAAACCTCGGAGGCCTTGGGTTTAGTGGAAAAAAAACCAAAATTTGTGTAAATTTTGGGCTGCTACACTGTAGCTCAACCCTCCTGATGTGCCACACAGAAAAGCCAGTTTGTTTTACTGGGATCCCAGCAAAACACAACTCCAGTGGCTCCTGGATTTAATCCAGCAGTGGGGAATCCTGCCTAATCCTTCATCCTTCAAGTGCTGCCTGAGTCAGTGGCTTCAGAAGCTGTGTGTCCATCTTTGTGGCATCTCCAAACATTCCAAACACACCTTGGCCTTTGTCTGGTGCAAGGACCGGGCTGGAACAATCCTGGCTGCCTTGACCACAGCCAGGAAATATCCAGTGCTAAATACAAATGAGTTTTTAACTACCCACTGGGATGTGGAAAGCTCCTGCTTAAGTGGAATTCAGGATCTGCTTTGTTGGTTTGGGTTTTGGTTTAGCTTCACCCAAATTCTAGGTTTGCAGGTCCTACCTAAAGGTGTTAAACTCATCCTGGAGGGGTTTTTTGGGGCTGTAAAACTTTGTGTAGAACCCAGCCTGGAGAAGAGAAGGCTCTGGGGTGAGCTCAGAGAATTTTCAGTGCCTAAAGGGGCTACAGGGGAGCTGGGGAGGGATTTTCCATGGGGCCATGGAGTCACAAGAAGGGGGAATGGCCTGGATTGGAAAGAGAGCAGGTTTGGATTGGAAATTGGGAAGAAATTCTTTGTGTGAGGGTGGCAAAGGTTGTCCAGAAAGATTCCAAATTCCCCTGGAATTGTTCAAGTCCAGGTTGGACATTGAGGCTCGGAGCAGCCTGGGATGGTGGAAGGTGTCCCTGTCCATGGGAGAGGGTTGGAATTTGATGATCTTTAAACCATTCTGTTTGATCCTTCTGTGCATTTCAAATTCTTAAATTAAGCTCTTCATTCAACCAACTTCCTCTATGTCAGGGTGAGCAGGCAAAGTGGCTGCAGAGTCACTGTCACTCCTCAAGGAGCTGTCGATCCTAAACAACTTCCCATGGGATGAACAGAAGGATGGACAGGGCACAGATGTTTTCCCCACATTTGCAGCTGTGCTGGGGGACAAAGGAGAAGGAGAAAAAGCAATTGGAGGTGGGAACAAGAGGCAGAACATGTTGGTCAGTCAGGAAAGAGTGTGCAGCCATTCCCTGCTGCCCTGGAAGAGGGAATGTGCCCTGGGATGGGCAGAGTGCCAGGCTGGGGCTCTGCACAAAACCTGCATTGTCCAACCCAAATGTAGCAATTATTTATTTCCTTTCTCTTTTTTTTTCTTTTTTTTTTAACTGCCTCCTCCTCTTCTCTCCCAGATTTTGTTGTGTGGGAATTGTTTTGTTGCTCTCAGATCCTGGCACTCGTGCTGAGGTTTGAGGATTAGGAAGGGATGAAATAATGATGAATTAATCATGGATTGTTGTCCTGTAGAACACTCCTACACATAATTTACTGCTTTTCACTACCATGGAATCACAGAATATCTGGGTTGGAAGGACTTTAAAGATCATCCAGCTCTACCCCCTGAGAAAGTAATTAGAAAACATCCTAAGAAATAAACCATATTTTAGGATATAAACGTTATGTCTTAAGGAAATCATCCAAAATACAAATTCTTTGCTCAGTCAAGACACATGCTTAGAAGCTCTGACCAGCATTTCTAAGAATAATTCTAAAATGTAGAAATTGAAACTTGAATTGGTGACAGTTTAGAAAGGTTAAATTCCTAAAATCCAGCTAGGAAGGGGAGAGGCAGGCGGTACCAAGAAAAGAAAACAGTTATTATGTATTTGTTGTATCTAGTGTAATGTAACTTAATATTTAATCTGTTACTTAATACTTAAATCAATGAGGGTGCTGAAACAATATCCATCCAAATCTGAACAGTTTCTCTTCTCTCACCTTGAATAACTGAATATTAAATGCATTTTCCTTGATTTTTTTTCCCCCAGCTGCTTCGAACAACCAGGAATTTCTGCCTGCATATTAAAAAAATAAATAAATAAATTTTTTAAAAAAAGGAGAGAGAGAGAGAAGGGGAAGAGGGGGATAAAAAAGGGGGGGAAAGGGATGGCAAAAAAAAAAAAAAAAGGAGAAAAGGGAAGAGAAATTGAAGTTAAATAATTTGTTTCCACAGTACGTTGCCAAGCACGATGCTGTATTTTACTTCCCGCGGGTATTTTGATTTTGTTTGGTTTGTTTGTTCCTTGGGTTCCTTTGCTGTCACAGGACTAAAAACCCTCCGGCACAATCACTTTGTGCCAGGCAAACAGACGGCTCCTTACATCGAGCTCTCTATAAAAGCCACATCCCACCTCTCATAAAAACGATAAAAACCATAAAAATTTCCAAAAAACGCCTTTTTTTTTTTTTTTTTTTTTCTTTTTCCTCTCCTAAATCCAGCTGGACCAGACGCGAAGCTGGAAGCGCTGGCGCTCCTTTACCTGCAGGGCGGGTCCTGGAGGGGCGGGAACAGCTCCGAGACTTCCCGGGGCTCTCCCGGTGTATCCTGGAGTTGTCCCGGTGTATCCTGGAGTTCTCCCGGTGCATCCCAGGGCTGTCCCGGTGCATCCCGGGGTTCTCCCGGTGCATCCCGGGGTTCTCCCGGTGCATTCTGGAGCTGTCCTGTTTCATCCCGGGGTTCTCCCGGTGCATCCCGGGGCTCTCCCGGTGCATCCCGGGGCTCTCCCGGTGCATTCCGGAGCTGTCCTGGTGCATTCCGGGGCTGTCCCGGTGCATCCCGGAGCTCTCCCGGTGCATCCTGGGGTTCTCCGGTGCATCCCGGGGCTGTCCCGGTGCATCTGGACCTCTCCTGTTGCATCCCGGACCTGTCCCGGTGCATCCCGGGGTTCTCCCGGTGCACCCCGGGGCTGTCCCGGTGCATCCCGGGGTTCTCCCGGTGCACCCTGGAGCTGTCCCGGTTTATCCCGGGGTTCTCCCGGTGCATCCCGGAGCTGTCCTGGTGCATCCCGAGGTTCTCCCGGTGCATTCCGGAGCTGTCCCGGTGCATCCCGGGGTTCTCCCGGTGCATCCCGGAGCTGTCTCGGTGCATCCCGGGGTTCTCCCGGTACATCCTGGGGCTCTCCCGGTGCATCCCGGTGTTCTCTCGGTGCATCCCGGGGTTCTCCCGGTGCATCCCGGAGCTGTCCCGGTGCATCCCGGAGCTCTCCCGGTGCATCCCGGAGCTCTCCCGGTGCATCCTGGGGTTCTCCGGTGCATCCCGGGGCTGTCCCGGTGCACCTGGACCTGTCCTGTTGCATCCCGGACCTGTCCCGGTGCATCCCGGAGCTGTCCCGGTGCATCCCGGGGCTGTCCCGGTGCATCCCGAGGTTCTCCTGGTGCATCGCGGAGTTGTTCCGGTGCATCCCGAGGCTCTCTCGGTGCATCCCGGAGCTCTCCCGGTGCACCCCGGGGCTGTCCCGGTGCATCCCGGGGTTCTCCCGGTGCATCCTGGAGCTGTCCCTGTGCATTTTGGAGCTGTCTCGGTGCATCCCGGAGCTGTCCCGATGCATCCCGGAGCTGTCCCGGTGCATCCCGGAGTTCTCCGGTCCATCCCGGAGCTGTCCCGGTCCATCCCGGGGCTCTCCCGTTGCGGAGCGGCCGCGGGAGGAGCCGCTGTCCCGGCCCGCGCCGCCAGAGGGCGCTCAGCGCCCCGGCCCGCCCGCCGGGCTGTACCATCTCCCCATAGCAGGGGGGGAGGCAGGTGACGCGCTGCGGGCTGTGGCGCGACGCGAAGCGGGTGACAGCACAATAAACGGGAGGAAGGTGACAGCGACAGCGCGTGACAACCACAGCGGGTGACAAGGCGGGCGGCCTCGGCTCATAGGGATAACTGGAGCCCTCCCTCCCCGCCATGCCTCGGCGCTCCCCGCGCCGCGCTCGGTGGTGCGGCCCCGCTGTGGGCCTGGCGGCGCGGGCGGGGGCGGCGTTCCGTGGGGCCGGCGCTCCATAGGGCCGGCATTCCATAGGGCCGGTCATCCATAGCGCCGCGTTTCCATAGGGACTGCGGGCTTCCATGGGGCGATGTTCTATAGGGCCGGCTCTCCATAGGGCCGGCTCTCCATAGGCACTGCTGGAGCCGCTCCCGCCCCGCCCGGGCTCCCACACATCGGCGGCGGCGCCCCGGGAGGTGCGGGGACCCTGCGCAGGTACGCGGGGACGGGGAGGGGGACGGGAGGGGACGCGGCTGAGGGGGCAGCGCTGCCCCAGCACAGAGCCCCAAAATCCCGGAATGGTTTGGAAGGGATCACCCGCTCCTCCCCCTGTCAAGGCGCGGTCACCCGGAGCAGGTGACACAGGAGAGCGCCCAGGTGGGTTTGGAATGGCTCCAGAGTCAGGGAGAGCCACGGCATTCCCAGGGAATGGGCACGGCCGGAGCTCCGGGGGGGTTGGGATTATTGGGGAGTCTGTGCCGGGTTTGGACTGGATAATCCTGATGGATCTTCCCCACCTCAGCATATTCCATAATTCCCCCTGGGCAGCTGTTCCAATGCTCTGCCAACTCCATGGAAAGAAGCTTTTCCTCATGTCGAGGTGGAATTTCTTGTTTTAATTTATGGCCGTTTCTCCTCGTCCTGGCACCATCAGTGGTGGAGGCTGATGAATAATTATTTACATCAGGGTATGCTAAGGATGTTTGTGACCTGGGATTTGGGTTACGTGCCTAAAGGTCACTGGAAAGTGGCTTTTGCATGGTTTTTTAATTATTTTATGTTGTTATTTCTTTTCCTGCCTTTGTATCCAAACACAAACAAGATCTACTTGCTTTATTTAGATCACTGGGTTTTATCAAACCTTGCTGACATCTGGCAGCTGAGGTGCAGGAATATCAACCCACACTAAACCATTACTTCCATCCCTGCTTTCCTAGGTGGAAATCAACAATTTCCCTGTCTTTTCACTGCAAAAAAAATATTCCAAATTAAATATCTAGAGAGCTGATGTGTCCTGTCAGCAAACCAGCTGCCTGATTCTCAGTGATCCAGACAAATCTCTTCCTCATGGAAGTGGCAGCCGCCCTGACTTGGCAGAGAACTGCTGGAAAAACTTCCCAGCTCCTGCTTTGCTCTTAGGAGTGGAAACAATCCCATGATTAAGATCCTTAAATGAGATGAGGGAAATAAACTGGGCTCCATTTCTTGCCCAGTGTTTGTATCCGATTACTCCTGATTTTTGCTGACAGTATCTTGCAGCTTTTCCACTTTGTTGGGTTTTATGGGAGGATTGATTTTCTTTCTTTCTTTTTTTTTTGGAATGAGGAGAGCTGGATCCCAGATAAATGTTATTCCCTGATTTCCCTCTCTCTGCTATAGAGGCACTGCAAACATCCTGATAAAGGCAAAATTAAATCCTCTCTGTAGCCAAACAAACCAGCCCTGATGACATTGTGTGATAATTTTTTTTTCCATGGCTTGGTTGGCACGGAGTGGTTTTATTGGCAATGCCTCAGTCCTGCTCAGGGGAATACAAAGGTGCCCTTAAAATCCTTTCTGTTTTTTCATTTCATCCAACATTTTTCTGCTTTTGAGAGTTTCCTACCAAACCCCTTCTATTGGTGGAGTTAAAGTTGTTTATTACAACATATTTAACGTTTTAAAGGGCATGGAGGATGGCTTGGGTTTATTTTTGTGTCCTAACAGCAGGAGACTGAATGCAGATGTCCTTCAGAAATGTAAAATATTTTGTTCCAGAGCTGTGATTTCTTTTCTGTATCAGTGATGCAGCAGAGATTGACCTAAACCTAAACCTAAGCATATTTAAGCTATTCTAGAAGGATATTTTTATATTTTTTAACAGAACTGCTGTCAGAGGTAGCAAAGGAGAGAAGGAAGGATTTTTAAGGAGGGAAAATCCAACCATGCTTGGATTCCGTTGTTCTAAACCAGGTGTACTCGAATTTTTTTACCTCAATGCCTTGCAAAACACAGGAAAATCAGGTCTGAGCAGCTGATCTTTAAACACAAAAATATCTGGATGTGTTTTGTTGGAACACAGGAAGATCATAATGCATGGCTTGGCATTTTGGCACCACACCTTGGACTGGGGCTGGAGCATCTGCTGCTGCCAGGCTGAGCTGCAGAGCTCTGAGAGCTCCTTCTGCTCTGGGCTGGGAGCCCTTGAGCAGGATTCCTCTGAGATGGTGTTTGCACAGGGAATATTTCCCATTCCAGCCTCCTGGTGACCTTGCAGGTGTTATAAATGCACAGTATATAGCTGGCTTTTCACAAATATTTAAATGAATATTGTATGTATAATGTAGGAAGATTGTGCTGTATTTTATTTTATTAATAGAAGTTAGAAATGTGATGAATATATTTTTTTATGATTGTAACTTAGTGTTAGAAGACTGGGGGCTTTTGTTTTCCTGCATGAAGATTGCTGACCAAAAAACCTATTAAACTTCTATTATCAAGGATCTTGTCCAAATAAAAATGACCAGAACCCCAGGAGAAGAAATTATGGACCTGTGCTATCAGATGGAATGGAGCCACCCAAAGATGTTGGGGGGACTAAAGAAAAGAATTCATCCTCAAAATGAATGTTTGAATCATGCATGTGAATTTATAAATATACAACAGGCTGATATTTTTAAAGAACAAACTCTCTGTCAATGGTGTGCTGGCAGGTTCTGTGCCAAGCACCATCAGATGAGAAAATTTATTTTGCTTTTGTCTCTCCTAATTGTCTATTTTCTTTTTATTTTATTTTTTTAATTAAACTTCTAAATTTTTCCAAGAAAGTGAAGCTCATTTTTCACACAGAGCACAGGGGAGGAGTCAGGAAAACAATTCCCAACTCCTCCTCAGTGCTCCCAGGGAGATTTTGGGATCCTCCCCTTTGTTGTTGTGTGATATCCACGTGCCTGGAAGGGGAAAAACAAATTCCAAGAATGGGAAAAAGTGACTGAAAATCTTCTGGAAGAAGCTCTGGGGAGTCAAAGTCATGGCCAGGGAATTATTTTTAACTTTGTGTTGAAATTTTGATCTGGTGACCTGTTTGTTGTGCTGGCACTGCTTCCCCATATTTATTATCCCAGGTGTGGCAGAACTGAAATTTGGGTGATTTTTGTAACTCTTTCCACATTTCAGTTTACCAGGAGGCTCCACCTTGCTATGAGAAGCCAAGATGGATCCAGAAGAGCAGGATTTACTTGGGGATTACAGATACAGGAATTATTCTTCAGCAATTGAGAAAGCGTTGAGGAACTTTGAATCATCCAGTGAATGGGCAGATCTGATCTCTTCCCTTGGCAAACTCAATAAGGTACAGGAGAATTTTTATTATTTATTTATGATATTTGTAATGTTCAAACTCAATAAGGTACAGGAGAATTTTTATTATTTATTTGTGATATTTGTGATGTTCAATATTTATGATATTTGTAATGTTCAAACTCAATAAGGTACAGGAGAATTTTTATTATTTATTTGTGATATTTGTGATGTTCAAACTCAATGAGGTACAGGGGAATTTTTATCATTTATTTGTGATATTTGTGATGTTCAAACTCAGTAAGGTACAGGAGAATTTTTATCATTTATTTGTGATGTTCAAACTCAATAAGGTACAGTGTGAGGGGAATTTTTATCATTTATTTGTGATATTTGTAACATTATAAACTTTTCTGTCACTTCCAGCACTTGGAAAAAATGAAAATTCACTCAAGGGAAATAATGGAAGGAGTTAAGTCAGTATTTTTTATATAAATGTAAGAAATCCTGGTGAAACCAGCAGAGCTTTGCTGCAATTGGTGTTTGCTGTCTTTATGCTGCTAAGTTAATTTAGTTTTTGCATCCAGAGCAGCTAAAAAGCTTTCCTAGAAAACAGAAAAGTGACAAGTTTTAGAATATTTTCTGAGTCAAAACTTTTATTTCAAGGTCACATTTACTTGGCTGTGCCCTCCCTTTGGATTTGGGGAAATTTGGTGTCTTTTGACCATGGAGAGAAGCAGAATTATTGTTTTGCAACAGGAGTTCCACATTTCTGCCTTCACTTTTTCATCATGATTCTGGCTTTCATCAAAAGCCAGAGGCCTTCAAAATGTTTTTCTCAAAAGGGAAAAGATGAAATAATCAGAGTGAGAGGCAGCTTTGATCTTTTCTCTTGACCTAGATGAACACTGCACTGCTGAGCACCCACCTGAGCTTCTTTTTCAGGTAAAAAATTGCCCAAATCTGTGGCAGCAGAGGGAAAAAACAAAGGAAAAGCTTTCAGCTGATCCAGCAGCCCATCTGCTGTGGGGTTTTGTGGATTTAATCTTTTTAGGAGCTTAACAATTGGTGGAGCAAATCATCCCCAGTGTTCATCCCTGTTATTTGAAAATCAGGATGTGGCAAGGGAAGGTGGTGCCAGAAAGAAAATAAGATGTCAGTAATTATTCCCTGAACTCCTGGGATTATTTGGTCTCTGACAGCCTCAAAAATAAATATAAATTATAAATATAAATATAAATATAAAATTTGAGTTTTATCAGGTTTGGGAGAAGTGTTTCTGACAAAAAAAAATCTCATTTTTCCTGCAGTCAGTGCTGGAGGTGAAAGGAAGATCAGTGAAAAAATTGTTTTTACAAACTACACGTGGTTATATCAAAGATCCTGGGGGTCACTTGTGTGCAGGGATAACTGAGATTATCCACACATGAAAAAGGAAAAACCACAAGAAATCAAGAAGTTCAGCAGTTCCTCTCCAGAGCAGTGTGAAATCTGTTCTCACCCATATGGGTGTAATATTTTTTTAAGGCTTTTTCTCCTGCAGGCACTATTGAGACACAAAAACTCTCTTAATTCCATAAAGCTCAGTGGCTCCAGGTAATCCAAGGTCTGGAAAAAGCAAGACAGGCTCTTATTCCTTAAAAATGAGGTTAAAAAATGGAATTTGGTGAAGTGAAACTTCTCTGTTGTTCCTTGGTGATCCTAAAATCTCTTCCAACCTCTGTGGTTCTGCTCAGGATAAACTGGAGGTTGGTTTGGAGTTTCTCTGTTGCTTCTGCAGCTCAAAATAAAATTTTCTGGTGATTTGTAGAACCAGGGAAACAACCTCTGAACTCTCAATTTGCAGATCTGCAGAGATTTTATTTTATCACTTAAGGGAGATGAGCTTGATGTGACTTGACACCACTTCAGCACAGACAGCTTCACCTTGAATTGCTTTTATGCAGGCAGAGGAATAAAAGGGTTTATTTTTTTGTTTTGTGACTCATTTCTTGCTTAAAGTAGGTCAGAGGAATATTGTCCTAAAATTTTGTGTGTTCCTCATGTGTTTTATGGGGAGCCTGAGGAGTTTCTGCAGTGTTACCCTTTTTTTTTGGGCTGTTTTTTTGGGTTTCTGAGGTCAGGAGAGATGAATCTTCCCTTCAGAGATAAAAAACTGCAGGCACCACGAGAGAATTGGCAAAATTTGTTCATTTATTTTACACCCCAAACTTGGGGGGATTATTTAGAATAAAGTGGCTGTAATACATCATTATGGGAAATGAGAAACATTGGAAAGTAATATTTTTAATAAGAATATAAACAGGTGGATGAAACAGGCAGGAAATATTTTATTAATTCATTTTATTTTATTTTATATCTTTTAATAAATAAAATAATATATTTTATTATTCATTTTCAGTTAGAAATCCCTTTCATGCTTGGCTAAAAAAGCTGCTGGGGTAGAGGGATGTTGAATTTTAAACTTAAAAAATAAGTGATGCTTCAGGATAGGTGGGTTTGTCAATGGAACAATGAAAATTATTTTATCCAAAATGCTTTTCACTGTTTTCAGGGAATAATAAACAGCAAATATGTATAAAATGTTCATGTATGTGGAACTTCTGGCAATTAAGAGGATAAAAATATGATGAAGTTAGGAAAATCAAAATTTTTTTTTAATTCAGATTATAGGCAGGTGGTTTTTTATCAATTTCAGCTCTGGGTGGAGGGAAGTGGCACAATTAACAAAATGAACAACTGAGGAGTAGAAAATAATGGATTTTGGGGTTTGTAAGGAAATAAGGAGTGGTTTTAAAAAATCCCTGAAATTGGTGGGGAGGCCTGTTATAAATAATGAGCTTGACTCGGCCAATGTATCAAGCAGCAATTTATTAATTAATACAGAATGGTAAAATGTGAGCAAAGCAGCGCTGGGTACAGTGGGGGTTTCCCCTCTGACTGCACACTGACTGCTGATTTTCTGCTGGGATTTATTGAGGTTTTCCATAAGCACTTCTCAGCAACCTTTTTTTCTAGTTTCCTCCTAATTTCTATTTTTGAAATCTAATTTCTATACCCATTGTGATCAATTCCTATTGATGATGTTAAATTTTCTATACTTCAAAAGGTGTGAAATCAGTGAGGTCAGAAATAACATCTTGTGATGATGAGGTTCCCAGGACATCAATCAGTGGTGGTGACATCCAGATTTCCTTTTTCTGAAGAAAAACGCCAGAGAGGAGAGATTCAGTCTTCCTCTTGAAGTCTATAAATCAGTTTTATTAGTGCCATCCAGCTTCCAGATGGTGGTTTACCTTTTGTTTTTTTTCAGGATCCTTAATTTTAGTTTGGAATATCTCACTTCCTTCTATTTGGGTGATTACAATCCTTTCTATATATATGTGCTAAAGCTATAATTCAAAGGTTCTATTAAAAACCTTATAGGTTCACATGATTCACACATAAGCAAGCAAAATATTAGTTCAAAAGCTCCTTTCCACGCTTTTTCCATTTTGTTCATTAAACAGATGTTTTTATAATTACCCTTTGGCCTTTTCCACACATTTCACAACCATAACTACAAAGGCCATCTTTTTCTACCTGACACCAAACACAACTCCACATTTCACAGGCCCTGCAGAGAATTCCCAGAGCAGCTGAGGCTGCCCCTGGATCCCTGGAAGTGCCCAAGGCCAGCGTGGATGGGCTTGGAGCAGCCTGGGACAGTGGAAAATGTCCCTGACATGGCAAAGATTGGAGCAAAATCATCTTAAAAGTCCCTCCCAACCCAATCCATTCAGAAATTTTAATATTATTTCCTCTAAAAGTGCATTTTCAATCTGCTTTTTATCCTTGGATATAACACAACTCTATAAATCCAAGTTTTAACTTTTACTCTGCAATTTCAAATTGATTTTTAAAAAAATGGAAATTCCATTTTTTAATGGAATTTAAATTTTTAAATTTTTAATTTTAAATTTTTAATTTTAATTTTTTATTTTTAAATAAATTTTAAAATTTATTTAAATATAAATTTTTATTTTTAAATTTTTAATTTTTTAAAATTCCAATTTTTAAATTTTTAATTTTTTAAAATTCCAATTTTTAAATTTTTAATTTTTTAAAATTCCAATTTTTTTAAAAAATGGAAAGAAAAGAAATCTGGGACATTCCAGTGCTCAGTGTCACAATCTGGCTGTTCTTGAGGCAGAGAAGAGGAGGATTCTTCTGCAAGGGGATTTAATGAGTGCAGCCATTAATTAACATTAATTGCTTCATATGAAAGCTCAGACATGCAGGGCTTTGTCCCAGCTGCTGGCTCAGTTACAGATTAATGCTGAAAACAAATTTTATTTCTACTTTTGAGAAGTTCCTTTATTTTTTTCTTCCCCAAACCCAACAGACCAATGCAATGTGCAGAATTTGGGATATTTTATACATCTTTTATTCCCTTTTTAATACAACTCCAGCTCCTACTTTCCTTACAACCAATTTTAAAATCATTTCTCCTACTTTAAAATTAATTCTATTTTATTCTTCCATTCTATGGAAGCTGGGGCTTTGTTTGGAATTTTTTTTTAACTTGGAAAATGAATCAGTGGAAAATAGAACCACAGGTTCTTCTTCTCCCCCTCTCCTCCCAAGCACTGTTGTTTAAAGAAGAATTATTTATAACAAATATAATCTCAGAAATTGATGCTGCCTTCTCCAGGAATTCTAATGATGGAAATTAAAATATTTCCTTGATTTGCATGGAGTTTTTATCATTATCTTTAATACAGATTTCTAGTGCAGAAAGAATTAAACCATGAACTGAGAAAATGCAAATATTCCTCTGTGCGTGTGGTTTAATTTTAAGGCACAGGTGCAAAAAAATAGCAGGTTTTCTTTTTGTGGACAATTCTGTATTTTTATAACCCAATTTCAGAGAAATTCTGAGCATCCTTAGGTGTTAGTGTTGGAAAAAAAAGATGTGGGATGGGATTTTGAATTTATTCATCTCTAGCAGCTCAAGTTATAATTCCAGCATTCCTGGATCTTGATTCTTTGTTCATTTTTCTCTTGTGGAATCTTGGGATATTTAAAAATCCAATTTCTCAACTTTACCTGTCGAGGAAAATAATTAGCATTTAGAAATCAGTTTATTATCACCTCCCTCTTATTTCAGTGAACACTTGGAGATCCCTCTGTTAATTAATTAATACTTTTCAAACCTTTTAAAATCCTTGGATCTGAACCTTCCAGCAGAGCAGCAGCCAAGGTTTGCTTGGGGGAGGGTATTGGGACAACCAGAGCCTTGTAAAATGTTGGAATGGGATTTAAAATCCCTGAAGCTGCTGGGAGATCTGGGACAATTTGGGAATTTTTAATAAAATGGGATTTTGGGGCAGGAATTCCTGGCTGGGAGGGTGGGAAGGCCCTGGCACAGGGTGCCCAGAGAAGCTCTGGATCCCTGGAAGTGTCCAAGGGAATATTTTGGATGGGGCTTGGAGCACCCTGGGATAGTGAAAAATGTCCCTGCCCATCCCTGGATCATCTTTAAGTTCCCTTCTGTGAAAAACAAAGTTCATTTTCTCGGTAAAAATTAAAAAGTTTAATTAAAAAAAAACCAATTAGGAGGCAGAATAAAACAAAATATTAATTATGGCATTTAGCCAGGAGCACACTACTAACTTAGAAACTCTTCTTTAAATGCACTAGCATGTTGCATATTAATTTAAACATTATTTAAATTCAATTTAAATTAAAAATTTTAAATTTAAAAAATTTAAATTTAAAAATTTTAAATTTAAAATTTTAAATTTCATTTTTACATTTAATTTAAACATTTATTTAAACATTTATTTAAACATTCTTTAAAATAATGTTTAATTTTAATTTGATCCTACAGATCAAATCTTTTTCTGCTTTTTTGCTCTATTTTGTTTTCTTCCTTTCCTTTCCTTTCCTTTCCTTTCCTTTCCTTTCCTTTCCTTTCCTTTCCTTTCCTTTCCTTTCCTTTCCTTTCCTTTCCTTTCCTTTCCTTTCCTTTCCTTTCCTTTCCTTTCCTTTCCTTTCCTTTCCTTTCCTTTCCTTTCCTTTCCTTTCCTTTCCTTTCCTTTCCTTTCCTTTCCTTTCCTTTCCTTTCCTTTCCTTTCCTTTCCTTTCCTTTCCTTTCCTTTCCTTTCCTTTCCTTTCCTTTCCTTTCCTTTCCTTTCCTTTCCTTTCCTTTCCTTTCCTTTCCTTTCCTTTCCTTTCCTTTCCTTTCCTTTCCTTTCCTTTCCTTTCCTTTCCTTTCCTTTCCTTTCCTTTCCTTTCCTTCTCTATTTTGTCATCCTACTCCCTGATAACAGAGGATCAATAAATTCTTCCTTTGGGGTTCTGGGGTCTTTTAAAATTATCTTTATCTAAATAGGATAATCAAAGAATATGAATAATTTCCTGATTATTTTTTTTACTATTCTTTGAGTTAGCTACAAAGAGCATTTTATAGATCACATTACTTTTTAAAAGTTTTTTTAATAGCAGAAAAAAACCCCTATATTTATGCAGCAAAGTTTTTAACATTATACATTTATTTAATATTTACAAAAATATATATTCCAATAATATATTATGTACTTCTAACACTTCCAAACCATTCCACAATTCTAAATATTCAGTTTATCTCTCTGATATTTGAGGAAGGGAGTTTTTATTTCCTTCAGATCCTTAGGAAATGTTGGATCCAAACCAGCATTATTTCTGTGGTGTAATAAACAGTGAATATTTCTATTTTCTGCCTGGTTGATGTTTAAATTCAAACTGTTGGAATATTCAGATGGTATTTATTCAGTGTGAGCACTGAGAAGGAAAATATTTACCACTGGCCTGCTTTTTTTGTAATTAACTCCTTTTATATCTATAAATATGCAGAGAGGGTGTGGGCATGTACATACCAAGTAATATAAATAGAAAGTTTCAAAGTCCAGCTTTCCAGAAATCTTCAAAGTTCTTACAGCTCTTAAAGATTTTAATGTTGAAATAATTGTTGTAACAACAATAAAATGTCTCAAATAGAAAAGGTATAAAAAGATGAGTGTGAAGCAATGTTTTATTTTTGGATTCTGGTTTTTATCATCATTTAAATGCAGCTCTGAGGAGCTGGGGGAGGGCAGGAAGGCAGTGAGGTGGCTCTGAGTGACATCTGTGTCCCTGCCAGGGTGACATTTCTGTTTGTCTTCTTACAAACTCAATTTTTTTCCCCTCTCGAGTGAATTTCCTGCCAGCTGCTCCTACTCAGAGGTGTGGATTTTATCTCCTCAGAGTGACCTGGTTCAGCTTTATTCCAGGAAGGGTGATCCCACTTTCTGCTGCTTTTCCAAGCAGAATTAGAAGGACCTCAAGTTGAAAATAATCCCATAGGATTAGACCATGATTTAATTTGGGGAAGAGACAGGAATTTGCCTGATCCTGAAATTATCCCAAATATCCACGTGGTGCTCTGGAACATCTCTTTGTGACCAGGATTTAATTTGGGAAGAGGCAGGAATTTACCTGATCCTGAAATTATCCCAAATGTCCACGTGGTGCTCTGGAACATCTCTTTGTGACCATTATTTAATTTGGGGAAGAGACAGGAATTTTCCTGATCCTGAAATGATCCCAAATATCCACGTGGTGCTCTGGAACATCTCTTTGTGACCATGATTTAATTTTGGGAAGAGACAGGAATTTGCCTGATCCTGAAATATCCACGTGGTGCTCTGGAACATCTCTTTGTGACCATGATTTAATTTTGGGAAGAGACAGGAATTTGCCTGATCCTGAAATATCCACGTGGTGCTCTGGAACATCTCTTTGTGACCATTATTTAATTTAGGAAGAGGCAGGAATTTGTCTGATCCTGAAATATCCACGTGGTGCTCTGGAACATCTCTTTGTGACTATTATTTAATTTGGGAAGAGGCAGGAATTTGCCTGATCCTGAAATTATCCCAAATATCCCCATGGTGCTCTGGAACATCTCTTTGTGACCATGATTTAATTTTGAGAAGAGGCAGGAATTTGCCTGATCCTGAAATTATCCCAAATATCCACGTGGTGCTCTGGGACATCTCTTTGTGACCATGATTTAATTCGGGAAGAGACAGGAATTTTCCTGATCCTGAAATTATCCCAAATATCCACATGCTCTGGGACATCTCTTTGTGACCATGATTTAATTTGGGAAGAGGCAGGAATTTGCCTGATCCTGAAATTATCCCAAATATCCACGTGGGGCTCTGGAACATCTCTTTGTGACCATGATTTAATTTGGGAAGAGACAGGAATTTGCCTGATACTGAAATTATCCCAAATATCACGTGGTGCTCTGGAACATCTCTTTGTGACCATGATTTAATTTGGGAAGAGACAGGAATTTGCCTGATACTGAAATTATCCCAAATGTCCACGTGGTGCTCTGGGACATCTCTTTGTGACCATGATTTAATTTGGGAAGAGACAGGAATTTGCCTGATCCTGAAATATCCACGTGGTGCTCTGGAACATCTCTTTGTGACCATGATTTAATTTTGGGAAGAGACAGGAATTTTCCTGATCCTGAAATTATCCCAAATATCCACATGCTGGGGAACATCTCTTTGTGACCATGATTTAATTTTGGGGAAGAGGCAGGAATTTGCCTGATCCTGAAATATCCACGTGGTGCTCTGGGACATCTCTTTGTGACCATGATTTAATTTTGGGAAGAGACAGGAATTTGCCTGATCCTGAAATTATCCCAAATATCCCCATGGTGCTCTGGAACATCTCTTTGTGACCATTATTTAATTTGGGAAGAGGCAGGAATTTTCCTGATCCTGAAATTATCCCAAATATCCACGTGGTGCTCTGGGACATCTCTTTGTGACCATGATTTAATTTGGGAAGAGACAGGAATTTGCCTGATCCTGAAATATCCACGTGGTGCTCTGGAACATCTCTTTGTGACCATGATTTAATTTTAGGAAGAGACAGGAATTTTCCTGATCCTGAAATGATCCCAAATATCCACATGCTCTGGAACATCTATTTGTGACCATGATTTAATTTGGGGAAGAGGCAGGAATTTGCCTGATCCTGAAATATCCACGTGGTGCTCTGGGACATCTCTTTGTGACCATGATTTAATTTTGGGAAGAGACAGGAATTTGCCTGATCCTGAAATTATCCCAAATATCCACATGCTCTGGAACATCTCTTTGTGACCATTATTTAATTTGGGAAGAGACAGGAATTTTCCTGATCCTGAAATTATCCCAAATATCCATGTGCTCTGGGACATCTCTTTGTGACCATAATTTAATTTGGGAAGAGACAGGAATTTGCCTGATCCTGAAATATCCACGTGGTGCTCTGGAACATCTCTTTGTGACCATGATTTAATTTGGGAAGAGGCAGGAATTTGCCTGATCCTGAAATGATCCCAAATATCCACATGCTCTGGGACATCTCTTTGTGTTTGCACATGGAGCAAAGCCTGAAGAGCCCTTGACTTGCAAATTTTCTTTTTCTTTGTCTCTAACTTGAAGAGAAAACTTCTTTATTTCTCTGCTGAAATGCTCTGGTGGCTCAAGAAAAGGAGTTACCTTTCCTAAAACCTTGGCCCAGCAGCAAATCTTATTTAAGTTTATTTATCTCCTGTCCTAAACAATTTTTATTTATACATGAATGAGTGAATTCTTCATCTCAGTGAATGTAACCTCAGAGAATTCCAGATCAGAGGGGTTTGTCCCATTTCATCATCTCTGCTTTGCTTGGAAGATTTGTTATTTTTGTTTCAGATATTGGGAAAAAATTGTTCTCTGTGAGGGAAGGGAGGTCCTGGCACAGATTTTCCAGGGACTTCTCATCCCTGGAAATGTCCAAGGCCAGGTTGGACAGGGCTTGGAGCATCCTGGAAGGTGTTGGAACAAAAGGATCTTTAAAGGTCCCATCCAACCCTTGCCATGATTCCATCCCTGAGGTGAGAATTGATGAGGAAAGAGAAATCTTTAATTCTTTCTTTATTCCCTAAAAGCTGAGATGTTCTTCTTGTCCCTTCCCTTTTCCCCTGGAGATGGGATAAGAATCCCAATCCTGTTCTTTGACTTCTTTTTCCCTCCTCTAAGCAGCCAGACCAGGCTTTTCTAAAATTCCTAAAATTTTCTAAATTTTCCACGGCTGATCCCAAATAAAAACTCAGCTGTGGAGTTCTGCATAACAAAATTAGGAGTTAAAACTCTTCTCAACATTCTCCCTATTTAATAAACAATATAAATTTTATATTTTATATTTCACATGATAACAATTTTTTCTCCTCTCCTCTCTCCCCCAGGCTCTGCAGAGTAACCTGAAATATTCCCTGCTGCCCAGGAGATTGATCATCAGTAAAAGATTATCCCAGTGCTTGCACCCAGCCCTGCCCAGTGGGGTGCACTTGAAGGCTTTAGAAACCTATGAGATAATCTTTAAAATCATTGGCACAAAATGGCTTGCCAAGGATTTATTCTTGTACAGGTAATTTGAATTATTTTTTTGCTTTCTAAAGCACAAAACACCTCACCAAGGATTTATTTTTTTATATTTGAATTTTTTTTTTTTCTAAGGCATAACCATCTCTTTTAATTAATTCTTATTTTGTCTTTCTTTTGCATTCAAAGCTCTGGTTTGTTCCCTCTGCTGGCAAATGCAGCAATGTCAGTGAGACCTGTTCTCCTTGGCTTGTATGAGAAATATTTTCTCCCTCTCCAAAAATCCCTCCTGCCTGGTCTCCAGGCTTTTGTCATTGGGCTGCTGCCTGGCTTGGAAGAAGGATCAGAAATTTATGACAGGTAAGATTAATTATTCCATATTCATTGAAACAATATCCAGGATTTTGATTTTCTAGGGAATTCTCCAGAAATTTCTGTCAGATTTCTATAGCTAAAAGAGTTTTTAAAGGGGGATGAGTGGTGGGACCTGGAAAGATGTTGAAATAGAAAAACTCTTTTCCCTCTATTTTCATCCCAGGAGGAGAAGAGGAAAAAGAGAGTTAAAAAAAGAGAAAGGAAAAGGAAGGTTAAAAAAGAGAAGGGGAAAGGAGGGTTGAAAAAGGAGAAAGGGAAAAGAAGGGTTAGGGAAGGGAAGAGGAAGAGGAAGAGGAAGAGGAAGAGGAAGAGGAAGAGGAAGAGGAAGAGGAAGAGGAAGAGGAAGAGAAGAGAAGAGAAGAGAAGAGAAGAGAAGAGAAGAGAAGAGAAGAGAAGAGAAGAGAAGAGAGAGAAGAGAAGAAGAAGGGTTAAAAAAAGAGAAGAAAAGGAGGGTGGAAAAAAGAGAAGGAGAAAAGGAGGGTGGAAAAAAGGGAAAAGGAGGGTAAAAAAAAGAAAGGGAAAAAGGAGGGGGGAAAAAAGAAGAGAGGGAAAAAGGAGGGGGGAAAAGAGAGAAAGGGAAAAGGAGAAATAAAAAAAAAGAGGAGAAGGAGGGTTAAAAAAAGAGAAGGGGAAAGGGAAGTTTAAAAAAAGAGAAGAGAAAAAGAAGGGTTGAAAAAAGAGGAGAGGAAAAGGAGGGTTAGAGAAGAGAAGAGAAGAGAAGAGAAGAGAAGAGAAGAGAAGAGTTAAAAGAAGAGAAGAGGAAAAGGAGGGGGGAAAAAGAAAAGGAAAAGGAGGGGAAAAAAGAGAGAAAGGGAAAAGGAGGGGGGGAAAAAAGAAAGAGAAAGGGAAAAAGGAAGGGGGGGAAGAAAGAGAAAGGGAAAAAGGAGGGTAAAAAATAGAAATGCTGAGAGAAAAGAATAAAAATTTCCTCAAGCTCCTCTGGCTCCTAAATAATTCACCTGACTCCCCAAACCACTGCTCTGGAGATCAATTCTGTTTGAATTCTGAGAGAGCAGCTGAATTCTTTCCAATATTTCTGTTATAGCTGACAAAAATATGGAGCAGGGAATTAATGGGAGCTGCAGATGAACTTCCAAGATCTGACCTTGGTTTTTCCAGCTTTTTTTTCCCTATTTTTGATGGCATCATTTTCCTCTTTGCCTTGAACAAGCAGGATCTGACAAGAAAAAAATATTTCATAAATTACATATATTTATTACATATATTTCATAAATCTTGGGAAATATTTATGTTAAAATTAATTTAATGGGGTATATTTCATAAATCTTGGGAAATATTTATGTTAAAATTAATTCAATGGGGTATATTTGATAAATCTTGGACAATATTTATGTTAAAATTAATTCAATGGGGTATATTTCATAAATCTTGGGAAATATTTATGTTAAAATTAATTCAATGGGGTATATTTCATAAATCTTGGGAAATATTTATGTTAACATTAATTTAATGGGGTATATTTGATAAATCTTAGGAAATATTTATGTTAAAATTAATTTAATGGGGTATATTTCATAAATGTTGGAAAATCTGTTAAAATTAATTTAATGGGTTGCTTTTTTTTGGTGAAATACCAATTTACATGAGGGAGTTTTTCTTTTGTTTACTCACTGCAATGATTCTGTGTTAAGAATACTTTGTCAGAAGATTTGATAGGTTAATTTTCAATTAATTTTCATTTTCCACTGAGTGTTTTCAGGACCTTCAATATTGAGGGTTAAAATTAATCCATCTCCTGCTGTTCCTGAAAATGAACAAAGTGCTGAGGTTGTGCTCCAGCTCCAAATTTCCCTGACTTTGTGCACTCACACAAAAAATGGAAAAGGAAAACTTCTTTGAGGGATTTTTTTAATAAAGAAATTAAAAATAACATCACACTGGGAGGGGTTTTCCTCTTCTGAGCTGGGCTTTTTCCTCTTTGCTCAACTTTGAATTCTTCATGTAAGGTTTTAATTCCTTTTTTATGGTAAAAACCAAATTATTCCAGTTATTCCAGTACTCCACTCACAGGATTTTCAGTGGGGATGGTCTGGGATTCATTTTAGGGTGTCCTGTGTGCAATTTGTTGTTTTATCCCATGGAATGGGATGGAACATTCTATTTGGGTTGGAAGTGACCTCAAAACCCATCCAGTTCCATGGGCAGGGACACCTCCCACTGTCCCAGGCTGCTCCAAACCCCAATGTCCAACCTTGGACACTTCCAGGGATCCAGGGGACTTCACATCTCTTGTTTTATTTCATCCACTGCCTTAAAAAATGAACCCTGATAGTTTAAAATTAGGAATTTTTAGGATAACCTCCAGCTCCCAGACTGATAAAATTGCTTTAACATCTGCTTTATTAGTATTATTATTTATTATTAGTTTATTTTAAATTTATTTAATTTATTATTAGTTATTATTATTATTTATACTCTCTCTGACAATAAACATTCTGCAAGCAGAGGTGCTGCAGTTGTTGGGTCAGAGCTGAATATTGGCAGGAATTTCGTGGAGAATTTTCCAGTGTTTCAGTGACAAAAAATTGAGTGAGTTGTATTATTTTTGTCCAGTGAGATCCATCCATCACCACCTGGGATAAGGGAAGGTTCCCTCCAACCCAAACCATCCTGAGATTCTGTGATAAATGGAAATATTGATAATACAAAGCTGCAAAATATCAAAAAAAAAACCCAATGTCAACTCTCAATCATTTATTTCTGTGGTATAAAATCAGCTCACATGGGATTTTTTTTTCTCTGTCTGTTTGAAAGTAGGAATTTTTAGGATAACTTCCAGCTCCCAGACTGATAAAATTGACTTTCACTGTTTAACATCTGCTTAAATGACTTAAATGACTTTTCACACCTCTGACAATAAACATTCTGCAAGCAGAGGTGCTGCAGTTGTTGGGTCAGAGCTGAATATTTGCAGGAATTTCCTGGAGAATTTTCCAGTGATAAAATATTGAGTTGGATTGATTATTTTTGTCCAGTGAGATCCATCCATCACCACCTGGGATAGGGGAAGGTCCCTTCCAACCCAAACCATCCTGAAATTCTGCAATAAATGGAAATATTGATAACACAAACCTGCAAAACATCAAAAAAATGATGTCAACTCTCAATCATTTTATTTCTGTGGTATAAAATCAGCTCACACGGGATTTTTTTTTTTCTCTATTTGAAAATTATTTATTAGGAATATAAATTAGGAATTTATTAGATAACCTCCAGCTCCCAGACTGATAAAATTGGTTTTCACTCTTTAACATCTGCTTAAATGACTTAAATGACTTTTCACACCTCTGACAATAAACATTCTGCAAGCAGAGGTGCTGCACTTGTTTGGTCAGAGCTGAATATTTGCAGGAATTTCCTGGAGAATTTTCCAGTGATAAAATATTGAGTTGGATTGATTATTTTTGTCCAGTGAGATCCATCCATCACCTGGGATAGGGGAAGGTTCCCTGCCCATGGCAGGGGGTGGAATGAGATGATTTATTTCAAACCCAAACCATCCTGAATTTCTGTGATAAATGCAAATATTGATAACACAAAGCTCCAAAATCTCAAAAAAATGATGTCAACTCAATCATTCATTTCTGTGGTATAAAATCAGCTCACGTGGGATTTTTTTTTTTCTCTATTTGAAAATTATTTATTAGGAATATAAATTAGGAATTTTTAGGATAACCTCCAGCTCCCAGACTGATAAAATTGACTTTCAGACTTTAACATCTGCTTAAATGACTTTTCACACCTCTGACAACAAACATTCTGCAAACAGAGGTGCTGCACTTGTTTGGTCAGAGCTGAATATTTGCAGGAATTTCCTGGAGAATTTTCCAGTGATAAAATATTGAGTGAGTTGGATTATTTTTGTCCAGTGAGATCCATCCATCACCTGGGATAGGAGAAGGTTCCCTCCAACCCAAACCATCCTGAAATTCTGCAATAAATGGAAATATTGATAACACAAAGCTGCAAAATATCAAAAAAAAAAAAAGTCAACTCTCAATCTTTCCATTTCTGTGATATAAAATCAGCTCACATGGGATTTTTTTTTCTCTATTTGAAAATTATGTATTAGGAATATAAATTAGGAATTTATAGGATAACCTCCAGCTCCCAGACTGATAAAATTGGTTTTCAGCCTTTAACATCTGCTTAAATGACTTCCAGTGAGATTTTCACACCTCTGACAACAAACATTCTGCAAGCAGAGGTGCTGCACTTGTTTGGTCAGGGCTGAATATTTGCAGGTATTTCCTGGAGAATTTTCCAGTGACAAAAAATTGAGTGGGTTTGATTATTTTTGTCCAGTGAGATCCATCCATAACCTGGGATAGGGGAAGGTCCCTTCCAACCCAAACCATTCCGAGATTCTGCAATAAATGGAAATATTGATAACACAAAGCTGCAAAATCTCAAAAAAAAAAAAGTCAACTCTCAATCTTTCCATTTCTGTGGTATAAAATCAGCTCACATGGGATTTTTTTTTCTCTATTTGAAAATTATTTATTAGGAATATAAATTAGGAATTTATTAGATAACCTCCAGCTCCCAGACTGATAAAATTGGTTTTTATACTTTAGCATCTGCTTAAATGACTTAAATGACTTTTCACACCTCTGACAATGACCAAACTGCAGCACCTCTGCTTGCAGAATGTTTAGAGCTGAATATTTGCAGGAATTTCCTGGAGAATTTTCCAGTGTTTCAGTGACAAAATATTGAGTGGGTTTGATTATTTTTGTCCAGTGAGATCCATCCATCACCTGGGATAGGAGAAGGTTCCCTGCCCATGGCAGGGGGTGGAATGAGATGATTTATTTCAAACCCAAACCATCCTGAATTTCTGTGATAAATGCAAATATTGATAACACAAAGCTGCAAAATATTAAAAAAAAAACCAATGTCAACTCTCAATCATTTCATTTCTGTGGTATAAAATCAGCTCACATGGGATTTTTTTTTCTCTATTTGAAAATTATTTATTAGGAATATAAATTAGGAATTTATTAGATAACCTCCAGCTCCCAGACTGATAAAATTGGTTTTTATACTTTAACATCTGCTTAAATGACTTCCAGTGAGATTTTCACACCTCTGACAATAAACATTCTGCAAGCAGAGGTGCTGCAGTTGTTGGGTCAGAGCTGAATATTTGCAGGAATTTCGTGGAGAATTTTCAAGTGATAAAATATTGAGTGGGTTTGATTATTTTTGTCCAGTGAGATCCATCCATCACCACCTGGGATAGGGGAAGGTTCCCTCCAACCCAAACCATCCTGAAATTCTGCAATAAATGGAAATATTGATAACACAAAGCTGCAAAATATCAAAAAAAAATGATGTCAACTCAATCATTTCATTTCTGTGGTATAAAATCAGCTCACATGGGATTTTTTTTTCTCTATTTGAAAATTATTTATTAGGAATAGAAATTAGGAATTTATTAGATAACCTCCAGCTCCCAGACTGATAAAATTGACTTTCACTGTTTAACATCTGCTTAAATGACTTAAATGACTTTTCACACCTCTGACAATAAACATTCTGCAAGCAGAGGTGCTGCTGAATATTTCCAGGAATTTCCTGGAGAATTTTCCAGTGTTTCAGTGACAAAAAATTGAGTGGGTTGGATTATTTTTGTCCAGTGAGATCCATCCATCACCTGGGATAGGGGAAGGTTCCCTGCCCATGGCAGGGGGTGGAATGATTTGATTTTTAAAGTCCCTTCCAACCCAAACCATCCTGAAATTCTGCAATAAATGGAAATATTGATAACACAAACCTGAAAAACATCAAAAAAATGATGTCAACTCTCAATCATTCATTTCTGTGGTATAAAATCAGCTCACATGGGATTTTTTTTTTCTCTATTTGAAAATTATTTATTAGGAATATAAATTAGGAATTTATTAGATAACCTCCAGCTCCCAGACTGATAAAATTGGTTTTTATACTTTAACATCTGCTTAAATGACTTAAATGACTTTTCACACCTCTGACAACAAACATTCTGCAAGCAGAGGTGCTGCAGTTGTTTGGTCAGAGCTGAATATTTGCAGGAATTTCTTGGAGAATTTTCCAGTGATAAAATATTGAGTTGGATTGATTATTTTTGTCCAGTGAGATTCATCCATCACCTGGGATAGGGGAAGGATCCCTCCAACCCAAACCATCCTGAAATTCTGTGATAAATGGAAATATTGATAACACAAAGCTACAAAATATCAAAAAAAAAACCAATGTCAACTCTCAATCATTTTATTTCTGTGGTATAAAATCAGCTCACATGGGATTTTTTTTTCTCTATTTGAAAATTATTTATTAGGAATATAAATTAGGAATTTATTAGATAACCTCCAGCTCCCAGACTGATAAAATTGGTTTTCACTCTTTAACATCTGCTTAAATGACTTTTCACACCTCTGACAATAAACATTCTGCAAGCAGAGGTGCTGCACTTGTTTGGTCAGAGCTGAATATTTGCAGGAATTTCCTGGAGAATTTTCCAGTGTTTCAGTGACAAAAAATTGTGTGGGTTTAATTATTTTTGTCCAGTGAGATCCATCCATCACCACCTGGGATAGGGGAAGGTCCCTTCCAACCCAAACCATCCTGAAATTCTGCAATAAATGGAAATATTGATAACACAAAGCTGCAAAATATCAAAAAAATGATGTCAACTCTTAATCTCTCCATTTCTGTGGTATAAAATCAGCTCACATGGGATTATTTTTTCTCTATTTGAAAATTATTTATTAGGAATATAAATTAGGAATTTATTAGATAACCTGCAGCTCCCAGACTGATAAAATTGGCTTTCAGCCTTTAACATCTGCATCAATGACTTAAATGACTTTTCACACCTCTGACAATAAACATTCTGCAAGCAGAGGTGCTGCAGTTGTTTGGTCAGAGCTGAATATTTCCAGGAATTTCCTGGAGAATTTTCCAGTGTTTCAGTGACAAAAAATTGAGTGAGTTGGATTATTTTTGTCCAGTGAGATCCATCCATCACCACCTGGGATAGGGGAAGGTTTCCTGCCCATGGCAGGGGGTGGAATGAGATGATTTATTTCAAACCCAAACCATCCTGAAATTCTGCAATAAATGGAAATATTGATAACACAAACCTGCAAAACATCAAAAAAATGATGTCAACTCTCAATCATTTTATTTCTGTGGTATAAAATCAGCTCACATGGGATTTTTTTTTCTCTGTCTGTTTGAAAGTAGGAATTTTTAGGATAACCTCCAGCTCCCAGACTGATAAAATTGACTTTCACTCTTTAACATCTGCTTAAATGACTTCCAGTGAGATTTTCACACCTCTGACAATAAACATTCTGCAAGCAGAGGTGCTGCTGAATATTTCCAGGAATTTCCTGGAGAATTTTCCAGTGTTTCAGTGACAAAATATTGAGTGAGTTGGATTATTTTTGTCCAGTGAGATTCATCCATCACCTGGGATAGGAGAAGGTTCCCTGCCCATGGCAGGGGGTGGAATGATTTGATTTTTAAAGTCCCTTCCAACCCAAACCATCCTGAAATTCTGCAATAAATGCAAATATTGATAACACAAACCTGCAAAACATCAAAATAATGATGTCAACTCAATCATTTCATTACTGTGGTATAAAATCAGCTCACATGGGATTATTTTTTTTTCTCTGTACAGAACAGATGCTCTGCTGGTGAAGCTGTCCCTGCTGATGGGTCAGGAGGTTTTTTATGGAGCTCTCTGGGGCAGTGTCCTGGGCAGCCCCTCCATCAGGCTCCCTGCTTCCCTCTTTGTTGTCAGCCACATCAACAGGGACCTCTCTGGCCAACAGCAGAAATTCATGCTTGGCACTGATCATAAACTCACAGTAAGTGCATTTGGCACCCCATAATCCTAATTTTAGCCTAAATTAGGATGCCATGCAATTAAAAATATTTTGGGAAGAGGAAATGTTGGAAATGGCTTTATCCATTGAATTTGTAAAGCAGCTTTTTCTGGTTTCAGTGTTTAATGGGCAGTTCTCAAAGTGTTGGATGTTCTGAAATTTTTTAATTTAATTTTTTTTTAATTCTTTTTTAATTTTTCCACTAAAATGGAATTCTTCTGGAGGGAGTAATTTTGTGCTGAGTGATGGAATAAATGTCAGGCTAATTAGAGTAATATCTGCATTTTGGGAGGTTTTACATCTTCTGACTCTGGAACATTCTGTACTATTACAAACCCAATATTAAAAATTCTTTTAATAGCCACAAAAATTGGTTTTAACTCACTTTGGGTGCAGGAATAAAATCATAATTATCCTCTTATTTAAACAAAATATTGTTCATAGCCAAATTTTCTTCTTTTCCTTCCAGTGATTATTTGATAACAAAATCAAATAAAATGTTGTGTTTTCCTTTTCCAGATAAAATCTTTGTGCGTGTCAGTGCTGGATTCCAACGTCCTTGTGCAGAGGAACACTCTGGAAGCAATCCTCTTCTTTTTCCCATTTTATACAGCTTTGGTAAGGGGATTATTATGGGATTGTCCCATGGGAGGTGTGTTCTGTGCAAGCAGCCCAGCTCCCATTTCTGTAATTGCCAAATGGCTGAATTTTGAACTTTGAAAATCCATGGATTTTGGGATCAATTTGAAGAGTGGAGGAGATTCTGCTGCTTCTCAGAGTCTTTACAGCATCCAAGGCTGAAAAAATTATTCACAGGGGCTTTTGAGGGATGTTTGGGATGTGCTTGAAGTATTCAGCTCATGTGGAAAAACCCCAGAGTTTATTCAAGTAGGATTTTAGAATTTAGAATTATCCACATGAAGCTTTTTTCTGGTAAAACCCAGGGGAGAAAATCTTACTTAAAACAAAAGTTGTTCTCATTGTTTGCTCACCTCCCTGTAGGACAGGCAGTGTTTAGGATGGAGGAAGGGTTTTTAATTCTTAAGGACAGGAGAAGCTTTGGGCTGAGCTCAGGGTGGCCTTGCAGGGCCTGAAGGAGCTGCAGGAACCCTGGAGAGAGACAATTCCCAAGGGCTGCAGGGACAGCACACAGGGAATGGCTTCAAAGTGAAAAATGACAAGTTTGGGTGGGATGTTGGGAAAAAATCCTTCCCTGGGAGGTGGGGAGAGGCTGGGCTGGAATTCCCAGAGCAGCTGTGGCTGCCCCTGGATCCCTGGCAGTGCCCAAGGCCAGGTTGGACATTGGGGCTTGGAGCAGCCTGGGACAGTGGGAGGTGTCCCTGCCATGGATCTGGGGCTGGAATAGGATCTTTAAAATCCCTCCTAACCCATGTTGTAACTCCATGATCCCACTTTTCTCAGATCCCTTGAGGTTGTGTCCCATTTCTTAGCACACAAACCATTTTCCCTTTGATGCTTTGTTACTTTTCCCCCCAAACATTAAATATTCCCAATTCAAAAACCCAACCCATCACTGATTTAACTCCTTTCAGTGCTCACCAACAGCTGAAAAAAATCTCTGTTTTCCACCCTAGGACTGCAAGGAAAGCAGCATCCTGCTCAGAAGGGCTGATCTGGTTTATATCCTGTCAGCAGCCACTCAGACACTGCTGAGGAGAGACATGTCCCTCAACAGGAGATTGTATGCATGGCTGCTAGGTACTGTGCAAAATCCAGGGGGTTTCAATGCTCTGGATACTTGAGAGCAAAAAAAAAATCAGTATTTAAAATTGAAATACACTCCTTTACTGTTAATGAATGATGATAAAGTGAAGTGGTGTTTATTTACCATTTATTAAGTGCCTTAATACAATGAAACATTTGGCAAACAAATGCTTCTATTCAGAGGTGAGTTGATTTCTCTCTGAATCTTTATCAGGGTGGCTGATAAATTCTGGTTCCACCCACAGCTTGTTGTGAAGTGTTTCAGTGGACTAAAAGGACTAAAAGTTATTATTTTAACCTTATTTTTCTGGAGGAAATGGTGATTCCCACTGTGTTTGGCCTTGGTTTTGATTTATGTGTTGGAGTCCCTCAAGCTGGGACCTGTGAGCTGTTGAAATGCCAAAAATTAAAAAATTCAGTGTAATTTCAATATAAACTCCTCAGTGTAATTTCAATATAAAGCCCTCAGTGCTCTGTGCTGCTCTCTGAGCTCCTCCTGCCTCTGTTTTCTTGTAGGCTCTGATATTAAAGGTGGCACTTTTGCTCCAGACTCCACCACTTCTGAAGACCATGCTGTTTATTTCTTTGGAAAATACTCCAAAGATCTTCTGGTTGAGGTTGGTGTTTATTTTATACAGATATATTCCAGATAAATTCATGATCCTTTACATTTTAGCTCAAACTATGTCCAGAATTATTCCTAATTACAGATAAATTCATGATCCTTTAAATTTTAGCTCAAACTATGTCCAGAATTATTCCTAAATATTGGTTTGTCCTTCCCTCTCTGTCCCTGTGGTTACATTTCCATCTGTCTCAAAGGCTCTGTGCTGTATTTATCCCAATATTGGATTGCTTATGGAATCTAAGGAAACCAAAGGGAAACATTTTGGCTGAATTACCTGAATTATTTAAAAATGTTTCTATTGGTAAGATCAGCCCTTGAGTAGAGCTGATGGGAAAATGGAATTGATTTGTTTATCCTGGATGGAAAATTTGAGTTCATTTGCAGTCAGTCCTAAACAAAATCAAATTTAGAAACACTTCAGCCTTTAATCAGATGAGAATCTGTGTCTGATGGATAACACTGTGATGTTTTCCTTTTCCTAGAGTTTGATTGTGATTCTGCATCAGAAATTCCCAGAGTCTGACCCAGAGGAAAAGCACCAGGCTTACCTCAAACCCTTCAGGATCCTCATCAGCCTCCTGGACAAACCTGAAATAGGTGAAGTGCTTGTCCCAAATCTGAGCAGGACTTAACAAAGCCCTGCACAACCCTAATCCTGACTGTTGTGTGGGAGTGTGCAGGAGGCTGTTCTTGCCTTGCTCTGGAACAAATCCCCTCTCCAGGTTCTCTGGAGGACCAGATCCTTTCCAGCCCTGGATGGATCCCAGGGAGGGAAATGCAAATCTGGACCCTCCTGTAGGGTCAGCACAACCCAGGCTGGGAGTTGTGCCAACCTCAACCCTACAGGCTGGGGACAGAGTGTCCTGAGAGCTGCTGAGGCAGGAAAAGCCCTGGGGGTGCTGGGGACAGGGGCTGGACACGAGCCCAGGGGTGCCCAGGGGTGCCCAGGGGTGACACTGGCCCCTGGGCTGGGTGAGGAATTGTGTGTCCAGCAGGAGCAGGGCAGGGATTGTCCCTCTGTGCTCCAGGGCTGTGTCCAGTTGTGGCTCCTGCAGGAGAGCCCTGGAGGGGCTGGAGCGTGTCCAGGGCAGGGCAGGGAGCTGGGGAAGGGGCTGGAGGCCCAGGAGGGGCTGAGGGAGCTGGGAAGGGGCTGAGCCTGGAGCAAAGGAGGCTCAGGGGGGACCTTGTGGCTCTGCACAAGTCCCTGCCAGGAGGGGCAGGGAAAAAATGAGAGGAAATGGCCTCAAATGGCACCAGGGGAGGCTCAGGGTGGAGATTGGGAAAGGAAATTTCCCTGGCAGAGCGCTCAGGCCTTGGGATGAGCTGCCCAGGGAGGTTTGCAGTCCCTGTCTGTGGCAGTGCTCAGGAGGAGGCTGGAGGTGGCCCTTGGGGACGGGGTTTGGGGTGCTGCTGGTGCTGCTGGGGTGGCCCTGGGGGATCCTCAGGGGCTCTTCCCACCTCGGGGATTCCATGAAATCCAAGCCAAAGGCCCCTGCACAGCCACCAAACCTTCAGGGGGCCACAACTTCCAATCCATCTGCTCCCAGCCTCAGCACTTGGGGGCTGTGAGGAGTCTCCAGGATGGTCCCTCCCATCCCAAGGTCAGGTTCCTGCAAAGCCCAAGGGATGAGATGAAGTTCAGGTGAGCTTTAGGGTGACAGCCTGGAGGTGGCCCTTGGGGACAGGGTTTGGGGTGCTGCTGGTGGCACTGGGGTGGCACTGGGTGACCCTGGAGGATTCTTCCCACCTTGATAATTCCAGGATCTTTATTCAAAAAGAAGCACTCCCACCCTTGTCTCAAAATTCAGCTCAATTTTATTCCTTGGAGTTTCTCTGCTCTCCCCTCTCCCATGCCTGTCCTGCTGTGTCCCTGCAACACCAGAAGGATTTGGCTCTGCCCCATTCTTATTTCAAGGACAAATTCACCTTTCTGCACTAAAGAATTAAACCAAAGTGACTTGACAAAATTTTAAAAATATTTTGGGTGGGCAGTGATGTTGCCAAAGATGTTGTTTCCCATTATAAATGCATTGATTAATCTAATTTAGAAAGTAAATGAGTGACATGGATGTGGATGTGGATCCAGTACTGGATGTGTTGCTTGGCTGCCTGACAATCTGCAGTAATCCAAAGTACAAATAAAGGGGTAATAAATCCCTTTTAAATCAGGGATATTTAGCTCAACTGCATTATCCAGTTTAATCTTTCCAGTCAGCACACAAAGTTTGATTCCTTGAGCCTTAAGCCATTGAGACTTTCACTCAGTTTATAAATGGATTTAACAATGCAACAATTTATTTAAAGGTATCAAATCAAACATAACAAGCTTTTCTGCTATTCTTGGTCACCTAAACTTTTATATTTTTATTTTTAAAAGCACCCATTGCAATGCTTTATACACTATTTTTTTATTATTATTATTATTATTATTCCAAGTTTTGGGCACTGAAATTATTATTTCTTCCCCTCCTCTGTAGACAGCTCCTGGATTCTTTTTTCCCTTTCCTTGCAGGGCCACAAGTTGTTGGGGATCTGTTCCTGGAAGTTCTCAGAGCTTTTTATTCCTACTGCAAAGACACCCTGGGTTCTGATCTCAAACTCAGCTACAATCAAAGTGGAAACATCCTGGCAAGGTAGGACAAATTCCCAGCTCTGAGCTGAACCTGGATTTTTTTTTTTTTAAGCTAAATAGTTAAAATGAAGGAATTTAATTAAGTTTTGGGTTGTAACAAAGGGACTTTCTGGAAAGAGGGTGAAATTTTTCTCTGGCTTCCTCTTTCCCCACACACAATGAATTTCTCTTGGATTAGCAGAGGGGAAAAAATGAAGTTTGCAGCATGTGATGGGTGTTGAGCAACCACAGTGACAACTCCTGACAGAGCTCAGCCTTGTGATTTCCATCATCTGAAAGATGCTCCAGCTATTCCAGAATGATTGACTCTTTCATTTAAAAAAAATCAACATTTTTAAGCTTGTAGAAAAAGAGGAAAAGAGATTTTAGAGTCCCTCAGCTCATGTGATGTGAATCCTCACTGACATCTGCTTTTCTTCTCGTTTTCTTCCCCTTCCAGTGCAATCAAAGAGAACAAAAATGCCTCAGAAATTGTCAAAACAGTGAATTTGTTGATCACATCCTTAAGCACTGATTTCCTCTGGGATTACCTGACCAAATGCTTTGAAGATTGTTTCAGGTATTTATGTTGTGCTCTCAAAAATGCCACTTCAGGATAATAATATTTACTGAAGCTTTTAAGGGACATCACACGTGGTAGAACCAGCCAGATCTGTAAGTTGTGTCCACAAATAATTCAGGAATGCAACCAGGTAAACAATCAGATGGAAATTTCAAATTTGGGAACAAAAGAAATTTCAAATCAAAAGCAGAAGGAGAAAGGGTTGGATGGGGAGGTGGAGAGACCTTTATAGAAGAAAAAACAAAGATATTAAATGGGCTTTAAGGTCTCTTCCAACCCTCTGATTCTATGAGATCTCTCTTTTTATCATTTTCTAACTCTAAGAAAGATCCTGCCATCTGAAAATGAGCAGCTCTTCATCACAGCACACAGAGTTGAGGTTGTTTTGACAGAACATTTTCTCCTGCTGTGTTAGAAGCCCTTTGCCTCAGAGCTGTTCAGTATTTTGTGCTGATTTTCATGAAGCTTTTTGCTCGTAACCAGAGCTTTGCCATGAAAAATAAACCTTATTTAAGAATGTTTCTTTCACTCCAGAAACAAATCCACGGGGATGAGGTATCCTCTGGAAAATGTGAGCACTCCTCCCACCATTTCAGAGCTCTGCACACTGCTGGTGTTCCTGCTGGATGTGATCCCTTTGGTAAGGCTGGATTTGGCAATCAGGGATGCATGGGCTGGGAGAACTCCTTGAAACATTCCTTGTTTCTTTCAGGAGCTCTACTCAGAAGTGCAGACTCAGTACCTGCCCCAGATGCTCAGTTACATGGTGCAGTCTCTCCTGGAGAACATGGAAGTGTTGGGACTGCCAGAACTCACTCATGCCTTAAAAACCTGTTTTAAAGTGCTCAGCAAGGTGCAAATGCCCCCTTCCTACCTGGACATCGAGACAGGGAGTGCCAATGGGGTAAGTGATTTTTCAACCCCTCAGGGATTGGTAAAACCCTTTAAAACTCTTGGTTGGAAGAAATTTGGGAGAGAATTTGAAATGTTAATTCTGCTTCTAGATGACATTTGCATCTGAAGGGAAGAATGGAGAGAGACAATTTCCAAGGGATGGAGGGACAGGACACAGGGGAATGGCGAGTAGGGGTAGATGGGATACTGGGAAGGAATTCTTCCCTTTGAGGGTGGGGAGAGGCTGGGGTGGAATTCCCAGAGAAGCTGTGCCTGCCTCATCCCTGGAAGTGTCCAAGGCCAGCTTGGACAGGGTTTGGAGCAGCCTGGGACAGTGGAAGGTGTCCCTACCCATAGCACTGGATCATTTCTAAGATCCCTCCCAACCCAAACCTACAATCTACAAAATTTTTAAGCACAACAATAAAGATTTTTTTAAACTTCCCTTCTTTGACTCTTTCCAGAGCACTCTGCTGCCTTGTTATTCTCACTGGGTGTTCAGTTCTGGCCTGTTAGAATTATTTGTGGCACTGAAGGGATTTAGCCTTGGCTGCCCCTGAGAAGGATGGGATCTAAATGGTTTTAGAAACAGAATGCAGTAGCTAAAAACTGGAATTGCCCAATGCAGCCCAGCTTCACAGCTGGTTATGTCTGCAGGGCTTTCAATTAATATTTCAGTGGAACACAATGGGCCATTGTTGGTGTGCAAAGGACCATGCTGAGGAATGGGGAATAAATGGGACAAAGCAACGCCACGAGCACAGAATCTGCCAGCAGAACAAACACCTGCACTTGAGCAGAAATAATGCAACAGATGGAACTGCTCTGGGGGGAAATTGGTTTTAAGGGAACACATCCCTCTGTTTGATGAGTCAGTGTGTGAGGTTACTACAGATATTTGTTGGGTTTTAAAGGGAAATGAATGGAGCTGTTTATAAACAACTGTGCTACTGAGACTGGAAAGCACAAACAGGAATTTTTCCTTTTTCTGTCATTGCTGTTCTCCACATTAAATCTCCTTTGGCAGTGCCACATTGTCTTGGTTTTGAAAGAGTTGTCTTCCAGGGAGAGCTGGAGCTTCCCTTGGAATGGAGAATGTCACCCCCCTCCCCTCCAAATTATTGTGATTTTGCAATTAGGGGCTTTCAGGCAAAGATATGGGAATAGGAATAACAGTTCTTAAATAGGAATAAAAAACAACAACAAATCCCCACAAAATACAAATGCAGTAGTACAAAAACAAACAAGCAAAACAGAAGTCCTGGAAAGAATCCTGACAGAGTCAGGGATACGACCTGACACCCTGTTTGTTGGTCAGGGTGTTGGGAGCAGCCCAAATAAATCCTAGCTGAGTTCTGTGGGGTGCAGATAATGGAGTAGGAAAAGTCCAGTGGTGGTGAGATGGGTCTGGTCCTCCTCTGGTGGAAAAACCAGATCCCTGCTGTTCCTGATCTCAGTTTTTATCCAGGTGGGAATGGTTGGCTCCTCCCACACTGGGTGGAGCATCTCCCAATGGGATGATGTCATGTGTGATGTCATTGGTGAGCCTGCATGGCCCATTATCAGCAGATATCCCTGATGATGTCATGTGTGATGTCATTGGTGATCCTGCATGGCCCATTATCAGCAGATATCCCTGATGATGTCATGTGTGATGTCACTGGTGAGCCTTCATGGCCCATTATCAGCAGATATCCCTGATGATGTCATGTGTGATGTCATTGGTGATCCTCCATGGCCCATTATCAGCAGATATCCCTGATGATGTCATGTGTGATGTCATTGGTGATCCTCCATGGCCCATTATCAGCAGATATCCCCCGGAGGATGGGGGTGGTGACAGAGATAACAAACACTGCCCCAGGTGGCTTTAACACCTGGCCCATTATCAGAAGGCATCTGCCCCCGCCTCCCCCTGGAGTTACAAGAGATAAAGAAATCTCTGCTTTTACAACAGATGAAATAGAATACAAATCCCTTGGCTACCCAACCCAACACACACATTAACCACATCCCCGTTGCTGTTGCAGAGCCCAGTGCCAAAGGAAGACCTGGACATCACCCTGGAGGCCAAACCTGCACTGCAGGAGGAGGAGGAGGCTCCATTCCCTCCCCTCAAGTCAGAGGACAGTGGCATTGGCCTGAGTGCCTCCTCCCCAGAGCTGTCCCAGCACCTGGGGGTGCCCACGGTGACCCTGGAGAGAGATGATGTCTGGAAAAAAGGAGGGAGCATCCAGAAAACTCTGTATTGCATCCAGGAGCTGGTTGCTAAATTCTCTAGCAAATACATTTTTGGGGTGCAGCTCCAAGAAATGAGTCCTGAAGGGATTGCAGCAATAAATCTGAGCGGGAAGGAGAAAAAAGAGAATGGCTACAGGTTACCTGAGAGTGGCAACAAGAAAAAGAGTCCCTGGGATGCCAAACAAATCACTGTGCCTCAGGTCAAACAAATGCTCTCAGAGCTGTTCTCAGCCAGGGGCTCACCCTTCAGGAGCAAGAATCCCTCTGCTCTCCTCTCTGAGCACAGCTCTGGCCACAAAAAGGAGAAGGAGGAGGAGGAGTGGGACCTGGAGCTGGTGTTGGGACCCCTCAGAGGTGACTGCAAGGAAGCTTTTTCTGCAGCTTGTCACCTGCTGCTGGATTGTACCACATTCCCAGTTTACCTGTCCCAGGAGGAGATGGAACAGTTGTACCTCTCTCTGTTTCAGGGGCCTGGTAAGAAAAATTTCCTTTCCTGAGCATTTTTAGGATGCAAACAGTGAGAGCTTGGTTATTTTCAGTACCAGAGTCAGTAAAAACTCTTGGACAGGGCTGAAGGCAAATTGTGAATTAAAGCCTCACCCACCTCAGCATCTGGGGTGTGCCTGGCAGCTGAGTTTTGCCAAGCTTTTTAAATTCAATTTTTTTTTTTTTTGGACAATTCCACTAGAAAATTTGGAGCTGAAGGGATACAAAGACCTCCTGGCCTGCACAGCCTGGCATGGTTCAGAATTTTCAGGATATCCATCTTTGTTGTCCATGGGTTGTGTCCCTGAAAAAAGGATATTTCAGAGGAAGATGGGTGTAGGTGGAAAATTTGAGCTCTAAACTATAACAGAGGCAAAATCATCTCTTATCCCAAAGCCTCAGGATTCAAAGGAGTTCAGTGCAACAAATAAGAATAATTTTGTATAACTGGAGACCCTGATTGTTCCTGGATTTCCAGTTCATTCCTTAGCTTTAGCAGGAGCTGTTACTGGCCTGAAGGTAAACTCACAAATAGGTTTGTGGGGAATGGAGAGGTGGGAAACTGGAAAATTGGGTTCTGTTCCTCACCTCACTCCATATTCCTGCTGTCTGACAATATTCCCATCATCTCCAGGCTGAGCATGGCATGGGCATGGAATATTTCCATTCTTCCCTCAGGAAAAGAAGGTGTGGGTTGATGTCAGCCACTTCAGTTACAAACTAAAAATCCTGAGATATAAAAAATATAAATCCTGAGATGAGGGGTCTCAGTGCTCCTGGAAGAGCATCCATGGATCCTGAACCCTCTGGAGTTGTTTGTGACAATGGCAGCTGGAAAACAAAACAGAGTGGTTGGGAACAAACAGAAAGGGGAAAGCAGAAACCCTGTAGGTGTTGGGGTGCTGCCAGAGCTTTCTGCTGGGAGAAGGAGGGAAAACATGGAGAGGTTGTGGCTGCCTCATCCCTGGCAGTGTTCCAAGCCAGACTTGGAGCACCCTGGGGGAGTGGAAGCTGTCCCTGCCATCTTCAATGTCCCTTCCAACCCAAACCTTCTGTCATTCCACCAGCTACTGATGATGGGATCTGGGCAGTCATTTAGGATCCTATGACCTTGCTCAAAGGATTTTTAGCACCCTGAGGTTGTTCCAAACCCTTTCTGTCCCTTCCCTTGTGAGCAGGGGGTGATCCCAGCCTCCCTGTGTGGCTCAAGTCTCTGATGACGATTTGCTGCTGTGTCAACGACTGCTACGTGCAGAACGTGTCCATCTTCACCCTCCTGGAGGTCATCAACCACTCCCAGTCCCTGGCACTGGTGATTGAGGACAGGATGAAGAGGTACAAAGTGTCTGGCCACAACCCTTTCCTTGGCAAGCTGCAGATGGTCACCCTTCCTCCCATTGCTCCTGCAGTCCTGAAGATGATCTCAGAGAAAACAGATTTCTACCAGGTGTCCGTTTTCTTTTCCTCTTTTACTGCCCAGCTACACTGACCCTCTAATTCCTACAACCCTGGGATTCTGAGGCAATTTGGGAATGCCTTCTGGTGACAGGAAGCCAGGAAAGAAATGGCTCTTATTGTTAATATAATTCTTATTATAATCATATTTAGTTGTTGGCTCTTTTTCCCTAGAGAGTTGCCTGTGTGCTCTGGAATCAGCTGAACAAGGAGACTCGGGAGCACCACATTGCCTGTGTGGAATTGTTCTACAGACTGCACTGCCTGGCTCCCTCAGCCAACATCTGTGAGGACATCATCTGCCAGGCCCTCCTGGATCGGGATAAAGTAAATCCTGCATGCACTGAGGCCCCTCCAGCAGTGTGGAATTGTTCCAGTCCTTCCCACATTTCCTGTTCCCTTCTCTGTGTATTCACTCCCATGGTTGTTGTGTTTTCCAGTCCTTCCCAGATTTCCTGTTCTCTGTGTATTCACTCCCGTGGTTGTTGTGTTTTCCAGTCCTTCCCAGATTTCCTGTTCCCTTCTCCCTGTCTTCATTCCCATGGTTGTTGTGTTTTCCAGTCCTTCCCAGATTTCCTGTTCCCTTCTCCCTGTCTTCACTCCTGTGGTTGTTGTGTTTTCCAATCCTTCCCACATTTCCTGCTGTTCCCTTCTCTGTGTCTTTACTCTGTGCTTGTTGTGTTTTCCAGTCCTTCCCAGATTTCCTGTTCCCTTCTCCCTGTCTTCATTCCCATGGTTGTTGTGTTTTCCAGTTCTTCCCAGATTTCCTGTTGTTCCCTTCTCTGTGTCTTCACTCCCGTGGTTGTTGTGTTTTCCAGTCCTTCCCAGATTTCCTGTTGTTCCCTTCTCTGTGTCTTCACTCCCGTGGTTGTTGTGTTTTCCAGTTCTTCCCAGATTTCCTGCTGTTCCCTTTTCTTCACTCCTGTGCTTGTTGTATTTTCCAGTCCTTCCCAGATTTCCTGCTGTTCCCTTCTGTCCTCACTCCCATGGTTGTTGTGTTTTCCAGTCCTTCCCAAATTTCCTGTTCCCTTCTCCCTGTCTTCACTCCCATGGTTGTTGTGTTTTCCAGTCCTTCCCAGATTTCCTGTTCCCTTCTCTGTGTCTTCACTCCTGTGGTTGTTGTGTTTTCCAGTCCTTCCCAGATTTCCTGTTCTCTTCTCTGTGTATTCACTCCCATGGTTGTTGTGTTTTCCAGTCCTTCCCACATTTCCTGTTCCCTTCTCTGTGTCTTCATTCCCGTGGTTGTTGTGTTTTCCAGTCCTTCCCAGATTTCTTGCTGTTCCCTTCTCTGTGTATTCACTCCCATGGTTGTTGTGTTTTCCAGTCCTTCCCAGATTTCTTGCTGTTCCCTTCTCCCTGTCTTCACTCCTGTGGTTGTTGTGTTTTCCAGTCCTTCCCACATTTCCTGCTCTTCCCTTCTGTCTTCACTCCCGTGGTTGTTGTGTTTTCCAATCCTTCCCAAATTTCCTGTTCTCTTCTCCCTGTCTTCACTCCCGTGGTTGTTGTGTTTTCCAGTCCTTCCCACATTTCCTGTTGTTTCCTTCTGTGTCTTCACTCCTGTGGTTGTTGTGTTTTCCAGATCTTCCCAGATTTCCTGTTCCCTTCTCTGTGTATTCACTCCTGTGGTTGTTGTGTTTTCCAATCCTTCCCAGATTTCCTGTTCCCTTCTCTGTGTCTTCACTCCGTGATTGTTGTGTTTTCCAGTCCTTCCCAGATTTCCTGTTCCCTTCTCTGTCTCCACTCCCATGGTTGTTGTGTTTTCCAGTCCTTCCCAGATTTCCTGTTGTTCCCTTCTCTGTCTTCACTCCTGTGCTTGTTGTGTTTTCCAGTCCTTCCCAAATTTCCTGTTCTCTTCTCTGTGTCTTCACTCCCATGGTTGTTGTGTTTTCCAATCCTTCCCAGATTTCCTGTTGTTCCCTTCTCTGTGTCTTCACTCCTGTGCTTGTTGTGTTTTCCAATCCTTCCCAAATTTCCTGTTCCCTTCTCCCTGTCTTCATTCCCATGGTTGTTGTGTTTTCCAGTCCTTCCCAGATTTCTTGCTGTTCCCTTCTCCCTGTCTTCACTCCTGTGGTTGTTGTGTTTTCCAAGAGTCTGACAGGCTCTGTCCATGCTTTTACAATTCCCTGGGATTTGTTCAGCATGGGATTAGTGCTGGATTTAATCCCTGGATACAAATCCCTCACTAGATATTAGCTGGAGTTTTTAGCTCAAACCTAAATCCTGTCATTTTTGTGGATATTTCCCACTGCCCCAGCTCCACCAATATCTGTAAAATCACTTTATTTTAGCTTGATTTTCTACAATAAGCTGTATTTTAAGTGACCAGTTATTAATTATTTTCCTTCCCTAATATAATGACAGCACAGTTTGAGGAGTACATTTTGCACAACAAAACTTTAAATATGATAAAATGAGATAAAAGCAAATAAATATGGGAAAAAGACTTAAAAAGTGGGAGGATTTGTGTGGCTTTGCCATTGTTTTCCTTGCAATTTTACAACATAAAAATTTGCCAACCTTTTTAAATCTTTCCACCAATAACCACTGCCTGCATACCAATGTGTTCCCATTTCCATCCAATTTGGAAACTTCCCTAAATCTCCCTTTTTTCCTTGCCAAGGGGACCAGGCTGGAAGCTCTGTTCAGATTCTCTGTGATGTGGCACCTGACCAGAGAGATCCAAGGCAGCAGAGTGACTTCCCACAATCGTTCCTTTGATAGGTATTTCCACTTCCATTTCCATTTTTATATTTAATTATATCGTGCTTTATTCTCTTTTCTGAGGTGGGGAGGAGTTCTCTGTTGGGAGAGTTAAAAAAAAAAGGAACAAAAAGAAAATTTTCCACTTCCTTGGAGTTTATCTTTGCAGAGCCCTCTTTGCATGCTGTGTTTTTTTTGGGTGAAGGAAGTTGCTGTAAAAATAGAAATAATTTCATAAAGGAGGAGTAACTTTTCTGCAGAGCAGATATTTTTTATCTTGGAGTGAATTAAATTTGCCTTCCAAAGAAAACAACACCAGCTCCTTGTAAAAATAAAAATCTTAGTTTAGTTTTATTTCCTATGGGATAAAATGAGATAAAAGCAAATAAATATGGGAAAAAGACTTAAAAAGTGGGAGGATTTGTGTGGCTTTGCTTGTACAATTCCTGAACTCAGTCCAGGAAAAGCTGCTTGGCCAAAGCTGTTGGGAGCAGCCCTGAACCATTCATTGGCTGATGCTTCCTTGAGCACGCTCTGGGTGTGTTCCCTGCCAGGATTTTATTGCTTGATTTAACTTTTTTTTAAGGATTTCAGCTGTCCTTGGTGCTGGTGATGCCTTGGAGTGGCTGCCTAGAGCAGAGGCTAGACAAAATTAAGAGAATAAGAGTAGAGATTTATTCAAGGCTTTCACAGATACACCTGGGGCAGTCAGAAGTCCCCAAGGCTGCACCCAAGGTGGACAAATGGTCACGAGTTTTTCAGACAATTAAAAGTTTGCTCCATTTACATATCAGGGGTTCATCCTCCAATTACAGCTTCAGGTAATAAAGTCACATCCCCTCAGTTTGCTCACCCCCAATTCACTTTTTTTGCTTTTTTATCTTCTTTTCTGCTGGAGTTGGGATTAAATGCTTGAGAGACGTTGTTTCTTGTTCAGACTCTGAGTTTATTAATTTTTATCTATGTTACAGTCTCACAAGCTGTGAGTTCTACAAACAAAGTGAAGAATGGCTCTGTCTCTATCTCTCTATGAAGCCTTTTAAGAACAAACTGTCTAATTATGAAACAACACCTAAATTATTTTTACTTTTAACCCAATAATCAACCACTTGTGGTCTTCAATGTGGATTTTTCTACCCAATTACAAAATCCCACCCAGAGCCATGAAGGAGAAGGTGAAAAAGAAGGACTGGCCTCTGCCCTAAATCCTCCATCTTGCTTTATATATATTAAAATATTCTAAACCCTTAAACTCTCAGTTTTCCACCCTGTGATATCACACACTTTCATTCAAACTCCACACCCATAATCCCAGTGCTATCATTGAATTTTGGGAGCCTCTTCCAAAGGCCTCAGGTCAAATGTAGTGTTTTTTTCTTGGGAGTCAGTGCCTGTCAGCACAGAAAGCCTGAAATTCTCAGTGCCCAGGGTTCCAACAACTTTTATAATTTTATGTTTATACTTTTCAGGGCCTGAGGCTGTAGGATGCCCTTGGATCTCTGGATAGGGATTGTTTTGTCTGCCCAAATGGGAAAGCAATAACTAACTCTTAATAAGGAGTTCAGAGTTACTCACTGATGCAGCACAGGATTTGAAAAAGACAAAAGCTGAAATCCTAAGGTGTGACTGCTCTGTCCCCCAGGTCGCTGTTTGTGGTGCTGGACAGCCTGAACTGCTCGGACGGGGCCATCGGGGCGGCGGCTCAGGGCTGGCTGATCCGGGCGCTGTCCCTCAGTGATGTGGCTCGGATCCTGGAGCCTGTGCTGCTGCTGCTGCTGCACCCCCGCACCCAGCGCACCTCCATCACCTACATCAAGCACAGGAGCCCCCCAGGTACAGCTGGGGCTTGCTTTGGAAACATAGTGTCAGCCAGGGAAAGCTGGAGCTTCCCTTGGAATGGAGAATGTAAACCCTCCTCCTCCAAATTATTATCATTTTGAAATCAAGGGGCTTTCAGGTAAAGAGATGGGAATAGGAATAACAGTTCTGTACTAGGAATATTAAAAATAAAAATGTAGTAGTACAAAAAAAAAAAGCATTGACAGGGTCAGAACACAACCTGACCCCCTGTGTTGCTCAGGGTGCTGGTGCAGCCCAATCCAGCCCTCCTGCAGTGACAGATGTGGCTCTGGTGCAGCAATGATCCTGGAGCAGGGTGCAGTTTTCCTCTGAAGCTCCACTGGGGGTGAGATGGGTCCGGTTTTCCTCTGGGAATGCAGTGCAAACAGGCTGGGCTGGGGTGCTGAATCTCAGGGTTTATCCAGGTGGGAATGCTGGGCTCCTCCCCCTGGGTGGAGCATCTCCCCATGGGATGATGGAATTGGATCAGCCCTGCAGTGAGCCTGGATGGCCCATGGACAGCAGAGATCCCCTGGAGGGAGGATGGGTCCTGGAAGGGAGAAAGAATGATGGAATTGTATCAGCCCTGCAGTGAGCCTGGATGACCCATGGACAGCAGATACCCATGGGTCCTGGAAGGGATAAAAAACACTGCCCCAGCTGGTTTTAACAGCTGCCCATTAACAGAAGACACCCACCCCCTCCTCCCCAGAGTTAGAAGAGATAAAGAAAACACCTCCCCAGCTGGTTTTCAACAGATGGCAATAGAACACCCACCTTTGGTTATATCTTGCACTGGCACAAGGCCAGAGTTGATGGCTCAGCCTCCCCTGCTACACCTGGGCAAAGGGAAAAAATTCAGCAAAGGCTTCATGAGTGAGATGAGAACAGGGAGAAATATTTTAAGGGCAAAATCGGCTCAAAGTGAATTTATTCAGTATTACAGCTTTGCTTGCTTTGTCTTGGCTGAGGTTGGGATGAAAGACTCAGAGACATAAAGTTGAGTTCAGCTTTGATTGTTTATTATATTTTATCTATTTACAGTCTCATGAGCTTCTACTTACCAGTCAGAGAAACGAGGCAAAATGGAGAACTTGTCTCTTTTACTAAGGCTATTTAAGAGATAATTACTTAATACTAAGGTGACACTTATATTATTTATGCTTTTGACTCAATAATGACTAATTAAGGTCTGCAATGCAGACCCTTTTCATCTAATTAGAGAAAATGGCTTAAATCTGTGAAGAAGAAGGAAGAAGGGTAAGAAGAACTCAGACAATGCTCTGAATCCTCTATCTTGGCTTATACACATCATTATATACTAAAACTCTAACTCTAGGTTTTTGCTCTGTGAGATCACACAACACTACTTAAATTACAGACTCTGAACTCCTGTGCTATCACACAACCTCAGAAGCCTTTTTCAAGGCTTTAAATTAAATGTGATGCTTATCTGAGTGTCAGCACCCCTCAGCTTAGAAAGCCTGAAATTTTTAGCTTCTAGGGCTCTAACAATTAAGCTGGGGTCTCTCTTTCCATGGGGTGCAGTCCTCCAAGGACAGGCTGCTCCAGCCTGGAAGCAAAGGCTCTATTTTTGATCCTCTTCTTTAACCACTTTAAAAGAGAAATAATTCTTGCCTTAAGAATAATTCTTGCCCATTTTTTTAGCCCCACTCATTGCAATTAATACTGGACTGAAGCAAAGTAGCTTTATAGATTTTTTTTAATGATTTATTGAATATAAAGCACGTTGTGTTGACTAAATGACCCTTAAAGGTCCATTCCAAACCAGACTGTGATATGATTTTATGTGTGAAATAGAAATTAAATGACAAAAATTTTTTTTTCAGACTATGTCCGTGATTGGCTTTGCAAGAAAAAAGCTCCTCTGAAAGAGTCTGGCATCTCTGAGAGCAATTCTGAGGAAAACCTCCCCTTGAGCCAGTTCACTACAGTGGACAGAGAAGCAATTTGGGCAGAAGTGGAAAATGATCCAGAGAAAGCAGAGCTGAAAGCTGAGCAGCCTGAAAATGAGGGATCCTCCCAGGACGCCGAGGGCGAGCAGGACATCAGCGAGCACACAGAGTCTGCAGACACCAGCACAGGCCACGACAGTGACAACACCTCCTCCTTCTCCCCTTCCCTGGAGCTGCAGGAGGGCAGCCACGAGGACAAGGAGGCTGGAGGTGATGGCAGAGAGGCCTTGAGCCACGGGAATTCCCTCAGTGCCTCCCTGTCCGAGAGCTCCAAATCCGGCACGGGGCTCAACCTGGTGAGGGCTGACTCAGAGAGGACTCAGGCCTCAGAGTCTCTGTCCAGTGATGAGGAGGTGGACTTGGAGCTGCAGGAAATCACCCACTGCAGGCTGCTGAAGCAGCAGAAGGAGAAGCAGGAGCTGGCAGAGGCTCTGTTCAAGCACATGCTGCTGTACCTGCAGCCCTACGACTCCCGCCGGGTGCTCTACGCCTTCTCCGTGCTGGAGGCCGTGCTCAAAACCAACCCCAAGGAATTCATCGAGGCCGTGGCCACCACCAGCATGGACACCAGCTCCACAGCCCACCTGAACCTCATCTACAACCTCTTGGCTCGCCATCAGGAAGCCCTGGTAGGGCAGAGCTTTTATGGGAAGCTGCAGCCTCAATCCCCCACCATGTGTCCTCACTCTCTGCTGATCGAGCTGCTCACCTACCTGTGCCTGAGCTTCCTGCGCTCCTACTACCCCTGCTGCCTGCAGCTCAGCCACAGGGACCTCCTGGGCAACAGGGACGTGCAGGTGAAGAGCGTGGAGGTGCTCATCAGGATGATGGCCCAGCTGGCCACCGTGGCCAAGGCTGGGGAGCCCAAGAGCGTGGAGCTGATCCGGGATCTGCTGGGAAGGTGCAAAGTGCAGGAGTTTGTGCTGCTCTCCCTGTCGGCCTCCATGTACGTCAGCCGCAAGCGCTACCGGCTGCTCCTGGCTGAGGGGGCTGAGGAGGAGCTCCTGGAGGAGAACCTCATCAATTTTGGCCATGATCAAATCTGGAGCGAGCACCCACTGCAGATTGAGCTGCTGAAGCTCCTACAGGTGTTGATTGTCCTGGAGCATCACCTGGGCCAGAGCTCTGAGGAGCAGGAGAATCAGTTGGACCTGTCCAAGGAGTGGCAGCAGGCTCTGAACTTCCAGCAGGCCATTGGGGCCATGCAGTACGTGTACCCACATCCCATCACCTCCCAGGGCCTGTTTGTCTCTGCTGTGGTCAGGGGGCTCCAGCCTGAGTACGGCCATGGGATGCATCCCACCTGGGTGGGTTTGGTCACCAGCTCCCTGCCCTATTTTGGCAAGTCCTTAGGCTGGACCGTGGCTCCATTTGTGGTGCAGATCTGTAAAAACCTGGATGAGCTTGTCAAGCAGTACGAAAACGAAGCTGTGAAGGCGTCTGCCAAAACATCTGCCAGGTAAGAGCCACCTGGGGGGGGTTGTTATCCCAAAAATTCCCCTTTTTGCAGAGCACTGAGTGTGTAGGAACTCCCTGGGTCAGCACTGTGGCTCCCAGAGTTTGATCCTTAATTCCTGGGACAATTCCTTAATCCCTGGAGGGAGCTGGACACAGGATTGTTGCAGCAGCTGGAGGAAGAGAGAAGAGAGGAGCAGCAGCTGTGATATTTCCTGGCTCCCTCTGCCTTCTATCCAAATATAAAAGAGTTTTATGGATCCTTTCATTTTGATATTCCTGACCTGATATTCCTGATATTCCAGCTCTGGAATAGAAACAGGAATTTTTAATCCAGGAAAAATACTACTTGGCTTATTAACATGGATGTTTTTCTTTCTCCTTCCAAAGCTTCACTTCTAAAAGAGAAAATGTGACTCCTGATTATCCCCTCACCCTTCTGGAAGGGCTGACAACCATCGGGCACTTCTGCCTTCTGGATCATCCCAATCCAACAAAAAAGGTACCTGGGAATCCCCTGACAAACTTCCCTTTTCCTTCCAGGTGAATACAAACAGGGAATTGTACAAGAAAATAACCTTGGAGAGGCCTCAGAGCACATTTAAAGAACTGAACTGACTCAAAGTGAAATACAGAAAAGCTGAATTTTTCTGTATTTGAAGCCTGCAAAGTGAATTTTAAGTCATTGTTCATGATGCAAATATTGGTGATGCAAATATCAGTCCTCTGTCTTTAATAAACTCATTTATTTTTGGAGTTGATAACGTTTTGATGTGTTCCCTACAAATTTTAGTCTCTTGTGCATAAGGAATTATTTTAACAGTGATTTTTTGGGGTTTTTTCCCCAGTCACCCTGTTCACCTGAACCTGCCAACCTGAGGAATGCCAGGAATGCCATCCTGGAGGAGCTGCCTCGAATTGTGAACACCCTGAGCCTCCTCTGGAGTGTCATAAAGAGGGAAGACTCCCAAAAAAGACCAACTGATTTCTTTGGGACAACAAAAAGCTCCTCTTCAGTCTACTTTAAAGCAACCAAAGTAGGAGCCCTTTTAAAATACCGATTTATTTTTTTTAATCTCCTCATCCTCCCCTGTGCATTTTACATGGAGTTTTTTTATTGTTGTTTATTTCCTGTATATCCTGGGAAAAGAAATAATATTTTATAAACTAGTAGATGGTCTTTGCCTTACACTGATAATTATTTCCCCCCTTTTACAGACACTAAGAACAAAAATCTTGGAATTCCTAAACCCCCTGACAGCACAGCTTGGAATCCAGGTGATGGCAGCAATTGCAGCAGTGTGGAACAGCAAGAAACCTCACAGGAGTCACAGTAAAACCAAGGTGAAGTTTTATTTCCCTTTTATTTCTTTATTTCATTTTTATAAATGTTACATTTATATGGACACTTCTCAACTCTGTAGATTTTTTTGGGTTTTTTTTTTTTAATTACACTGAAAAATCTGAAATCTTCTTAGTTAGAAAAAGCATCAGGACTACAATTAAACCTCACTAAATAATCAAATCCACATTGTGGGTTCAAATCTGAGAGTAAAAGCCAAATTGAATTGAAATTGAATTTTTTATTCAATACCTGATTGGAAAATTATATTTTAAAGCCCATGAATCAGCTCAATTTCCAGAGAAATTTGTTTTCTGGAACTCATTATTTATTGTGGGGAGAACCTTTTCCTTTCCTGCTTTAGTTGGAGCAGAACCCATTTGTTTTCATAAGGTGTTGGGAGAAGATCTTTAAATGGCTGTGTTTGATTTACATTTACATTTGTAAATGTAATTTCCATTTAATTTGAAGGGTTTGTCTTTTGTTTTGTTTTCCTTTGTCAGATTCTCCCAGTGGCCAGTGCATCCCAGCTCATTCTTGTAGATTTAATTTGTGCCCTGAATACATTGAAAATTGACACCATATTGTATCTGGTCAAAGAGGTGGTCAAGAAACCAGCACAAATCAAGGGGGAAGAGGTAAGGAGGAAAATAATTCCATTTTCTTCATGTATTCCAGCCTGCATTTGTTTCAATGTGTCTTTGAAGCATTGGTAGGAAGGTTTTCTTTTAAATGTGGGGTTGTACTTTGCTCCTAAATAAGTTTTGGTATCCAGGTTGTGTTTGATGCACAAGTAGATTCTTTAAAATATATCAGGCAGATGGTGATGGGATAAGGGAAATGGTTTTAAACTCTCAGAGAGCAGGGTTGGATGGGATTTTGGGAATAAATCCTTCCCTGGGAGGGTGGGGAGAGGCTGGGATGGATTCCCAGAGCAGCTGTGGCTGCCCCTGGATCCCTGGAAGTGTCCAAGGCCAGCTTGGATTTTCTTTTCCCTTCTTCTGCTGGCAAATAATTGTGACTTTGCTTTTCTTTTTTAGAAATCTTCTCTCGTGGATATCCCAGTGCTGCAGTTCAGTTATGCTTTCATTCAGAGGTAACTCAGCCCTTCTAAAACAGAATTTTCTCTTTGATCCCAACGAGGGAACAGCCAGCATTGCCACTTCTGCTTTCCTTTGATCTCCATGTCCCAGAACACTTCTGAGCAGGAAATGTGTTGTCCCTTGGTTGTTGACACACAGAGTGCCAGGGCTGTGACACTGACAGGAAGGGCAGGACTGATCCTGAAGCTTTCAGGCCACCGAGTTCCTTTTATTTGTTGTTTTTTGTTCTTTCCTTCATTCTGCCTTCACTCAGGTGTGCTTTGCTTTTATTTGTTTTGGCAGACTCCCTGTCCCAGCCCTGCAGGAGAACTTCCAGCCCTTGTTAGGGCTCCTCAGAGAGTCTGTGCAGCTGAACTTGGCTCCTCCTGGCCACTTCCTCCTCCTCAGGTACTGCACGAGAGAGGAGAACTTGCACTGAGGTTTTACACTGTGCAATTCCTAACTGAGAGTGCTCTGATCCCCCCACAGCACCCTGAATGACTTTGTGACCAGGACACCCACCCTGGAAAACAAAAAGGACCAGAAAGACCTGCAGGTACAAATTCAGAGGGTTCCAATTCACCTTTTATTTCCTAAACCTGGCACTGTTCTTGTGGAGATGACCTGACCTGTCCTTTGAAATCCCTGTGCTTTTGGGAATGCCTGGATGTGCATCCACACATTTTGGCTGAGCCCTGGTATGCTTGAAATCTTCCCAAAGCTGTTTTTCCTGTGCACTGTGAGGATTTTTCTCAGAATTGAGCTCAGAACACAAGTGTGATGCCATGAGTTCACATCCTGTGTGTGAATATTGAAACCTCCACAAGCTGTCTAGGAAAATGAATTAATCCTTGGAGCTCCCAGCTGGGTTTGGCAGTGGGAATCACTCTGAGCTCAGCTGTGGAAAGAAAGGAGCAGAGCAGGATTCTGCTCCTGTTCTGCTTTATTTCACCTTGAACACTTTGAACAAAGGGGCAACTAAAAGCTCCTCTCAAAGTGTCAAAGGACACTTTGAACTCTGCTTACCTGGCTGGTTTGGGGTTGTGCTTACAGAACTTTCATGTGCCAACAGAGAAATTCAATCTCCCCTTCTGCTTCAGACTCTTGCCAGCAAAATGCCAACAATGACAGAAAATGTTGTCATTTTTCAGCCTCTGCTTTGCTTTGGCTGGCTGGCATTTGATTTCATTGCAGCTCCTCATTTCCCTGGGAATTAAAAAACACCAATGAAATTTCTGATGTCACTTTGGTCACGTTACAGGAGGTGACCCAAAAGATCCTGGAGGCTGTGGGGACCATTGCTGGTTCTTCCCTGGAACAGACCAGTTGGCTGAGCAGGAATTTGGAAGTGAAAGCTCAGCCTCAGATTTTACCAGATGAATTCAACGTGGAGGATGTCAATGGTAATCTGCTTTCCCTGCTGCTCCCTCTCCTCTGCTGCAGGCAGTGAGGAGCACCAGGGATTTGATGATGTGTGGTTTGCATGATTTTATATTTCAGTGGAACACCAATTTGCAAACAAAATGTTCTGTTTGGGCAGCAAATTGGAAAACAGCAACATTTAAACCTGTATGAAGAGAAACATTTAAATGTCTGAAAACTCGATATTTTTTTGCCTCTTTTAGATACATCAGTGGCACCATCATCAATGGTTTCTGCCTCTGCTCCTTCCATCTACAGTGTCCAAGCCCTTTCTCTGCTTGCAGAGGTCAGTGGGGCCCTCTCATCTCTCGGGTTATTTTGGTTATTATTAAGCTGAGGAGGATTTTCCTGGTAGGTGAAACAGCACACACACCCAAGCAAATGTTTTCTATAGAAGGAAAAGGGTTCCAGTTTCACCCCAAGACCTTGTAAGGGAAGAAGGCCAGAAATTTCTTTGCTCTCCTGGCAGTAATTGGCTCAATGCCACCACAAAAACACTGCCAGATCTCTTTCAGACATTCTAGAAATGCAGAAATTTTCTCAGAAATGGAGCCATTCTCTATTGGGTTGTTTACCAAAAATCCCACCTAAATCCTTCAATATTTAAGGAAGAATATGAAGCTTCTCAGCACTTTTTGGGGTGTCTGTGCCAGGGGCTTCTCTGACACCTGGGCACAGCTTTTGCTTTGTTTCTGTCTCGTTTGTTATTTTCTATTTTGTTAAAACCTTTGCTTTAAAAACCACACTCCAAGAGCTGTCTGGCAAATAAATATTATTAAGCCACTCTGGGAAGTGATTGATACAAATTCATGGGGCTCATTATGGGCTGGCCTGGTGCAAGAGTGTATCAGAGTGCAAATCTTTTGGGGTTATTTGCAGAAACTTGAGACCTGGCAGGCTTTCCCCTTTGCCAGCTGTGGGTTTGAGGAGCTCTCCTGTCTTTGGGCCTGATATTTCTGAACCTGAGAGAAATTTTTAGCTTGCTAACAATTGTTAGCTCTTTCCCAAGGGAAACTTCTCAACAATTTTTTCTCAAACAATCTTGTAAAAATAACTCCTTTTTCTCAGAACTTTTTTGCCCAGCGGGTGTTTTTCTGCTTCTGGAGTTTAACCAATGGGATTAGAAAGGTGTTGTGGAATCCATCACATTCATTTTGTGTCGTAACAACTTATAAATTATAAATCAGTAGGAAGAATGAGAAAAAAGCCTTCTATTCTTTGATTTCTGAGAATCTTGGGAGTTCTTGGTGTGTATTTCGTGTCCACCAGTGCCAGCTGTGGGTTTGAGGAGCTCTCCTGTCTTTGGGCCTGATATTTCTGAACCTGAGAGAAATTTTTAGCTTGCTAATAATTGTTAGCTCTTTCCCAAGGGAAACTTCTCAACAATTTTTTCTCAAAACAATCTTGTAAAAATAACTCCTTTTCCTCAGAACATTTTTGCCCAGCTGGTGTTTTTCTGTTTCTGGAGTTTAACCAATGGAATTAGAGAGGTGTTGTGGAATCAATCACATTCATTTTGTGTTGTAACAACTTATAAATTATAAATCAGTAGGAAGAATGAGAAAAAAGCCTTCTGTTCTTTGATTTCTGAGAACCTTGGAGTTCTTGGTGTGTATTTCGTGCCAGCTGTGCCTTTGGCAGGTGCTGGCCTCCCTGCTGGACGTGGTGTACCGCAGCGATGAGAAGGAGAAGGCCGTGCCCCTCATCTCCCGCCTGCTCTACTTCGTGTTCCCCTACCTGAGGAACCACAGGTGAGTCCCTCCCTGCTCCTGCCATTTCCCTCTCTCATCTATTTGTTTTTCCCTTCCTTCTCCACTCCCTGCTCCCACTCTAATGGCTTTGAGCAGTGTTTCCCCAGGAGCTGAAGCTGTCGTTGTTTGAGCTCTGTTGGAGCTCTGTTGTTTCTGCTCAGCTGTGGGGATTCCCTCACCTGGATTTTGGGGTTTACTCAAATCTCCCCTTTCTGTGCCTGTCAGGGAATGGGGATGGGGCAGCAGAGCATGGGCAGGTCCCAGGATCCACCAGGAAGCAGAAAAAGCATCACCTCTCCCTGTCCCCTTCCTGGTTTTACTCACAAATTTGGGAGAGATGGATGATATCCAATGGAGACACAGGGCATGGAATCCTGGGATGGTTTGGGTTGGAAGGGACATTAAAGATCACCCAGTGCCACCCCTGCCATGGCAGGGACACCTCCCACTGTCCCAGGCTGCTCCAAGCCCCAATGTCCAACCTGGCCTGGGACACTGCCAGGGATCCAGGGGCAGCCACAGCTGCTCTGGGAATTCTATTCCAGGGCCTGCCCACCCTGCCAGGGAACAATTCCTGATTCCCAAGATCCCATCCCATCCCATCCAATCCTACTTTGTTTTCTGCTGTGTTTGCTCCTCCTGCTTCCCAGATCACCTGGTGGAGGAATCAGGGAGCAGATCCCACATTTTACAGGATATTCCAACCAACATTTTCTTTGAACCTATTAAAAACATCAGAATTCCTACAGAGAAATCACTCTGAAGCCATTCCCTGGGTGCTGTCCCTGCAGCCCTTGGGAATTGTCTCTCTCCAGGGTTCCTGCAGCTCCTTCAGGCCCTGCAAGGCCACCCTGAGCTCAGTCCAAAGCTTCTCCTGGCCAGGCTGAACAATCCCAGCAGCCACAAATTCTCTGGGAATTCCATCCCAGCCCCTCCCCACCCTCCCAGGAAACAATTCCTTCCTGAAGATCTCATTCAAACCAACCCTTCTGTGAGCTGGAATCTATTCTTGAACTTTAAAAAAAGCTCTTATTGATCATTTTTGTCCTCTCCCCCAGTGCCTACAACATTCCCAGTTTCCGTGCTGGTGCTCAGCTGCTCAGCTCCCTGAGTGGATACGCCTACACCAAGAGAGCCTGGAAAAAAGAAGTGCTGGAATTATACATGGATCCATCATTTTTCCAGATGGACACCTCCTGCACTCAGTAAGACATGGAACTGCAGCACTCCAAGCTGAATTTGTATTCAATTGAATACAAATTCACTCCAAGCTGAATTTTGTATTCTGAATTTGCAAGGAAAGGATTTAAAGGAGAGGAGTAACATTGGGAAGAAAATTCCATTTAGTGCTTTCTTATGGAATGGGATAATGTTAAAAATGGGTCTCACCACTAATTCTGCTCCAGGCAAGAGTGTGGAGCACAAATCCTGCCTGGAAACTGTTCCTTTGTGTGAAAAGTTTAACCCAGCTGATTTCTGAGGTGAATCCACACCACAGCTTTCCCTGGATATCTAATTCCTTCTTTCTCTCCTGCAGCTGGAGATCCATCATTGATCATCTCCTCACACATGAGAAAACCATGTTCAAGGATTTGATGAGTAAGTATCAGCTGCTGATCATTGATTTCTACCTCAATTTGAAATCTATTTGCATTTGGGTGCATTTTTTTTTTTATTCCACTGATTTATCCATAAAGTGCAGGCTGTGCATAATTGACCATTTTATTAAATTCATCCCCAGCTACAGCTGAGTTAAATCTGGATTTTGGTCATGCCTAAAACACACCAGAGGAGGTTTTGCTGTAGAGGTGCTTCTGTTGGGTTCCCACATTCCCCATTTTGCTCTAATTTTGAGTTATCCAAGCGTGACCTTTCCCAGGAGGAGACTTTGGCAAACTCTGAGCATGAGCAGCAAACCTTTGGCTGATGTGCTGTGCCCCCAATTCAGCCTTGAGGAGAGTGTGGAAGAACAAATCCTTGGGGAAAGGGTGGGACAGGCCCCTTTAAATTATCCTCAAGCAGCTTTAGCCTCTTTTCCAGCCTTTCTAAAAGAAAAATTGAACGTTTACAACACAAACCAAATTTTATTACGTAAGAATTTGCTGTGGGTGACCCAGAGAGAGTTTTTTTGTAGAAGACTCCAGGCCCCAGGGATTATTTTCAGCAGGCAGGTGCTGTGGGGTGTTTCACTGTGCTGTGTGCTGCAGCCATGCCCAGCAGTGCCCTGAAGCTGTACCCCAGCTTTGAGCAGAAGGCCATGCTGCTGAAGCGCCAGGCGTTCGCCGTCTTCAGCGGGGAGATGGACCAGTACCACCTGTACCTGCCCCTGATCCAAGGTGAGCCTGCGTCCCCAGAAAGAGCTTGACTCAGCCAATAGATCGAGCAGCAATCAATTTATTAATTCATTAATAAAAGTGGTAAAGTGTGAGCAAAGCAGCGCTGGGTGCAGTGGGGGTTTCCCCCCACCGACTGCTGATTTCTGCTGGGATTTATTGAGAATTTTCATAAGCATTTCTCAACAATTTTCTTTCTAGTTTCCTTCTAATTTCTATTTTTAAATCAAATTTCTATACCCCATTATGATCAATTCCTACTGGTGACTTTTCTATACCTCAGAGGTGTAAATCAGTGATGTTCAGCTTCCCTTGCTCAGAAACAAACATCCTCGAGGATGAGGTTGTCAGGACCACAAATCCATGATGGTGAAATCCAGATTTCCTTCTTCAGTAGGGGTCCAGATTTTCCTCTTCAGGATCATCAATTTTTAGCTTGGGATAAGCTCACTTCTTTTATTTAGGTGATCACAACTCTTTCTGTATATATTCTAAAGCTATAGTTCAAAACCTTTTATTACAAAGCAGCTTAAAGCTCATCACAATTTTATTTTCAAAGCAAACAATAATATTTCTGCATTCTTCTGTCTTACATGTTAAAGGCCTATAAAACTCATACTAATTGAAAAAGCTTAAAACTTATATTGTGAAAACTTTAAAGCTGACATTATTTACTTCTCAGGACCATAAATCCATGATGGTGAAATCCAGATTTCCTTCTTCAGTAGGGGTCCAGATTTTCCTCTTCAGGATCATCAATTTTTAGCTTGGGATAAGCTCACTTCCTTCTTTTATTTAGGTGATCACAACTCTTCCTATATATATTCTAAAGCTATAGTTCAAAACCTTTTATTACAAAACAGCTTAAAACTCATCACAATTTTATTTTCAAAGCAAACAATAATATTTCTGCATTCTATCTTATATGTTAAAGGCCTCTAAAACTCATACTAATTAAAAACCCCTAAAACTTATATTGTGAAAACTTTAAAGCTCACATTATTTATTTCTCAGGACCATAAATCCATGATGGTGAAATCCAGATTTCCTTCTTCAGTAGGGGTCCAGATTTTCCTCTTCAGGATCATCAATTTTTAGCTTGGGATAAGCTCACTTCTTTTATTTAGGTGATCACAACTCTTTCTCTATATATTCTAAAGCTATAGTTCAAAACCTTTTATTACAAAGCAGCTTAAAGCTCATCACAATTTTATTTTCAAAGCAAACAATAATATTTCTGCATTCTTCTATCTTACATGTTAAAGATCTATAAAACTCATAGTAATTGAAAAAGCTTAAAACTTATATTGTGAAAACTTTAAAGCTGACATTATTTACTTATAAGCAAGCAAAATATTTGTCCAAAAGCCTCTTTCTTTTTCCATTGATTAATTAAAACTCATTTTTGTAACTCCCCTATGGCCTCTTCTCACACATTTCACAACCACACAGGGCACCTTTTTTACCTGACACCAAACACAGCCCCACATTTCACATCCCTGCCCTTCCCTTCAGCTGGAACACAAATCCCTCTGGCCACAGCAGCTGGGGCTGCCCCTGGATCCCTGGAAGTGTCCCAGGGCTTGGAGCATCCTGGGGGGAGATCAAAGTGTCCCTGCCCATGGATCTGGCTGATCTTTAATGTCCCTCCCAACCCAAACCATTTCAAGATAAAAATTCATTAAGAAACCAAAGTCGTCTCTTTTCCAACAAATGCTTCTGGATTTTTTTTCATTTTGAACAAAATTTATGAGAATTCCTCAATATGATCTCAGCAAGGAAAGACAGGAATTTTGGTGTCAAGGGCTTTGGTCTGGAAATGTGATTATTTCACCACAATCTTCCAGTCACTCTTGACCTGTTGTTCTCCTTAAAAGCCAATTTTGATCACATTTTGTGCACTATAAACCCACTCAGGCTATGTGTGAATTACAATTTAGTAAATACAATGTGAGGAACTGAGCCTAAAACTGATGATAAAGTAAAAATTGTGTTTGGCCACTTATAAACCTACTCAGGTTATGTCTGAATTACAATTTAGTAAATACAATGTGAGGAACTCAGCCCAAAACTGATGATAAAGTAAAAATTGTGTTTGGCCACTTATAAACCCACTGAGGCTATGTCTGAATTACAATTTATTTAATACAAGGTGAGAAACTCAGCCCAAAACTAATGATAAAGTAAAAATTATGGTTTGCCACCTTCTACAAGGTGGAGAGGTTCTCCTTAAAAGCCAATTTTGATCACATTTTGTGCACTATAAACCCACTGAGGCTATGTCTGAATTAGTATTTATTTAATACAATGTGAGAAACTCAGCCCAAAACTAATGATAAAGTAATAATTATGGTTTGCCCCCTATAAACCCATTCAGGTTATGTCTGAATTACAGTTTAATTAATAAAATGTGAGAAACTCAGCCCAAAACTGATGATAAAGTAAAAATTATGGTTTGCCACCTTCTACAGGGTGGAGAGGTTCTCCTTAAATGCCAATTTTGATCACATTTTGTGCACTATAAACCCACTCAGGCTATGTCTGAGTTACAATTTAGTAAATACAATATGAGAAACTCAGTCCAAAACTAATGATAAAGTAAAAATTATGGTTTGCCCCCTGTAAACCCACTCAGGCTATGTCTGAATTACAATTTATTTAATACAATGTGAGAAACTCAGCCTAAAACCGATGATAAAGTAAAAATTGTGTTTTACCACTTATAAACCCACTCAGGCTATGTCTGAATTACAATTAATTAATACAATGTGAGGAACTGAGCCCAAAACTGATGATAAAGTAAAAATTGTGTTTGGCCACTTATAAACCCACTCAGGCTATGTCTGAATTAGTATTTATTTAATACAATGTGAGAAACTCAGCCCAAAACTAATGATAAAGTAATAATTATGGTTTGCCACCTTCTACAAGGTGGAGAGGTTCTCCTTAAATGCCAATTTTGATCACATTTTGTGCACTATAAACCCACTGAGGCTATGTCTGAATTAGTATTTATTTAATACAATGTGAGAAACTCAGCCCAAAACTAATGATAAAGTAATAATTATGGTTTGCCCCCTATAAACCCATTCAGGTTATGTCTGAATTACAGTTTAATTAATAAAATGTGAGAAACTCAGCCCAAAATTGATGATAAAGTAAAAATTATATTTTGCCACTTATAAACCCACTCAGGCTATGTCTGAATTAGTATTTAAAATTGTGTTTTGCCACCTTCTACAAGGTGGAGAGGGACCTTTCACAAGGGGTGGAGTGGCAGGACAAGGGGAATGGCCTTAAACTGAAGCAGGGCTGGATGGGATCTTGGGCAGGAATTGTTCCTTGGGAGGCTGGGATGGAATTCCCAGATTTGCTGTGGCTGCCCCTGGATCCCTGGCAGTGTCCCAGGCCAGGTTGGACATTGGGGTTGGAGCAGCCTGGGACAGTGGGAGGTGCCCCAGGGGTGGCACTGGATGATTTTTCATGTCCCATCCAACCCAAACCATTCCATGATTCCACACTTTAATTCCCAAAACAACACAAATTCAGGAAATTCAGTTTTTATTTTGCTTTTTCACTTTTTTTTCCCCTCCAGAACGTCTGACTGAGAACCTCCGTGTGGGTCAGACTTCCCTGGTGGCTGCTCAGATGTTTCTCTTCTTCAGAGTTCTTTTGTTGAGGATTTCCCCTCAACATCTCACCTCTCTGTGGCCAATCATGGTCACAGAATTGGTAAGAAAGAAGTTTTGAACTTACATTTTATAAAAATCAGCCAGTGGTTTTTCCCAGTTTACCTTTTCCCTCTTCCTTGCTTGGAAATGTTCCCACAGTTTTACATCAATCTGATAATTTGGGGATGAAAAATTAAATTGTCATTAGGAAATTCCTTTTGGATTAATTTTGGTGTTGTTAATGGAACATCCTGCCTGAATTATTAATTTGTTACAAGTCATGAAGGTTCCTTTTTAACATAAATCATCACTTTTAGTTGGGATTGAGTTGTATGAACATTTCAGCATCTCCATAATTATTTCTTCAAAGATCCAGACATTCCTACAGCTGGAGGAAGATTTAACTGAGGAAGAGGAACCAGCAAAGTAAGAGTTGCCATTTGAGAGATATTTAAATTAATTAATTTAATTGATTCTCTGGGATAGAGAGGAGAGTTTAAGAGATTTCTTTAAAATTAATTAAGTAATTCTCTGAGATAGGGAGGAGCCAAAAGGACATTTTGATATTGCACTTTTATATTTCTGATAGATTATAGATTATAGATAGATAGGTATTAGATTATTACTAATAAATCTAATAAATACTAATAAATCAATTATTAGTATTTATTAATATATAGTATAATTATTAGCATAACATATAAATAATATAAATATTAGTATATAATACATTATATTATATATTATAAATACATAATAGTTTTATATAATATAAATTTAAATATTAAATATATTTAAAATATTAAATATTTTATATAATATATAATATATATATTATATATAAATATATATAATTATATATAAATATATATAATTATACATAATATATAATTATATATAATATATATAATTATATAATTATATATAATTATATATAATGTATAATTTATATATTATATATAAATATAATATATATAAATAATGTATATTTATAATAGATATTATAAATAATATAAATAATAGTATAATATATTACTAGTATAATATATATGACTATAAATTTTACTATGATACATATTAGTATATTTATTATATTAATATTTCAATAATTATTAATATATTAATAAAATAATGTTATATTAATAGTATAATGTTTATAAATATTATAATTATTAATTCAATATTGATATATTGATATTTATAATATTTATAGTTACTATTAATATAAAAAATCAATTAAGGATTTTTTTTTCTAGCAGCTACAATGGTGATATGCTTAAAAATAAATGCACTAATGAGCAGTTGTATAAATAAATTTAAATTAAAGTTAAATGCTAATTTGGCAGTTGAATATTTTAACACTGTGCCAATTTTTGGTATATTTTAGATGATTTCGCTCCTACAGAGCAAAACTAAAATAAAAATACTCACACAAGAGCCCCTTTGTGTAAATCTGGGCATTCCTCCTGTGCTGCCTGAAGAACTTTGGGTGGATTGGAGTTTTAATTGGACTTTTTTTTTTTAATTTAAACACAGGAGCAACAGCAAACTGAGCAAAGCCAAAGGCTCAGGGGATGGAGGAGGGGCTGAGATCCAGCCCAACGAGCTGTGCCTGTACCTGGCAGCCTGCAAATTCCTGGACACTGCACTCTCCTTCCCCCCTGACAGGATGCAGCTCTTCCAAATGTGAGCCCCTCTCCTCCTCTCAGTCCCTCATCCCTTAAAATAATTCTGTTCTCCTCGAGGTTTCATTTTTTTTCCTTTTAGGAGTGGTGATATTTGGATAAATGGGATTTGGGAGAAGAATTTGTGGTCTTGGTGTTGAAGGATTTCACCATCCTCTGTAGTGGATTCCTTAACTTGGAAAATTGGGAGAGGAGAAAGGTGGAGATTATTTTCCATCTGCACACACTTGGGAATGGTTTGGAGCTGGTTGTATTTAGATATTGATAAATTAGTGATGTAATAATTCATTAATAGCAAAAGAGAACATTTAGGACAGATTTTTGTAGAAATAACCAGCGCTGCACTAAACTAGGCACGATCCAAACAAGGATTTTCATTTTTTTAAGGAATCAATCCATTTATTCCAGGTACAAATGGGCCTTTGTGCCAGAGGTGGACACAGAAACTCCTCCTGTCACCTCTCAGCTGGTGGAAAACCACCAGGAATGCCAACCACACATCGTGAGGATCATGGATCTGCTCAAGATCAAATATGGGGTAAAGACACTTCTCCTTTTTTTTTTTTAATCCATTAATTTACTTTTCCAAACACAAAATTTTAAGTTATTCAAGGGATTTTTAGATATTCCCTGTGAAGAAGAGGAAAAGGCTGCCCAGAGCAGCCTCTGGATCCCTGGAATGTCCAAGGCCAGGTTGGACATTTGGACTTGGAACAATCTGGGAAGAGCTCATGGATGAGCTGCATGATCTTTAAGGTCCTTTCCAACCTTTAGTAAATCCCAGCTGTTTCTTTTTTCCTTTCAGGACCCAAAACACCCCGAGGGAATTCCCAGGAATCCCAAATTCCCCTTGCTGAGCCTGCACTCCATGTCCAGCATCACCCAGCTGCTGCCTTTCTTCCAGACTCTGTGCTGGGCATTCACAGCCCGTGGCAGTGACTCCCAAAATTCCCACCCCTCTGCAGCTGCCTCCATGGATTCTCTGGGCAGTAACAGCAGCAGCATCCTGCAGCAGCTGGAGGACAGCGTGGAATGTGATTTCCTGGAAAACATGGAAAGCTGAGCCTCACCTGGGACACTCCTGCTGGATCAGCAGCAAACACAGGGAAAGCTTCAGGCTGAAATTCCTTTTTTTTTTCCCCTCCCAGATTTCCAGTTTGGGATTTCTCCTCGCTGTTGCAGAGTTCTCTTCAATTATTCAGGAGCTGGTGGTGAAAAGCAGGAATCTGCAGTTGGAGAAAAGGGCAGTTTGGTGGGAATTTCTCAGTTTCCTGTGTTTTATTTTCCATGGGAAGGACTAAAGACATTTTGTAAATAAGGGAAGAATATTTTGCACTTGGTGGAAGTGGCTGCTGCCCTGGGATTTCTCCAGTACTTTCAGGTGCTTTTGGAACTGTGTCCTGAAGGAAAACTGAAGGAGAATCCAATATTGCATGTCAGTGTACAATCAGTTTGCAGTGAGTCATTTCCTGAGGTGAAAGCCCCTTAATTCGGCCTAAATTGATCAAATTCTGAACAAATCCCCCAAATTCCTCCCAGATGGATTTTTTAAGTCTCAGCATTGTGCAAAGAGCTGCAGCTCTGCCCTGGCTGTAATTTCAGCTCTGTGCTAGAACAGTTTCTTCAGGCTCAGCAATTCCTAATCCATCAGAAATGTGCATAAAACACAAACCTGTGCAGGAGCACTTGGTAATTAGCATTACTTGAGGGGCTTTTGATTTTAATTCATCAATTAAAACACTCCAATTCATATTTTTTAGATTAAAAACTTTGGTTCTTTCAGTGACTCAGGTGGCTGCAGCTTCTGAAATGCAACTAAAAGCAGATAATGCTGTAAAAATAGGAACTGCTGAACTAAAATGAAAATAATCTTCTTTTTTTTTTTTTTAAGAACATTTTTTTGTACAAAAGAATGTATTTGGCTGTTTCTGGCTGGTGAGAGAGGTAAGGGGAATATCCCAGTGCTTTTCCTAAATTACAAAGGAGATGGGAAATGTTTGGTTGGGAGTCAGGGATTTCTTTTTCCCCAATTCCCATAGCAAGCACAGGAACCTTCTCTGCAATGGGTTTTAGGTACAGATGATGAGATTTTCATCTTGGGTTTATAAACTAAAATAATGAGACATCCTTTTCTCTCCTACTGGAACACTGTACAAAAATGATGCCACAACAGGTTTGTGCTAAACTTATTTAAATCCTTTGCGTTTTTACAGTGAAGGAAAGGGCTGGACTGAGGTGTGGTCATTAAGAATGTCAATTATTTTTATTAATATAATTTATTAATGCTCTCTAATGCTGTTGGAATGAGCACAAGTGAAAAGTTACCCTTTGAAAGCATGACTTGAATATTGGAGCAGGCCACTTTTAAAATGTTGATGTTCATTTCCTACCTATCTTCAATAATTTTTATGGATCAGCTGAATACTCAGGATGGTTTGGTACTTTTACTTTCGGTTTCCAGCTGGTTGCATTCCATACTTGGATATTTCCCTTCAAATGCTGGTAAAGGAGAGTTAGATGGGATGTTGGGCAGGAATTCCTGGCTCTGAGGGTGAGGAGGGGCTGGGATGGAATTCCCAGAGCAGCTGTGGCTGCCCCTGGATCCCTGGAAGTGTCCAAGGCCAGGTTGGAGCAGCCTGGGACAGTGGGAGGTGTCCCTGCCCATGGCAGGGGTGGCACTGGATGAACTTTAAGGTCCTTTCCAACCCAAACCATTCCAGAATTCCATGGTTCTGTTATTCCATGAGTCTATCAAATGAATGGCTGTTAAAATCTAAGGCAACTTTTTGCCATTAAACTGCTTCCAGTGGCCTCAGACATTTAAAGCTCTGGCATAATCCTTCCACTTCAGAAGAAAAAGTCCTTCAAAATTCAGTATCCAAGCAGATCTTTTATAATCATAAATTACATGTGAAAAAGGAGGAAAGGCCTTTAACTAAAAGTCCTGCTTGAGTGCTGCAGGCCCAAAGGGGAATATTTTATTCCTTTATTCCATAATTTTATTCCTTTTCCATGTGGGACTAACTGTGGTTGTTTCCTCCTTATGTCCCTACTGATAAATCCACTGAGGAACCACAGCAGGGCTCTCCTGCTCTAAGCTGGGCCTACCAAAGCAGAACAGCCACGCTGTCCATGAATCTGGAATTGTTTTTGCCTGGAATTCCAGACATTCCCTCCTCTTCCAGGAGAGGAGATGCTTTTGCTTTGCTGTGTTTTTGCTTTTCAGTCTAACCAAGCTCAGCTTTACCTTTCGGATACTTCAGCTCTGATACAGCAGAGGCACAGAGCACAGAGGGAGGCTTGGAAATATTCCAAAGGATTTCATTTTCCTGGAAGAAAAAATTAGGAGGTGCAACCAAGGTAAAACTGCTGAAGAGCAGCAGGACTCAAAGTGGAGAGCATTAAGTGATGGTTGTGTATCCCATACCATACATGAATGTAATTCTTCTAATAATATTAAATGTTATTTTGCAATGCTTTTTCAAATGCAGTTCTTATTTTTCAACTTGCCTTCACTGCTCACTCTCCAGCTTTAATTTTTTATCTGGCTCTGGCAAAACTCCCAAATTCAATCACGGAGGAATTGAGGTTGGAAAAGATCTCCAAGATCCTCAGGTCCTGGCGGTTCCACCTTGTCCCCAGCCCAGAGCACTGAGTGCCACCTCCAGGTGACACCTGCAGGGATCCCGGGCACTCCAACCCTCCCTGGGCAGCTCTTTCCAAGGTCTGAGCACCCTTTCCATGGGGAAATTCCTGGTGAAAACCCCATTTCAGGGGCAGGGCTGTGGATCCCAGCAGCAGGACTCACTGCTGGCCGCTGCCTTGGGAGAGGCTGTGCTGCTGCCTCTCTTCCCCTCTCATCCCACAGCCCTGCTGCTCCACCTCCCGAATCCCAGCTTTTACAGCCCTGAATTCCCACACTGGGAATTCCCCTGTTTGGGATGAGCTTTGGGGAGCTGTGTCTGGAACATGGAGCCTGTGGAGGCAGCTGCTGCTGCTGCAGGGATCATGGATTGATCCTGGCTGGAGGGAGAGACTTCCCAGGAAATCAGGAGCTGCTGCTGCACAACCCAAGCCTGAACATTTTCACACATCCAAGGGACTGCCCTGGAAGTGCAGCTGTTCATCCAGAGGGAAGAAAACTCTCCTGTACCACGAGCTTCACCACCTCAGGCTGCAGGAGGGGGTTTATAAATGGCTGTGGGAAAGCTGCTGTTCACATTTCACCCTTCCCTGGAACGTGGTGTGAGGGATTGATGGGGATGTGCCAAACCCCGAGAGCTGTGCAGCCATCCAAGGACTGTGGTGAGGACACGCTGTGGGAAAGGACAGGATGTGGCCAGGGAAGGGGCCACCAAGAGGGGGGACAGCAATTTCTGGGACAAACTTCTGTTTTCTGGCACAGGGATGAGGTCAGGGAGTGTCAGACAAAATTCCCAGACGCTCCTCCAGGGTCATCCTGCTCTGCTCCAGGAGACAACCTTGGCCAAAGAAGAGAATCCCAGGATCATCAAGGCTGGAAAAAACCTTTAGGGTTTGTCAAGATCCAGTTATTAAAGTTATTCAAAATACCTCTGTCTGAATTAAGCTGCAAATGAGACCATCTGCCAGTGACAAGGGTATGGGTTTTATTTGATAGTAAATATCAAAGAGAGATGTGGGAGCCCTGGGCACTGAGAATTCCAGGCTCTCTGTGCTGCCAGGCACTGACCCCCAAGCAAACCCTGCACTGACCTGAGGCCGTGGAGAAGCTCCCAAAATTGAGTGACAGCACTGGGATTGTGGGGGTGCAGTTTGGATAGAAGTGTGTGAGATCACAGGGTGCAAAACTGAGACTTGAAGGCTTTAGAATACAGTAATATATGTAATTTTTCACCTTCTTCTTCATGGCTCTGGGTGGGATTTTGTAATTGGGTAGAAAAGTCCACAGTGCAGGCCACAGGTGGTTGGTTATTGGGTTAAAAGTAAAAATAATTTAGGTGTCATTTCTTAATTGGACAATTTGTTCTTAAAAGGCCTCATAGAAAGACAGATACAGCTCCATTTTTTACTTTGTTAGCAGAAGTGCTGTAGAACTCACAGTTTGTGAGACTGTGATGTAGATAAGAATTAATAAACATCTGAGTCCAAACAAGAAATGTTGTCTGAGCATTTAATCCTGACCCTGGCAAAAAGAAGATAAAAAGTGACAGAGATAGAAAATAGGTGAGGGGGGAGACAGAAAGAGAGTGACAAGGACAGAATAAAGAAAATATCACCACCCCATGGATCTCAGTGATGTTCTGTTGATCCTCTCCAGCTGCTCTTGGTGGTGATGGTCCCACAGGATCCCATGGGGGTTAACACAGCTCAGGCCAGGTGGGAATGTCCAGGGCTGTCTCTTGCAGCAGATCCTGATCTGGAGTGGTGCAAGGAATCAGGAATGACTCTGGGGGCCACTTTGGGGACACCCCTGAGGTGTCCCTGATGTCCCGGGGATGTGGTCTGTGGGGTGGATGGGTGTTCAGTGCCTGTGGGCAGAGGTCACACCCAAAACCTCCTCCCCTGCTGGTTTTGGGGGGAGGATGTGGCAACCTGGCCGCTGTGGGCTGTGGTCTCCACACCCCAAACCCAGCCAGGGACAGATCTCTGTTGTGTTTGGTTCTTTTGTGGGTGCATTCCTCTCCCTCAGTCCTGTTTGTTTATCCCTAGGCTGGGACAATAGCATACCAAGGGGGTTTAACTTACAGTCCAAAGTCCCAGTCAGGTGTCTTCAGGGAGGTTTCTGTGGTTGTAGCTTCTTTGTACAGTTTTTGTTATAATGGGCAAAACCCTTTCATAACCATGCTCAAGGCATGAATCATTTCAGTTCCTGACAGGCTCAACCCCACCATGTTCACCATTAAACCCCGTCCTTCAATGCCACATCCACAAGTTTTTGGAACGTTTCCAGGGATGGTGACTTCACCACAACCTTGGGTGTCCTGTTCCAATGTTTTACCACCCTTTTCCAAGAAGAATTGTTCCCAATGTCCACCCTGAGGCTCCCCTGGCCCAGCCTGAGGCCGTTCCCTCTCCTCCTGGCCCTGTGGCCCTGGGAGCAGAGCCCGACCCCCCCGGCTGTCCCCTCCTGGCAGGGACTTGTGCAGAGCCACAAGGTCCCCCCTGAGCCTCCTTTGCTCCAGGCTCAGCCCCTTCCCAGCTCCCTCAGCCCCTCCTGGGCCTCCAGCCCCTTCCCAGCTCCCTGCCCTGGGCACTTGGACTCAGCAGTGAGGCAGAAGTAGAAACCGCGCTGGGGAGGCAGAGAGGAACACTCTGAGTGCCTGGAGAGCAGGAACGCTGTGGGGAAGTGCCCCAGTGGGAAAAGCCCTGGGGGTGCTGGGGACAGGGGCTGGACACGAGCCCAGGGGTGCCCAGGTGGGCAAGAGGCCACTGACCCCCTGGGCTGGCTGAGGAATTGTGTGTCCAGCAGGAGCAGGGCAGGGATTGTCCCTCTGTGCTCCAGGGCTGTGTCCAGTTGTGGCTCCTGCAGGAGAGTCCTGGAGGGGCTGGAGCGTGTCCAGGGCAGGGCAGGGAGCTGGGGAAGGGGCTGGAGGCCCAGGAGGGGCTGAGGGAGCTGGGCAGGGGCTGAGCCTGGAGCAAAGGAGGCTCAGGGGGGACCTTGTGGCTCTGCACAAGTCCCTGCCAGGAGGGGACAGCCGGGGGGGTCGGGCTCTGCTCCCAGGGCCACAGGGCCAGGAGGAGAGGGAACGGCCTCAGGCTGGGCCAGGGGAGCCTCAGGGTGGACATTGGGAACATTTTTTCCCTCCCACAGTGCTCAGGCCTTGGCATGAGGGATCCTGGTCTGCAAGGAAAAGGGCAACACTCAACTGTGTCTGGAAAGCTCTGGAACTGGAATTTCTTTTCATCCTTGTGCGGCCTCCTCAGGCTGGAACCCAGGAAATGTTGGAATTGTGTGGGGATTGAGAAGGGAGAGCAGGAAAAGGGCTGAGCTCAAATGCTGGAGTCCCCCTGGAGTGTTGGATTGTGTGCATGGAGCTGGGAGGTGGGAGCTGGGATCTGTGCCAGGGCCACAGGGCCAGGAGGAGAGGGAACGGCCTCAGGCTGGGCCAGGGGAGGCTCAGCTTGGCCAGCAGCAGGAATTTCCCCATGGAAAGGGTGGAAGGGCCAGCTCAGGTTTGCAGTACCCATCCCTGGAGGTGCTCAAGGAAGGCCTGGAGGTGGCACTCAGTGCTCTGGGCTGGGTGCCAAGGCGTGGATCGGGCACAGCTGTACTTCGTGTTTCCCTTTTCTAACCCAAGCAATCCCCTCACTCCGCCCCTCCGCCATCCCCTCACGGCTCCCTCAGCCCCGGCCCCGCCCACAGCGCGGGGGGCGTGACCTCACCCCAAGCCCCGCCTCCCCCCGCGCGCGCCCGGTGCCGGAAGCGCGAAAGGGCCGCGGGGAGGCGGAAGCGCGCGCGGGGCCGCGGCCCGAAGATGGCGGCGAAAACACAGGGCGGGATCCGCCTGAGCGCGGTGAGTCTGACGGGGCGGCGGGGCCGCGGCTGCCCGGGGGAAGGGACCTGAGGGACCGGCTCCTTCCAGCCTGCCGCTGTGGGCAGGGAGGGACGCTTTCCACCGTGCCGGGCTGCTCAGAGCCCCGTCCGAGCTGGCCTTGGACACTTCCAGGGTCACTCCCTCAGCGAGGGCGGGGAGCGCCGCCTCGTCTCTCCGGGGGGACGTGGGGGGCCGGGGGCTTTGCCGCCCTTATCCCCGCTCAAATCATGGAAAATTAACTTCTCTCTGTCCGGCCGGGCTGTGCTGAGGGGAAGGTGAAGGCTGGGGGTGGGCTCGGTGTTGAGGGCGGGATTTCCCAGCCTCTGGTGAGCGCCGTGACCTCTAATTGCCAACTTATAACTTCAAATCTTAACTACTTTTATTGCAAGCGGCCTAATTACATTTTAACCCTAATTACATCTGAGGGGGATGAGTGTTCACGCAGTTAAATGCTGCCGTGTTGTGCTTTTCAGTCGCGGTATTGTTGCTGAGCTGTTGCGGTCGTTTATTTGCGCTGATATAAATGAAGTTAAAGCTGCTTTTTCAGGTGAAACAGGAGGTGTTTTTTCAAGTCAATGTCTCTAAACCTCACCTAAACCTACACCTGGCTCATTGCCTTGCTTATAGAATAGTAGAAAGAAGCAGGAGTACTACGATGAGTAACTTAGCAAATATTTGAGTGAAAAAAGGTGTGTTCGAATTTGCTCAGCACTGCTGGAATTGCAGAATCCGAGATCATTGAGTCCAACCTCTGGCTGAAATTATATCACAGAGTATCAATTTCTGTTACCTTAATATGAATTTATATTACCCTAATAAAAGTTGCCATGAATTCTAGAGATGAGCTCTAAATGTCGTCTCCTTCAAGTTCCAAAATTGCATTTGGATTTTGATTTCAGGCCTTTAATTCTTGCAAGTGTTTGAAATCCACCGTTTGTGTGATATTTTATTGCAGCAGGGCTGTCTTGCTTCTTTAGATAAAGATTTGGGTTTATTATTACTTTTTGGATGTATTATTGGTCTTCTTGAGAGGAAAAAAGTATCAAAAACTCAGCCTTTGCATCTGGCAATTGAGGGTTTAAAATCATTTTCAGGTTGAAATCACGTTGCCAAGCTGAACTCTCAGAGGCACAAACGAAACTCGATGCTCTTGGTGACTTTCTGAATTATTTTCAGGCCGCTCTTTGGTTTTGTCTGTTGCAGGCACAACTGAGAATTTGCATTCAGTGGCTTTCCAGTGAAAGCTGTGAGTTTTGTAGAGTTTTTTGGAGTTTTTTTTTTTGGCTCAGGTGGAGCAGCTGATGCAGTTTTGAGCAGGTTTATAAAAGGCTTTGTAACGTAGAGAATGGTGGGGAGAGCTGATGGTCACAGCAATTTGGGAATAAAAAGTATTTCCTGTGCATTCAGAGGCACTGGGAATGCCTGGGAACTCCTTCCCACACTGGAATTTCTCTCCTGCTGTTGCTCTGGCAATATTTTTGTCCAGCTGAACAATGAAGCAGCTCGGGGAAGCGATCCAGGTTAATATTTTATTTAATATTTTAAGAGTGGTTTTTAATTTGGATCGGCCCCTTGACGTGGTTCATTGCACAGTCGTGGATCTGGGATTGTGTTGGTGGAAGGAGAGATTTCAGGAAGTTTCAGGAGGAATTTTCTTCCTGGAAAGGGTGCTCAGGCCTTGGGAAGAGCTGCCCAGGGAGGTCTGGAGTCCCCACCCCTGCAGGTGTCACCTGGAGGTGGCACTCAGTGCTCTGGTCTGGGGACAAGGTGGGCATGGGGCACAGCTGGGACTCCATGAAATTTAATTTAATTCCATGAAAATGGCAGTGTTGTCCCCAAGAAGTTGTTAAGTAAATGCAGGATAAACCAAGATGTATTTTTCACTCAAATGCATGAATTCCTGTAGTGATGATGGGTAACACAACAAAAAAATTATTATGTGCAAGCAATAAGTTCCTAAAATGAGACAAACCCTGCAGGGGTTTGGGATTTGTGCATTCCTCAGGATCTGCAAGGGATGGGACAGTTCAGGTTTGCTTGGAAAACTGAAATTCCCAAAGCTGCCTGTCGTTTTTGAGAGATAATCTGCTTTATTCTTCAATATTTGCTGGTGATAACTGCAGGAGATGCTGTTCTCAGGACAGCTGAGTTTCAGATATGCTCAGCTGGAAGAAGTGGGAGGCTTGAGTTGTGTTTGGCTGCACTTGGTCTCGGCAGAAAAAATGAAATTACTAAACAAAACCCACTTGGTAACGAAATATGTTTGGCTGAGAGAGCAAAACAGCTGGATTGGCCAAGTGAGTGTTCAGCACTTACTGAACTCAATTAATTATGAGCTAATTAAAGTGCTGCATTGATGAACAAAGTGTAAGGGGACAAACGGACTTAAATATTTCCTGATGAGTTCATCAGGAGTCAGGGAGTGGTTGCTGACAGCTGGATTGCTCTGGAGGAAACTGCAGAACTGATGGCCTTAAACCACTGTTCTGTTATTTCATCTGGTTTTGTGCCCTTGTTTCAGTGAGGAAGGGGTTGGATGGGGCTTGGAGCATCCTGCTCTGGTGGCAAATGTCCCTGCCTGTGGCAGGGATCAGAACTGGGTGGTTTTTAAGTCGCTTCCAACCCAAACCAGTCTGGAATTCTGTGATCAGGTGGTGCTGTCTGCTCTGAGGTAACTTTCCCGTGAATTTCCTGTGCCAGACTTGCTCACCTTTTGCTGAGGGATGGGAGCTGTGAGAGCCAAGACCTCGTTTGTTCCAGTTCCCATCTTCCAGCCCTTCCTGTTACAATTCCCAGTCCTGTGAGCCACCTTCCAGCCTTTCTCAAACCCTCCCCCAAGCAGTGATCCAGAGAATAAAGGCACAATTCCTGTGATGTTTTCAGAATTCCCACTGGCTCACAGCAGTGAAATGAGGGGGGTGGAGCTGTTGTGTGACACAGGCGAGGTTTGATTTCTGTGCACACAGAATGATTTGGCTCACGGGCAGAAAAGGACATTTATTGCTGATGGTGACACTGTGGGTGACACTGAGGTTGTTTCTGTCCTTCCTCAGCGTTGTCTGATGGTCAGGGGAGGTGCTTTTTCCTTTTCAGAAGGAATTTTCTTCCTGGAGAGGGTGCTCAGGCCTTGGAAGAGCTGCCTAGGGAGGTTTGGAGTGCCCATCCCTGCAGGTGTCCAAGGAAAGCCTGGATGTGGCACTCAGTGCTCTGGGGTGGGGACAAGGTGGATCCTTCCATGAGATTCCCATGTGTGAGTTGATACCTCTGTCAAAACCACAGTCAGGATTTCATGCCATGTCCATATTCCAGGGAATCCAGCAGGGAATCCAGCATTTCCAGACTCCTGTGTGGCTGGAGCTGTTCAGTGTTTCAGCAGGGAGCTGAGCAGATGCCAAATCCCTGAATGTGCATCCCTGTGGTGAGCTGGGATTTCCAAATACGGTTTTGTTTTGCCAGGGAGGGATTTCAGGTGGGAAAAACCCTACCAGTTGTTTCTGGTGTATTTCAGTCCCAAAGCTTAGAAAACAAAGGTGCTGTCAGCTCTGTGAAAGTGAAGAGAATCCCCTGATTTCCTGTACAGCAGAGAGAGAAATCCAAAGATCCTTTTGCCCACGTGCTGTGGCACATGAGAGGTTTCCATTAATAGCCCAGAGGAATTTTCTTTCGGATTCAGAATTACTTGGAAGCGTTTGGGAGCACCCTGGCTGGGCCTGACTCAGTGGCCCAGATTTTGCAGAGCTGGAGCTCTGAAGCACAGATGGCAGCGAGGAGCTCGGTGTCTGTTCCCTCTGGTGCTCCATGGAGAAACGCAGGGATTAAGTTGCAGTTGGAATTGTGTCATGTGCTGCTGTGACCTGAGCATCGAGGTGAAGGCTCTTGGCACTTGGTGTTGCTCTGCTGCTCCCTGTGCCTTTCTCCTGCTCTGCTGCTTGCTTTGTGGCTCTAATTTGCTTTTGGCATCGTTCCTTTTCACCTCGGAGCTTTGAAGTGGCTGCTTGCTTTTCTTTGATTTACACTTGACTTTTATTTACACTTGGTATCTTTATAAAAGTGCTTGTCAACGAGTAGCTCTGTAAAAATCGTGCAGGATGGATCTGCACACAGGATTTTAAATTATTTCTCAGATTTTCTGTGTGTAACAACGTGGATGATGATGTGGGTTTTGTGTGACTCAGAGGTACAAGGGCTGTTTTCAATGTTATGTGTTCACAGGTGCTCCTTTTCCTGCCATCACCACAACTCTGGCAGGGGGGCTTGAGCAAATCTGTGTTAAAGGCTTTGTAGGAGTGTAACCATGGATTTCCTCAGGGATAATGCAAACACAGGCATTAGTTGCAGCAGTTAAAATTTCTCCAAATGTTGCATGGACAGGTCCTTAATTTACATGGATATTTAGTTCTGGTTTTCCAAGTCTTGCAGTGAATATATGTGGGCTGGGGTTGCTTGGCAGTTCTATTGTCACTGACATCTCCAAGTTACATCCCACAAAAGGTGCTTTATTTGCATATTTTCATTTAATTCTGGCACAAAGCAGCCCTTGAGAGGGTCTGAGAGGGGATTTTGGTCACTGTGAGCACAGAGTGACCCACTGAGAGTATTGGGTGCTGCTCACTCTTCACATGAAGCTTGAATCCTCCTGTTGAAGATGTGAGTTTTTAACATCTGAGAGCTTCTGCTACTGGGTTTGGACCATGACTTTGATGTTTTCTGTGGCCTCTGCATTATTAGATAGCAATGGTTCCTTACATTTTTATAAAGACTGCTAGGATGACAACCCATGCTCAGAATATGCTGAGACTGTGCTGAATTTCCTCTTCAAGAGCTGTATTAATGTTCCCTGAAATCAATTCAGTCACAGCCTTTTGGTAGAGTTATCCAAACCAGCCTCATGGAATCTTCCTTTATTGAACAGAAACAGAGAGTACAAACTAATGTCCCTGCTTGTGCTTTATTCCAGCTGTGCCCAAAGTTCTTGCACACCAACTCCACCAGTCACACCTGGCCCTTCAGTGCAATTGCAGAACTCATAGGTAGGTGATCAATAACTTGGAGTAATTCCTGTTTCTTGTTACCAAACCTTTCTCCATCAGGTAGGGAAAGACCTGGCTGATCATCCTCAGTGTTCTGCTCTTTGTTCTGGTCCTGTTGCCTGCATTACCTGGGGCTTCTGCACCTGTTTGTTAACTCCTGTTGATAATCTTGCCTTTGATTTTGAGCAGAAGTGAATTGGACATCTCCAGTGTTCCTCCTTTCCACAGGCAGGGAATGATGAGCTGCTTCCTCAAAGTAAAGCTGTGGCTTGGGACCCCAGCCAAGCTGATGGAGCCCTTTGCTGCTGCCACAGGGAGCAACTCCTCTGGTCACACATCTCCTCCCTTTCTCCCTTTCTCCCTTTCTCCCTTTCTCCCTTTCTCCCTTTCTCCCTTTCTCCCTTTCTCCCCCAGAAAATTAACCTAACAGAAGAAAACAGGGATTTTTCAGCTGGATAAGCCTGAAGCTGTCCCAAAGGAGGAAACCAGAGCCCTGTGGCTGTGGAAGGCTTGGCTGTTTTGAGAGTACAACCTGTTAAATCATCTCAGCTCTTTTCACACTCCAAATCCTTCCAAACTTTCAGTTGTACCTGTACATCCTCTTTCGTGATGCTGAAATACATTTTACGAAATATTTCCCCGTGATGCAATTTGGAGCTAAAGTTTCTAGGAAGAAACTGCCGAGCTGCGGTTCCTTTTATTGGCTCGAGCTGTTTTCTGTCTCTCAGCTGAAGCTGCAGAGAAAAGGCACTGAGGCTGGGGTGCCATCACATCCCAGCCTTCCTCCTCTTCCTCCCAAATCCCAGGGGATGAGGGGAAGAGATGGAATAAAGTGCTGTTGGGGCAGCTGAGGCTGGGCCTGCCTTTGCTGCCAGGTTTCTATTTCACTCCTGTTTGACTCTTTCACATCCTGTAAACAGAAAGTTGAGTCTAAAACATGTTGCAGCTCCCTTCTGTAAGGGCTGGGAGAAAGTAGGCATTGCACCAGCTGCTCTGCAGGCAAGAAATGAAACTGGAACCTTGGCTTGGTTTCATTTTCTGTTCTCCTGTGAGCTGCTCACCTCCAGTGACATTTTTGGCCTCTGTGTTGCTGTCATTGATAATCTGGGGGATTTGGGGTTGGTTTGGGTGAGGTTCTCCTAAGCTGGATGCAGCTGTTCCATCCTAGCACTCTGATTTACCTCAAAATGTGTTTGCACTGAGTTGGATTTTTGTTTTCTGGTCTCCCACACTGTTTTTCTTGCCCCCAGATAACGCCTACGATCCAGATGTGAGCGCCAAACAGATCTGGATCGACAAAACCGTCATCGACGACAACATCTGCCTGACGTTCACGGACAATGGCAACGGGATGAACTCAGAGAAGCTGCACAAAATGCTCAGGTGGGCACCCTCTTTACCTCTCTTATCCAAATTCCAGCTCTGGTTCTGTCATTGCTCAGTTTGCTCCTGTTTCTCATTTGTAATTCGCTGATTTTGTTCATCAGTTCAGCATTTCTGAAGGTTCTGAATGTCCAGGTGAGACTCCAGAGCAGGCAGGTGCTGCTAAAGCTTCCCTGTAACTTTGTCAGGGAACTTTTACCTTATGATTTCCTTCTATCCTTTCTCTCAGCCTTCCCTTTACACTGTGGAAACTCTCTGTAGTGCCTGCTAGTGGAGATGAAGAGAATTCAAATATTTTATTTTTACTATCATTATAATCATTATTATTAATTGCTGTAGTTTAAGTTAGTGAATAAGAGAAAAAGGGAGATTCAGCTCAATATTAATAATAGAATGTCTTGTAGAAAAGTTAATGAGTTTTCTATTTTTTAAGTAATTGTCTATTTATCTTTAAATATTATGTAGGGTTGGAACTGATTTTTCTCTTATTTCTTCAGTAGCAAAAAGCTTTCTGTGCAATTTCTCTCTTAGTGTAAAAAACTGCTCTGCCTGCAGATTTAAATTTGAGCAAGCTTGAATTAAAACTGTTACTTTTCTGTTAGATACCATAATTAATAACTTCCTAAATTCCACATGCAGTTCCCTGTTTTACTTGAAGTGTGATATGGAAATAGAAAACTTGGAGATCAAACATTTTCTAGGGAGTAGAGGGGAGAAAAAGACAGGGTTAGGGGATTTTGTTAGAATTTATTTTGAGATTACAGGAGAACTATCAGAATCTCATAAAAATGCTTTTTCACCTAATTCCAGAATATTTCTATTCCATACTTAGAAGGTGGAAGTAGATTTTCCTGAGTGTGGATTTAGCAGCGTTATCCAGGTGATTTTAGGATTTAATTGTTCAGGAGTCCCTGACCTCTGAAACAAGAAGGTTGGATTAAATAATTTGGCAAGTCCTACACTTGCATCTCTTGAACTTTCAAGTTTTCCAGTGATTTTTTTCCCCACCCTCCTCACATTTTTCATTTTGCAGCTTCGGCTTCAGCGAGAAGTCGGTGATGAACGGGCGCGTGCCCGTGGGCTTGTACGGGAACGGCTTCAAGTCGGGCTCCATGCGCCTGGGCAAGGACGCCATCGTCTTCACCAAGAACGGGGACACCATGAGCGTGGGCATGCTCTCCCAGACCTTCCTGGAGGCCACCAAAGCTGAGCACGTCATGGTTCCCATCGTGACGTTCACCAACCAAAATATCCTTTCGGCATTCCCGGTGAAAAGTGGATGGATGGGTGGGCAGAGTCCAGTAGGATGAGGTTTAATAAGTCCAGGTGCCAAGTCCTGTGTTTTGGCCACAATAACCTCCTGCAGTGTTACAGGCTGGGGATAGTGTGGCTGGACAGTGCCCAGGCAGAAAGGGACCTGGGGGACTGGTGACAGCAGCTGGACAGGAGCCAGCAGGTGGCCATGAAGGCCAATGGCTCTGGCCTGGATCAGGAATGGTGCAGCCAGCAGGAGCAGGGAGGTCATTCTGCCCCTGGACTGGGCACTGGTGAGGCCACACCTCGAGTGCTGTGTCCAGTTGTGTCCCCTCACTTTAGGATAGACACTGAGTGCTGTGTCCAGTTCTGGTTTAGGATGGACATTGAGTGCTGTGTCCAGTTGTGTCCCCTCAGTTTAGGGTGGACACTGAGTGCTGTGTCCAGTTGTGTCCCCTCAGTTTAGAGTGGACACTGAGTGCTGTGTCCAGCTCTGACCCCTCAGTTTAGGGTGGACACTGAGTGCTGTGTCCAGTTGTGTCCCTTCAGTTTAGGATAGACACTGACACTGTAGAAATGCACCCTACACCCAAGCAGGTGTTTCTATATAGGGAAGGGTTCAAGACTCACCCAAAAACCTTTTAAAGGAAGAACACCAGAAGTTTCTTTGCTCTCCTGACAGTAATTGGCTCAGTGCCAAGACAAAACCACTCCTAGATCTGTTTACCTGTTCCTCAGAAATGTAGCTATTGCTCTGTTGGGCTGTTTGCCAAAAAACCCACCTAAATAGTTCAACATTTAAGGGAGAGCACGAGGCTTCTCAGGGCGTTCTCAAGGTGTTGTAGCAGGTGTGTGAGACCTGTCCTCACACAGTGTTTAGCTTTGTTCTTTGTTTTTGTATTTTCTTCTTTTATTAAAACCTTTTTGCTTTTTCAAGACATACTCGACCGTGCAGTCTCGCAAAATTATTTAAGCCATTTTCTGTGAGGTGCTGGACACCCTCAGAGGTACTGAGCTGATAACAGAGCTGATAACACCTGCCTCTCTGAGAAATTCAATATGAGATGCCTGAGCCTGTCCAGAGGAGGCAGCGAGGCTGGTGAGGGGCTGGGAACACAAACCCTGTGAGGAACGGCTGAGGGAGCTGGGCTTGTTCAGCCTGGAGAAAAGGAGACTCAGGGGTGACCTCATCACTCTGCACAGCTCCCTGAAAGGTGCCTGTGCTCAGCTGGGCTTGGGCTCTTTCTCCAGGCACCACTGACAGAACCAGAGGACACAGCCTTAAGCTGCACCAAGGGAAATATAGGCTGGATATTAGGGAAAAGTTTTCCACAGAAAGGGTGATAAAGTATTGGAATTGTCTGCCTGGGGAGGTGGTGGAGTCACCATCTCTGGATGTGTTTAAACAAATCCTGGATGTGGCACTGGGTGTCATGGTTTAGTTGAGGTTAGGGTTGGGTTGGTCTCTATGATCTTGGAGGTCTCTTCCAACCCAGCTGGAAAGTTGTGGGTCCATCCCAAATTTGGGGGATAACATCACCCAAAGGAAATCCTCAGCTGCTTTTATGGATGTTCATAGCAAGATTCTCTCCTTGGAGAGAAGACATAAGCCAGAAAATTCTGGGAGATGCTGTAATTGGTTAAAACCTTTAAGTTTGAATGAGAAGCTGGGAGCTGAGTCCAGAAATTTTCTCATTTTCTGAAATCTTTCCTCCATTCCAAGTCCCTCTCCTTAACACAGAGCCCACGGCAGATCAGTGATCTCGCAGAATCCAAGAACAGCCTCAAGGCCATCCTGGCACATTCCTTGTTCTCTACTGAGGAGAAATTACTGGCAGAGCTGGATGCCATCCTGGGGAAAAAAGGCACCAGGATCATCATTTGGAATCTTAGAAAGTAAGATAAATCCAGTCTCTTCATTAATTTCACATTTTCTTTCAGTGTATGCAAACAGAAGGATTTGGGGGTTCTTTGTGTGTAGAATAACTGGAACAAGCTGTGTGCAGTTAAAAAAAAAGGGAAGCTGGACTCCAATGTGTATTTCAGCAAATATCTGAGGAATTCCCCTTTTTTTCCTTCTTTCCTGGCTCCACCACAACACCTCCTCTTGTAATTGCTTTTTTCCCCTATAATTCATACATTTTCCTATCTTCATTCTTAGAGATAAGAACGGCAGACCAGAATTTGACTTTGACAAGGATAAATACGACATCAGAATTCCAGAAGACTTGGATGAAACAGGCAAAAGAGGCTACAAAAAACAGGAGAGACTGGACCAGATTGTTCCAGAAAGTGATTATTCCTTACGAGTATGTGTTGGATTTTTAAAATTGGGTTGATTTTTGGAAGCTGGAGGGTGTAAATGTTTGAATTTTAATAATGTGTGTTTTATAGGCTTACTGCAGTATTTTGTACCTGAAGCCAACCATGCAGATCATCCTGAGAGGACAGAAAGTGAAAACACAGCTGGTTTCCAAAAGTTTGGCCTTCATTGAGAAGGATATCTACAGACCCAAATTCCTCAGTGTATCCTTCAATATTTCCATTGCAGAACTGAATTCTGTGACTGGATTCTGTTGCATTTATATTGATGAATTTTGGGTTATTTTGGGGTTTTTTTTGGTTTTTTAAGTCATACTGAAGGAATTATCTCAATATAAGAAAAGAAATCCCTAAGACCCACTCAAAGTAACTCTTATTTTTTGTGTTCCATGAGATTCACTCTGTTTTTCCTTAATATCTGCTCAAAGGCCAAAACAGTCAGAATTACTTTTGGATTTAACTGCAGAAACAAAGATCATTATGGGATAATGATGTACCACAAAAACAGACTCATCAAAGCTTATGAAAGAGTTGGCTGTCAGTTAAAGGTAAGAAATTGAGGCTTCAAAATCTTTTAAGATCTTGACAAATTTCATTCTAACACTGATTTTATAAAAGAATATGGATGGAAAGCAAGGTATTGATGTATACTTTATAAAATCACCTTTTTTGTTGTATGCAGCAGTTTAAAATTGTATTAAATTGTTTGCTTTTGAGGCTGTTTGATACAAAAGTATGAATCTGAGCACATCTTCCAGGACAAAAAGAGGAGTGGAACAGAGGATTTGTTATTTAGGGGGTTTCTATCAAGATTCTCTCCTTGGAGAGGAGTCAGAAAATCCTTTTTGCCCAATTTAGATACAGTTAATAATTACCTCCAGCAAACTCTTGCAATATTGGCATGGATTTTGTGTTGGTTTTCCTGATAAACTTCAATTCCTTGCAGGCAAACAACATGGGTGTGGGTGTTGTTGGGATTATTGAATGCAACTTCCTAAAACCAACTCACAACAAACAAGATTTTGACTACACCAATGAATACAGGTATTTTTATCTGCATTTTCTATCCCATAGTACCATTTCCTGGGAAATACTTGATAAAGCTGCAGACAGCTCCTTTTAGACACTTTTTTTGTCTGCCCCCTCTTTGTCTCTTTTAAATAAATATTTAAATAAATATTTTTATTGTGGGAAAATATTTTAAATAAATATTTTTCCACAATATCCACACCAACCTTGCTCCCATGTTTTTCCCTGGATATTCCTTTGTGGCTGTTCAGGAGGAGGCATTTTCCATGTGCTTTTAAGGTGGATTTTAATGTGGAAATTTTGGGCATGGATTGCAAACATTGGTGATCCTGAACCATTTCCTGTGTGGCATCAAAAATTCCTTTGGCAGAGGGGCAGGAATTGGGAATGCCCTTGGCAGGCACAGTGAGCAGGGAATATTTTCCACTTTTTGGGGTTTTCCTCAATCCCTTGAGTTTGATTTGTCTGTCAGCACCCCAGGAAACCTGGGAACTTTGTGCCAAACCAATCTGTAAAAAAAATATAATTAAGTCAACATCCAGACAAGGGGGTGAATCACAGGATCATAAAGGTTGGAAAAGATCTCCAAACATTTGAGTGTCACATCCAGTTGTTCCTGGATATAACTTTGAGGTGGAGGTGTGAGTTTATCTTACAATTAAATTCATCTGAGGAGAGGGATTTCACCCCAGCTGCTGCTTCAGCAGCAAAACAGCTTCTCCTCTCTTGGCTGCTGTGTGTTCTATCAGCTCCTGGTGCCGTGGAGTTCCCATTCCTGCAGGGATTCCAGCAGGACCTGGCTGTGATGTCTCCACTCTGCTGGATGTTTATCATCCAGGAACAGATTCCCCCTGCCAGCTGCATTCCATCCAGGAGGCAGCAACTGCATTTCACCTCTGATTTCAGCACTGTTACTGGGAATGTAACTTCCCAACTTTATCTGATTTTACCCCCACAGCACTTGGAATGTGGGTGGGCACAGTGATGCCACACTTGAAACATCATCTGGGAAGGTTTTTCTGCCAGGAGGGCTCCAGGCTTTGACAAGATGTTCTTGGTTTGGGCTGGATGGGAAAGTGCCTGCACTTCTTCCCTCCCCAGAGAAGGGATGTGGTCCCATCCCTGCCTCACTGCTTGTTGGTTTCTTATCTTCTTTTCTTTGTGTTGGAGCTGGGATTAGATGAGATGAGAAACTGATTAGATGAGAAACTGCTCCTTTCTGCCCTGCTGGTGCCCCCTGGGTCAGCAATCCCTGCCTGGGGTTCAGAGGTGACCTGGATCCAAGCTCTGGGTCACAGACTTCACTGCACAAACATTTGTGTTGGTTCAAGGCCTGGGGCTGAGCCAGGCAGGGAGGGCTGGGCCTGGTTACTCATCCCCTGCATTGCCCCGAGGTGAATTCCACAGGCTGACAGGAGCTGTCCTCACCTCCAGCTCACCTGGGAGCTTTGTTGTTGTTCCTCACCTCTCCCTCCTGGGTGTGCCAGCTCTGAGAGTCCCTGAGCTGCACTGTGAGCCCTGAGCAGGAAACAAAACTGAAAATAACCCTGCTCCTTTAATCAGAGTGCAGACTTGATATCAATTGAGGTGATCAAATGTTTGCCAGCTCCTTGTTGGAAAGTTGGACATCAGCTGAGAGTAGCCATGAACCTGCACTTGTGGTGTACAGGCACAGCCAAACCCAGGGTGAGGTGCTGGATTGGTTTTGTGCTTTTTTGAATTCTCTGGTTGAGGCTGAACTGGTGAAGCCCCTCCAGGGTTTGCTCTCTCCATGAACAGCACTCTTCATTTCTTTGTGCTCTGACTCATATTTCCAGGAATTCCTCTGCTGACAAACATGACTTCAGACAATTCCTCGTTTCTTCAGGTTTCTAAATTTAAAAAAAACTCTTTCTAAAAGGAAAAGCTTTTAGAAAAGCTCCTTACCCACTCTTGTGAAAGTTAAAAAAGTTTAAAGTTTTTAAAAATTAAATTAAAGTGGTTCATTCACTTACTCTGTCAGTGGAATTTATAAAGGTTCTTTCTGTGCCAAAACTGGATTATTCAAGGTGGTCTTTGAATTCCTTTCTTTGTAGACTCACGATAGCAGCACTGGGAGAGAAGCTCAACGATTACTGGAACGAGATGAAAACCAAGAAAAACGAGGAATATCCCTTAGCTCTGCCCGTCGAGGAGATCCAGTGAGTCCTGCTGTGACAGCAGAGAGCTGAACACCCTGGTTTATGTGCTAGGAGAGCCCTGCCTGATGTGCAGCTGCTGATCTATTCTGGTTTTTCCCAGGAAACAGCCTGACCAGACGTGGGTGCAGTGTGACATGTGCCTCAAGTGGCGGAAGCTCCCGGACGGAATCGAGCACTTGCCGGAGAAGTGGTACTGCTCCCTCAACCCTGACCCCCAATTCCGGTGAGGACACGGCCCAGGGACACCTCCCAGTCCCCACTGATCCCCTGGGAGCTGCAGGGGCTGCTCAGCTCCTTCTGTTGTGGGTTATTTCCTGTCCCCTTCCTTCCCTCAGGGATTGTAAGGTGCCAGAAGAGCCAGAGGATGATGATTTGATACATCCCACGTACGAGAAAACCTACAAGAAAAAGTGAGTTCTGGAGAATTCTGCAAGGCTCTCAACACTAAAAACCAGCAAGGAGAGCTGTGCAGCAGTTGGGGTGAAATTCCAGCTCCCATAGGGATGGTGTTCCATAGGATTTGGCAGTGTGGGAATAGTTTGGGATGTCCCAGGAGCAAACTGAGGGCTCTTAGGAGACCTTGGCTGTGAAACTTTCACAGCATATTGAAAAAATAAATACATTTATTTAGGAATAAAAGGGTTCTTAGCTAAGGTGGATGACAAAAACTGATTTGGGTAATTGTGATGCTGCCTCACATTCTAGAAGTGGGAGTTTGGGGTTGTTTCAAATATTTTAATAGATAATCTAGAGGGAACTTTTGGAAGTTAAGCTAAATTCAGACAAGCTTCCAGCTTCCTGAGGGAATTTTCATTCCATAAACAAGAATACTGGGATTATTGTATCGAGCTGAGATGAGGAGCATTGTGTTTGCTTTTAGAGCTTAGATGTAGTTTTTATAATGAATGAACAGTTTGAATCTAAGGTTTAATTTCTGTTTGTTCCTTGTTGCTGTGCAGGGACAGGGAAAAACTGAAGAGGCGACTCGAATACAGCCACCAGGTAACTCCTGAGGCTGGCAGGAGCCTGCCCTGGCCACCCAATGTCTGCTTTAACCTCCAGTTTTACTCTGATGGCTCTGCAGGATTTGCCCACCCCAAAATCCCCTTTCTTCGCTGCCCAGTGATGGAAAATCCACCATTTCTTTCTCCTTAGGAAGGAGTTTGAGAGGGACAAAGGCCAAAACTAGAGGAGATGTCAGTCACTCGTGGCTGTTTTATGGCAGCACACCCAGTTCTTGAGAGGGGATTTGTTGGAGAGAGATGTGATGAGGATATGAAAGTCAAGATGTCCTTAAAAGTGGGGATCTCAGAGGGTGGGGATAGACAGAGGTGGAACAGCTACAACTGTGCAAGGAAGAAACACTCAAATTCAGATTAAATCCAGATGCAGATGAAGGTGTTTGATGGCAATGTCTGGATTGTAACTCAGAATCAAATTTTTATAAGTGAGATTTAGTTTCAGTTGCATTCAAAGTCAATTTCTGACCTAAGACCATTTCATTTCTGGAGAAGAGATGCTGCATGTTCTGTTCTAACCTATTTCTTTCATTTTACTGTTTCTCTGCCATTACATCTCCCTCAGTACAAAAGTAATTTCTAAAAGTGAAATAATTGCTCATTTTGGGCCAACTGTGAACTCTGAGCAGCTTTCCCAGGGATGTTTGTCTGGGCAAACTCCAGACACAGCTTGGGAAAAGCTCTTGCCTGAGATTCTGCACAGCACTTTAAAATGAAAAACTGGGATTTGCAGTACTTTAATCAGCCTTTCTCATCCCAAAACTCTGAGCCTGGGTTCAAGGAGGTACTTGGATATGGAACTGTCAGAATTTTAGGTGTTGGTATATAAAGAACTGCTTAAATCTATCCTGAAGAATCTACTAATATCTCTTTATTTCCATTCTTAACTTAAATTGTCTTATAGATGAATAATGAAATACTTTTAAAAACACCTGTTTCTTCAAGTAAAGACTTCAAAGCATTCTCAGCTCCAAATACAAAGGAAGCTCTTCCAAGGGCAATTATACCAAAATCATCAGATGCTTCTTCTTCTTTGTCTGTTAGAAGATCTCTGCCTGTTTTCATTCAAGTATCTTCCCCTCATTTGGATGCTGATAGCAGGTGAGTGGACCTGTACAAAGGAGATTGCTGTTTGTTTCTAAAATTAATAACTTAATGAAAATGATGGTGTTGGGGGCAGCTTCAGCTGCTGAAATTCCTGTGGGAATTCTGGGAGCATGGGAAGCTTCAGGTTAAAGGGACCTGGAGACTTTGTCAAGTACAAAAGTGAATGCAAGGAAATGACAAAGGAGCATTTTCAGTGATTTGTCTGCTCAGGAGCAGAGTTTGTGTTCTCCACATTCCACAGGCTGTTTTCCTGAAGCTCTGTGGGGATGTCCCTGGGAATACTGAATTTGTTTCAGAGTAATGTGGGAGTGTGTGGATGGCAGGCACTTGTTTTTACAGGAATTTACTCTGGCTGAACAAATTAAAATCCCATGCAGGGGTTTTTCTGGAGTGGTAAATTTTGAACAATGTTCAGAGGAACGCTGCACATGGTTGGAAACAAAGATTTGGCAGCATTTAAGCAAATAAACTGATAATTTTAATATTTTCCTCCTCAGTCTCAAAAGGAGGACACAGAGCTGTGTGACCCCTGTGTCCCTAAAGACACCTCGGCTCAGTGACAAAACATTCAACAACCACGAGGAGGAGGATGATGATGATGAAGATGTCATCATTTTAGAGGAGAGCAGCACTCCAAAGCCTTCAGCAGATGCTGACGTTCCCGTGGTAAAAACAGAATGTATCAATTTGGATCAGGAGGAGAAGCAGAAGGAAAACTCTGCCATGGGGGAACCTTGCAGTGCGAGCACTTCAGAGGCAAAGAATGATCAGCTGAGCTCAGCAACACAGACAGAGCTGCCACAGCTGGTAGTGAAAAAGGAAGAGGTGGAAGACATCCCAGTGCAGATTCCTGGGGCAGGCATGGAAAAGGAACAGCACAAGGTCAATGGTGTACCTGAGACATCGGCAGAGATGGAAAACGAACTGAAAAATCAGCTGCAATTATTGAACAGAGAAAAAGAAATGTACCAAAGCAAATGCGAAGCGTTAGCCAAACAGGTGGAAACACTGGAACAGCAGCTCCTGGAGATGAATAATAAATATGTGAAAAAGGAAATGTGCCATCAGGCAACAGAGACAGATCCCTCCTTGGGAGAAGGAAACACTGGAGGGAGGAGCTTGGCAGAGGTGACAGCTCTGTACGAGCAGGCCCTGGGGGAAATAGCAACGCTCAAGGAGCAGTGCAGCACCCTGCAGAACCTAAAGACTGAGTGCAGCAGATGTGCTGATGGTGAGATCAAGAGTGAGGTGGATGAGATGGCAGTGCAGCTGGATGATGTTTTCAGGCAGCTGGACAAGTGCACCATTGAGAGAGACAGGTACAAAAGCGAGGTACGTCTGGCAAAACGTACTATCATTTCAATTCCCATGTTTTACACAGCACTTCTACTCCACGATGTTCTGAATAGTTTTTACAGCTTTACTGTTCTTTGGATTGGCAGATTGAAGTCCTAGAAGTGGAGAAGAATCAAATGGCCTCTCAGTGTGAGGAGCTCAAGGGAGAGCTGGCACAGTTAAAAGCTTCAATCCCACAGGCTGTAGCACGTGCAAATGATTCTACCACCAGTAATGTAGAAGACTCTGTAAATTTTTCTGATGGAGAAAGGTATCAGTTTTGTTCTTTCTAGATGTTATTTCAAGATTTTTGTTTGTTGGTTGTATTTGAAATGCTTTGGTGAAGGTCATGTCTGATAATAAAATGTGATGCTCAGAATTCTTTTCCACTGCCTTTTGTGACTCCTAACTAATGTTTTGTTTTGTTGTTTTTTTTTTAATCAAGTGATGTTTGTGATTTATGATTTATTTGTGTGAGCAGGATTGGCCAGCACACAACAGAATGGCAAACTGATGTTTCTTAAGATATCCAAAATGTTTTATAATTTCTAAACACATCTTGCAAACCAAGGAGAGAAAATGGAGGCAGGAAAGGGGGGATCGTTGTTTTCTGCTGTGTAATGACCTTCACTTTGAGGGTCTGTTTTTCTGTCTTGAATCAATTGAAGAGTCTGGATTTGAAACTTTCCTGTTAGAACTCCTTGCTGCATGCAAATCCTGTGGAATCAGGGCCCAGGGTGTATCTTGGAATTGAACAAGGGTTGAAACTTCCAGACAGACAGCTTGGAGCTTTGGGAAGTGGGAATAGCACACACAAAAAAACCCAGAGCAGGTGGAAGCAGAGTGAGCTGAGGTCCCTGCCAGGGGGGAATCCAAGGGGTGAAGCATTACCTGTGATTAAAGGAGACTCAATTAAGGGACCAATTCAGCAAATTGATCCCTGGGACCAGATGAGAGGCATTTCAGAGGGAGCTGAGGGCCTTGTGGTATCTCCAAAAGTTACCATTCCTGGAAAAAGGCAGTTGGTATGCCCATCTTTAGGAAACCCAGAGCTCCATCCTGGCACTGCAGCCTCAAGCCCAGGGAAAATGTGGAATAAATCTACCTGGAAGCCACCTGCAGCCCCATGGGTGTCAAAAGGGAGTAAGGACAACCAGCATAGGCTCACTGAGGGCAAATTGGGGATCAGCAGCAAGGCCAAGAATGGAGAAAGCTTTTGCACCTCAGGTTCTGTGGACTCCACTTTAAAAGGACCTTGAGTGGCTGCAGCGTGGCCATGGCAGGGAACAGAGCTGGGAAAGGGCTGGAAAACACATCCTGAGAGGAGCAGCTGAACTGAGGGAGCTCAGCCTGGAGAAAAGGAGGCTCAGGGGGGACCTTGTGGCTCTGCACAAGTCCCTACCAGGAGGGGCAGGGAAAATAATGAGAGGAAACGGCCTCAAATGGCACCAGGGGAGGCTCAGGGTGGAGATTGGGAAAGGAAATTTCCCTGGCAGAGCGCTCAGGCCTTGGGATGAGCTGCCCAGGGAGGTTTGCAGTCCCTGTCTGTGGCAGTGTCAGGAGGAATCTGGACGTGGCCTTTGGGAATGGCATTTTGGGGTGATTGTTGGACTGGATAATTCCAAAGGTCTCTTCCAACCCTGGGCATTCTGGGATTCATGGCCTGGGTGACCAAGCCAAATGGACTCAATAAATTCCTGATGCCATCAAATTGGAGGGAACTCAGGAGGGCAGAGCTGCTGGTGAGGGACTTTGACAAATCGGACAAAACTGGGCTGGGAAAAAACCCTTAAAATTCCACGAGGGCACCTGTGAATTCCCTGCAGGAGCACAGGCTGGAGCCAGCTCGTGGCAGAGCAGCTGCAGGGAGGTGCCCGTGGCATTGGGGGAGTGGCAGTGCACTGTGAACCCGCAGTGCTCTCTGCTGGTGCTGGACTGGGGAAGTGACTCCTTCCTGCTGCTGGGCATTGCCAGCCTGGATCCACCTCTGGACACCCTGGCAGATGGTGGAGAGTGAGCTGGATAATTTCCAGAGAACCCTTTCAGTCTTAAAAAGGAAGTTGACCCGCATTAAAAATCACTTGTCAGCTTTTAATTTTATTTTTCCTCGTAGCTCTGACTTGTGTTTACTGAAAAATTTAGCAAATAAATGCAGGACTTGGAAGTAACTTCCCTCACAAGTTGATGGAGCACTGGGAGAACTGGTCATGGAAATGATAAAGGATCTGGGAATAAAAGGAAATGGGCCACAGAAGGGATGGCCCATGGCAAAACAATTTGATCAGGAAGAGGACACGGCAAGGACATCCAGGAAAGAAACCCAAAAAAGGGAGGCACAGCCTTTTCCCTGGGCTATAACCCTTGTTTCCTGTTTATATTTTTAAGGCTTTGGACAAACTCCTCTTTCTTGCCTTCTCCTCTTTTTTTCTCTCCTTTTGTTCCCCTGGGTTGTGGTAGTTTGGGTTTCTAAATGGATAAAAATACCAGGGCTTAATATTGCTTTGAGAAATACAGGTGGTCTGGGGTAAAGGATTGTACCAATGCAAATTCTGAAATATTTCAGATGGGAATTCAGTTTAGTATTGGTTTGAAACTGAGGGAATATTCCCCTTCAAGCTGAAAACCGAGGAGAAGCTTGGAAAAAAATGGTAGATTTAGAAATAATCTTGCTGCAGCTTTACCTGCATCCATTTTTGGTTTTGTTGTTGTTGGTTTATGGGAGTCATGGAGCATCTCCAGTGTGGATTATGAGTCCAGCTTCGTTAGGTGAACTCTGAAGACAGAATTCCATCTCCATCTAATCCTGTCCCGTTGTCTCCCCAGCCTGAAGCTCCGCTCTCTCCGAGTGAACGTGGGACAACTCCTGGCCACCATCATGCCTGACCTGGACCTGCAGCAAGTGAATTATGACATCGATGTGGTGGATGAAATCTTAGGGCAAGTGGTGGAACAAATGCATGAAATCAGCAGTACTTAAAAAAATCTCAATGTTTTAGCAGGGTCTTATTGCTCTTCCATTATAACCTGTAGGTTCCAGACTGTAAATAGGGCTGCTTCACTTTATATATTTGACATAGGTGGATCTCTCAGTGTAAATATTCCACATTTAGCTGTTCACTTCCTCCTCAAGGAGCATTGTCAATACTGACCCACCCTGATGTACTTAATTAAGGATTTTGCTTTGGAAATGTATTTGTAATTAAATTTGCAGATATTTTTACTATTAGGAATCTTAATACTTTTCTACAGACACCTTTTGGTTGACTTTGGATCTTATATAAACATTAATACCTGTGAGTATTTCCTCTTCTAAAGTAGTGGAATATCTTAGAAATGCAAAAAAACCCCCCCAGAACTTCCTTGATTTCCTTCCCAGAGTTGTTGTATCCCACAGTGTTGTTTCATTGCTCCCAGCAGTGTTCTGTGTTGCATTTCATGGGATAGAAATGTAAGTAGTACATTGTGAGAATTTGGGCCATATTTGGGGAATATTTGTGTGGTACTACCAAAAGAAGGCTTCTTTAAGGGTTTTATCCTGACAACTGGGGATGGGCCAGTTGGATGGAAGCACTTGGAAAAGAAGGGATGTTTCTTTATCCATGGTGTAAACTACAGGGTGAGCTAGAGCTGAAAATGTTCAGCTTCAACAGCTTTAGACAGTTCTTGTTCTAGGCAAAAAAAGGGAATTCCTCTTTTTCACATCTCCCCTTTTAGAGCCTTGTGCTCTAAATCTTCCCAGTTTTCCATGGTCATGGGAAAAGCTGGAAGCAACGGTACCAAGAGAAATTCCCAGCCAGCTGCAGGGATTTCTTTCCAAGTCATTGGGAATGACAAACTGGGTGGCAAAGACAGCAGATCCATCTTTTCCTCCGTGGTGGGGTTGGTCACCCAAAGAGCTATCTAGAAAAATGGGTCTTGCTTTTGAATATAAAAAATAAACTTAAAAAAATCATTTAATTACTGTTCAATATGATAATTCATAGGAAGTATCTATTTTTTTTTTCTTTAAATAAAGCCAATATTGTTGGCTTTTGCACTGCTACTGTCCTGAGTTAATCCCTTGGTGTCCCTTTTTAGTTGTAGTTCAGTGGAATTCTTTCCATGGACAGTATTTCTATGGAAGATCTCTCTCTATGCCAATAATGGGAATGCACTACTGTTGTACTTTATAAAGGAGAAAATGAATGTTTGATTTGGGAAGAGGTGGCTGTAATATAACTAGGTATGAATTTTGCAAAGTTTATATTTCCCACTTCTTGGTGTGTAGCTTTTCCATTTCTTAATCATTATTTATTACGTTTCATCAGACTGTAGCTGAATTTCTTGTAGACAACTGGCAAAATAGAGCACATGTCTATATAAAAAATGGCAAATTTACAATGTACATTTACACTTTGGACAACGGTGGACTTATGGAAATGGTTTCTATTTACTTGTTAAAATGTATTTTTTGTAAAAAATAAAGAGATTTAAATCGGAGTTTGCAGGATCCCAACTTGTGTTTGTTTCTAAATAAACCCTGTGCAGAATGGCTGAGGTGGGTGGGTGTCAGAAGAAAGCCTGGCTCAGTCTGGTGTATGGAAATAGTATGGAAATGGTATGGGAATGTCCTGGAGATGGAAAAAGCAGCGCTGGTATAACCCAGGGGGTGTTAATGGAATGGAGCTGAATTTCAGGAAGTTCTGCTCTTGGTACATGCATGAGCTTCCTTGCCTTTAGAAGTTCACCAAGCACGTGGACTTGTACCATTCTGGCTTCCTAAGGCCATTCCTACTGCTGTGGAACTCCTCAGGACTTCTGTAAAACTCATTTTAAAATCCCCTGTTCCACACACATCCCTCTCCCTCAGCTGGAAGGAGATGGATAAGGAAGGATTGCATCCAGAGGTTTGTTGGTTAGGGTGTGGGGAGCAGGACTGGGGGTCCCTGGGGTGTGGGGACTGGGATTAAGATTGATGGAGATGGACGAGGAGAGGACTGGATCTGTCAGGACTTAATTCAATAAATGGTGTCAAACACTGCCAAGGGAGGGAGTTCCCTCAGGATAGCTCACCTAAGACAGGCACAGTTGGCAAACAGGAAAGGGAAAGGTTTGGAATGAGCACAGCACAAGATTCTGGTGTGCAGGTGATGTATAAAGTGAAAAAGTGCAGATGCCACACCAGGAAGGTGCCAGGCTTGGTGAGGCAGACCTGGGTGACCTCTTAGGGCAAAAATTCCCACTGTGGCAAACTGGGGGAAAAGGAAACCACTGCTTCCACACAGGCCATCCTGAGTTGTGGAGGGAAGGGCAGCTGGAGCCAGGCCACAGCCCTCTGTGGGGACAGGCTGCCACCTCTGCCACCTCTGGAGGGACACTTACAGCTGGGGCACAGAGGTGGGGAGCACAAGGGAGATGGGGACACAGCCCCAGAGCCCATCCTGAGCTTCTCTTGCAGCCCAACACCCCCGTGCTCAGTGTGAAATGTGGAGTTGTGTTTCGTGTCAGGTAGAAAAAGATGGCCTTTGTAGTTATGGTTGTGAAATGTGTGGAAAAGGCCATAGGATAATTATAAAAACATCTGTTTAATGAACAAAATGGAAAAAGCATGGAAAGGGGCTTTTGAACTAATATTTTGCTTGCTTATAAGTGAACCATGTGAACCTATAAGGTTTTTAATAGAAGGTTTGAACTATAGCTTTAGCATATATATATAGAAAGGATTGTAATCGCCTAAATAGAAGGAAGTGAGATATTCCAAACTAAAATTAATGATCCTGGGAAGAGGAGATGGACCACCACCTGGAAGCTGGACCTCACCAACAAAACTGATTTATAGTCCTAAAAAGGAAGACTGAATCTCTCATCTCTGGTGTTTTCTTCTGAAGAAGGAAATCTGGATGTCACCATCACTAATTTATGATCCTGAGAACATCATCATCACAAGATGTTATTTCTGACTTCACTGATTTCACACCTTTGAAGTATAGAAAAATTGATCACAATGCGTATAGAAATTGGATTTCGAAAATAGAAATTAAAAGGAAACTAGAAAAAAAATTGCTGAGAAGTGCTTATGAAAAACCTCAATAAATACCAGCAGAAAATCAGCAGTCAGTGTGCAGTCAGAGGGGAAACCCCCACTGTACCCAGCGCTGCTTTGCTCACATTTTACCATTCTGCATTAATTAATAAATTGCTGCTTGATACATTGGCCGAGTCAAGCTCATTATTTATAACATCAGGGCATTATTGTCCCCCATGAGGATGGCACAGGAGGGCACAGCCCCTGTGTCCCTGAACTGGGTGTCCCCTGCCATGGAGCACCAGCACAGCACAAGGCTGGGAAGGATCTGAGCGTTTGTGTTGGGCCCTGGCACAATGTGGAGCCAAAGTAGTCCTTGGACTGTCCCAAGGAGAAGACTCCAGAATTCAAGGATTGTCCAGACAGTAGGAGGACAATGACAGTGGAATAACAACAAAGAGTTCTCCCACAGGGATAGAAAGGCTGAGAGAATTGGGATTGTTCAGCCTGGAGAAGGGTTTAGGGGTGACCTCATTGTGGCCTTCCAGTACCTGAAGGGAGGTGACAAGAAAGATGGGGAGAGACAATTTCCTAAGGATGGAGTGACAAGGGGGAATCACTTCAAACTAAGAGAGATGATTTAGATTGAATATTAGGATTAAATTCTTCCCTGGGAGGGTGAGGAGAGACTGGGATAGAATTCCCAGAGCAGCTGTGCCTGCCCTGGATCCCTGGCAGTGTCCCAGGCCAGGTTGGACAGGATTTAGAAAATCCTGGGACAGTGGAAGGTGTCCCTGCCATGGCAGAGGGTGGAATGAGATGAACTTTAATGTCCCTTCCAACCCAAACCATTCCATGATTCTGTGATATAGAATTAATCTTCCTTTCTTCTCTGCTGCTCCCTTACCTGCTCTGTGAGGCCGTGTGGGTTTTGGGGAGCTCTCAGGCTTCAACCCCGTGCCCAGGGGCTCCTTCTTTCTGTGGGCAAGAAGTGAAAGCAGAAGCTGTTTTCTCATGATGTATTATTTATTTATTGTTATTGTTATTGTTATTGGTATTGGTATTATTATTATTATTATTATTATTATTATTATTATTATTATTTTCAGGCAAAAGGCTTGCATTTGAAACAGGGAAGTTTGGGGACACGTTACCCTTTAGGACTTCTATGTATTTACACCGCTCAAGCACAGCAATGCTTATGAAATTAAAAAAAAAATTAAAAAGCCCAACAAACAAACAAACAAAACCGACAAACAGTCTTTTGAGGACGTGCAAGCATTGGAATTTTTTTTTTTTTTTTTTTAGGTTTATTTTGATATTTTTTGCGGGGTTTTTTCCTCCCCGGCAGCCCCTGAGGGCTCCTGAGGCGGCGCGCGGGGCGGGCGCGCGCATGCGCGGGGCGGGCCCAGGCGGGAGCGCGCGGGAACCGCAGGTGAGGGAAGGGGGGGGGACCCGAGCGGGGGGAGGCGCGCCCGGGTTTGGGGTTTTGGGGCTCTGTGGAGTGGGATTGGGGGGTCCCCGCACTCCGGAGAGCGGGATTGAGGATCCCCGGGGCTCCGGGAGCGGCCAGCGGCGCCTGTGCCCTTCCTCTGCCCGCGCCGGGCCGTCTGTGCCCGCTCGTTGTTTGGATTCCGGATGGAGTTGTTACCCAAAAAAAGTTTTTCTCTCCACTCTTAAACCTACGCACAGGGCTTGATACCATCCTCTTGTAATCCCCAAACAAGAACTTTAACCATAATAATCACAACTTTTAGAAACAGCCTTCCTCAAAGCATCCTGTCAATGGCTGCGGTGCAATTCCAGGCTCTGCCAGCGGTGCCTGAGAAATCTGCGCAAAGTTTGGCCGCCTGAGCCATAAGGAGCAAGAATTAATGTGGGGTTTGTTCTGTTTTCTGCAGGAATCATGAAGGTGATCACGTGTGAAATAGTGTGGCATAACAAGGAGCCGGTTTACAGCTTGGACTTCCAGCATGGAGCGGACGGGAGGATCAATCGCCTGGCCTCGGCAGGGGTGGACACAGCCGTGAGGGTGAGCTCAGCCTGGGGCTGGGGTGTGGGCAGGGGGTTTGTGAGCCAAAATATCGGGTTGGTTTCATTATCCAAAATATCGGGGCAGTTTTCGTTATCCAAAATGTTGGGTTGGTTTCATTATCCAAAATATCGGGGCAGTTCTGTTATCCGAAATATTGGGTTGGTTTCATTATCCAAAATATGTGGTTATTGGCAGGTACGTGCCGTGGGGAATGGATGGTTTCAGGAAAGAGTATAAGATTGTACAGCTGTCTGCAGAATTGTAGGGTGGTTTGGGTTGGAAAGGGATGTAAAGCCCATCCAGTGTCACCCCTGCCTTGGCAGGGACACCTCCCGCTGTCCCAGGCTGCTCCAAGCCCCAGTGTCCAACCTGGCCTGGGACACTGCCAGGGATCCAGGGGCAGCCACAGCTGCTCTGGGAATTCTATCCCAGACTCTCCTCGACCTTCCCAGGGAAGAATTTAATCCTAATGCTCAATCTAAACCTGCTGTCTTAGTTTGAAGCCACGCCCCCTTGTCATTACATACTCTTGTAAATAGTCTCTGTAGTAGTTTATTCCAATTGTCTCAGATAAAACTTTTTCCTTTCTCACTGGCAAATTGATTTCTTCTTTCCTGATGGTGCATATGATTTTTAAATATGTATTTTAAGGCTAGAGAAATATCAGTTTTCCTTGACATAAAAGATGCTCCCTGACAGGAGGGTGGAGCGAGGTGAGGTCAGGCTCCGCTGCTGCGTCCCAAGGGAAAGGAGGAGAGGGAACGGCCTCAAATGGCACCAGGGGAGGCTCAGGGTGGAGATTGGGAAAGGAAATTTCCCTGGCAGAGCGCTCAGGCCTTGGGATGAGCTGCCCAGGGAGGTTTGCAGTCCCTGTCTGTGGCAGTGCTCAGGAGGAGGCTGGAGGTGGCCCTTGGGGACAGGGTTTGGGGTGCTGCTGGTGGCACTGGCTGACCTTGGAGCTCCCTTCCCACCTTGATGATCCTGTGACACCCTACAAAGCTGTAACACTCTCCTAACCAGATCTGGAAAGTGGAGAAAGGCCCGGATGGAAAAGCCATCGTGGAATTCCTGTCCAACCTAGCGCGCCACACCAAGGCCGTGAACGTCGTGCGCTTCTCTCCCAGCGGGGAGATCCTGGCCTCAGGAGGGGATGGTGAGAGCTGCTTCTCCTCTATCTCATCATTTTGAAGTTAAACCAAATGAAATCCACCTGCATTACACTTTGTGTGAACAGAAGGGAGTGGGAAATAAAGCTGCTTGCTCTGATTGCTTCTACAGATGCTGTCATTTTGTTGTGGAAGCTGAATGACAGCAAAGAGTTGGAGCCCTTGGTTTTTCAGGATGAAGATGAAGCTCAGCTCAACAAGGAGAACTGGGCAGTCATTAAAACTTTGAGGTAATTTATTGTCTGGTGAGTTTGGTTTTCTTTTCAGTGCTTTTGTTTCCTCAGTGGCTTTTATCACGTGGTGCAGCTTTCAGTGTGTGTAGAACTCCAGTGCTGTCTACAGTGTGCTTGCTCTGATATTAATCCTTTTAGCTCCGTGTTAATGGGACTCAGAAAAAGGAGGGAGAGGGACATTTTAAATAATCAGGTGGTGACAGGACAAGGGATGATGGTTTTAAGCTGAAGGAGCAATTCCTGGAAGCTGCTGAGGTTCATGTGAGAAGAGTTGCACAAGTACTTGAAGCACCAGCAGGAACCTTTATTTGCCTCTTGATATTTGTTTTCTAACCTAAAAATTCATAAAACTCATATTTACACATAGCTTTTAGTTTTCAAATGAATAATTGGTTTCTCCTGCCTTCTAGAGGCCACTTGGAGGATGTGTATGATATTTGTTGGACCTCAGATGGAAATTACATGGCATCTGCTTCTGTGGATAACACAGCAATCATGTGGGATGTCAATAAAGGTAAATGCTGCAGGTATCCCTTGGAATTCCACATCTGCTGGAAGTGCCTCATGGCATTTCCCCCCCTCCAAAATGGGAAACATCTCTTTTTGTGATTGTTTTTTTGTGTGATTTTCTGGGTTTGTGAGGCCCTTCTATAAACAAATATAAAATATTCTCAGGCCAACAAAATTTACACCTGAGGAAATCTGTTCACCTTGGAGTGTTTAGGAAATAACTTCACACATTTTTTACCCCCCAGAATTTGCACAAACAACTTCTGTGTTCCTCACTCCACTTTTTGGTGTTGTGCAGCATGGCCTCAGCTCTGTTTGTGTTTTCCTTTTGAAAAGCTGTTTATTTTCATTGAAACTTCTGGTATTTCCTTGCAAGAAAGCAACACTTAAATAATAGGAAAAATCCCACCTGGGGCCAGTATTCAACAAAATATTTCTAAAACTCTCTGTAACTTTGTCTCATCAAAGTATTTCTAAAATTCTCTGTAACTTTGTCCCATCAAAGTTAAATGTTTTGGGTTTGAGACCTTCCCTTGTGGAACATCAGTGGGGTCAGAGAGCTCCTGCCTTTGCTTATCTGAGTTCTAATATTAATCTAATATTAATTCTAATTAATTATTAAGTTTGTAGAGAACAAGCCTTAAACTGGCATTTGAAAAGCAACTTTTGCTGATACTCTTATCAGCCACCATCCAATGAACACTTTCATTTTTAAAGAATTATTTCCCTATGTTTGAAGTTGGGTTTTTTGTCTTGTTTTATGTCTGAAATGCTTGGAAACACGTTTGAATTTATGATCTCAAAGCTGTTTGTAATTTCAGGACAGAAAGTTTCAATATTTAATGAACACAAGAGTTATGTCCAAGGAGTAACCTGGGATCCTCTAGGCCAGTATATTGCAACCCTGAGTTGTGACAGGTGAGCTGTTGGTCTGGGTGTTTTTCCAGAATATTCCTTTCTCCAGGAGGATGAATTAAAACCAAGTATGCCAGACAAACATGAGGTTATGTTTTATTCACTTCGTTGTGTTAGCAGGTTGATGTGAGAGTAAAATGATATTTTAGTGAATTTTTTGGCTTGTGCTAAATGATTCTTGAAGTCTCTTTTAGCAGCAAATAAACTTTTGTAGGAGCCTTCCTTTAGGAATTAAGTTTTCATGTTATTGATCATTATTGATACTCTTTAAGAGGAGTGCTGCATGGTTGTGTTAATGAGGTGATAAATTCATCCTGGGACAGTGGAAGGTGTCCCTGCTCAAGGCAGGGCTGGAATTAAAAGATCTTTAAGGCCAGCCCAAAGCATTCCGTGGTGATATGACTGATGGAGATGTAGTTAATTGTTTTTAAGGTGAGTTCTCACTCTTGAGGAACCTTCAGTGCATGTAGGAACAGCCTGGCAGTTCCCTGTTTCCTAATTCCCTTTTTCCTCCATAAATCCATATGCTGGGACTTCCCAACCCTTGAGTCCAAGCATTGCCAGGGGTTCATTGGTTCTTTAATCATTAAAACACATCCCTCTGGTGGTGTCTTGTGAGGAGAATTTTAATTAATGGTTAATTGGTGCTCCAGATTTATATTTTGAGGTGCTAACTGAGAAGGGAGGTCCTGGGGCATTTTTGGGAAACTTGGGGTGAAAGGAAGCTGCTCCTAGGGAAAGGCTGGCACAGCTGGGATTGTTCAGCCTGGCCAGGAGAAGCTTTGGGCTGAGCTCAGGGTGGCCTTGCAGGGCCTGAAGGAGCTGCAGGAACCCTGGAGAGAGACAATTCCCAAGGGCTGCAGGGACAGCACCCAGGGAATGGCTTCAAACTGAAAAATGACAAGTTTGGGTGGGATGTTGGGAAAAAATCCCTCCCTGGGAGGGTGGGGAGGGGCTGGGCTGGAATTCCTAGATTTGCTGTGGCTGCCCCTGGATCCCTGGCAGTGTCCCAGGCCAGGTTGGACATTGGGGCTTGGAGCAGCCTGGGACAGTGGGAGGTGTCCCTGCCCATGGAATTGACTGGTTTTTCATGTCCCTTCCCACCCAAACCATTCCATAATTCCCTGCTGGCTGACTCTGCTCTCCCTCTCAGGGTCCTGCGAGTTTACAGCACCCAGACCAAGCGAGTGGCCTTCAATGTCACCAAGATGCCATCAGGCTCAGGAGCTGAAGGAGAGGTACGTGGCTCTGCTGGGGCTGGAAACTCTGCTGGGGGCTGTTTCATCTGAAATTTCTGCTCCATGAAACCAAAGGATGGAATTTTTTCCATTCAAATAATTCCCATGTCACAGAACAATCAAGGTTGGAGGAGACCTTCACGCTCATCCCATCACCCCCAACCCACATCCACAAAATTTCTTGCTGATGAAAGCAGTAACACAATCCTCTAGTTGTAAATGTTAAAAATAGTGTGGAGAAAATAGTTCTTAACAGGAAAAGCTTCAAACATACCTGGCAGTAGTAATGGATGTGACATAGTAATAATATTTTAAAAGTTAACAGCCTGGAATTTTCAAGAAGGCAGTTAGATTTTGTAGAAAAATATGAATTAGGGATAATTTAGGAAATTCTAACCCTAAGAGGGAAAACAAAGAGCTTTTTTTTCCTCCCAAACAGCTTTAAGTGATAATAAAATAACACCTCCAAGCTGGCTATAACTTCCTTAATTCCTTCTATTCACTCCTTTTCTTTTTTAGGGGGAAAACATTAGTAAGGGTTTTATGGACACAGAAGAACAGGCCTGAGAGCAGGCACTTTGCCATGAGAGAAGTTCTCTTTCAACCTCTAATCCTGGGGTTAGAATGAGATGTTAAATAATGTTGTTCTCCAGGTTATGACTATTTTTTGATGGCTGGTTTAAGGTGACAGCTCCGGGAGTGTTTTCCTTTGCAGCTCAAGTGGGATCAAGCACTATTTTTCTTAGCTGTGAAGAATTTATAGAGAGCTTGAAGGAGCCACGGCTTTTAAAAGGTTTTATTTGAGAAGTTCCATCAGGCTGGGGTGTCCAAGTGGATGTTTTGTCTCGCTGGGATGGCAGCTGGCACATTCCTGCCCTTTTCCACAATCCCATTTTCTGTGTTGCAGGCGAGGAGCTTCCGGATGTTTCATGATGACAGCATGAAGTCGTTTTTCCGCAGGCTCGCCTTCACTCCTGATGGCTCCTATCTGCTCACTCCAGGTGTGGGGACATCTCCTGTCCCTTGGGTTGTGTCACTGAGCTTGGAAAAGATTCCCAAGGTCGTGGAATCCAAGCTGTGCCCAATGCCTGCCCTGTCACCCTGAGTGCCACCTCCAGGTGACACCTGCAGGGATCCTGGGCACTGCAAAGCTCCCTGGGCAGTCCCTGCCAAGGCCTGAGCACCCTTTCCATGGGGAAATTCCTGCTGCTGGCCAAGCTGAGCCTCCCCTGGCCCAGCCTGAGGCCGTTCCCTCTCCTCCTGGCCCTGTGGCCCTGGCACAGATCCCAGCTCCCACCTCCCAGCTCCATGCACACAATCCAACACTCCAGGGGGACTCCAGCATTTGAGCTCAGCCCTTTTCCTGCTCTCCCTTCTCAATCCCCACACAATTCCAACATTTCCTGGGTTCCAGCCTGAGGAGGCCGCACAAGGATGAACAGAAATTCCAGCTCCAGAGCTTTCCAGACACACTTGAGTGTTGCCCTTTTCCTTGCAGACCAGGATCCCTCATGCCAAGGCCTGAGCACTGTGGGAGGGCAAAAATGTTCCCAATGTCCACCCTGAGGCTCCCCTGGGCCAGCCTGAGGCCGTTCCCTCTCCTCCTGGCCCTGTGGCCCTGGGAGCAGAGCCCGACCCCCCCGGCTGTCCCCTCCTGGCAGGGACTTGTGCAGAGCCACAAGGTCCCCCCTGAGCCTCCTTTGCTCCAGGCTCAGCCCCTTGCCCAGCTCCCTCAATCTACTGTATCCTAATTTAAATGTTCTTTATTATTTCCTACATCTCAGGGATGCTGATTGATCCTAATTAAGCCATTCCTCATTCCCCCTATTGAAAAAAATTAAATCTCCACGATACTGTCCATTAACAATCCACAACATCAACTTTCTCCTGTGATGAAAGTGATACTTACAGCATTTTGCTGAATAAATTGTAACACCAGAAATCTTAAGATAGAAATGAAGGATAATGAGTGGAGTTTCTTGACTGATCTCTGGATCCTTCCCTCAGAACATTCTGCATTCAGAGTAAAAACAGCCCTGCAAGGAGGGGTCAGTGTGTGCCTGTCCAAACCCTGCTTTTATTGATGTCTGGCAACATCAAAAAGCAGCTTTGAGGAGGGAAGTGCATAAGAGAAACAAAACCAGCACTAAATAAATATTTGGGATGCCTTTTTCAGTTATATTCAGCTTTTTGCCCAACTGACAAGCCTAATTCCTGGGAATGAGAGTATTTATGGAGAAGTCTAATTCCTGGGAATGAGAGTGTTTAAGGAGAAGCCTGATTCCCAGGAATTGGAATATTTATGGACACAAGGTGTGTGCTCAGGAGCTCTCTGAGCTGATGAGTGATGTTGGAACCTTTATTTTTGCAGCTGGCTGTGTGGAATCAGGAGAGAACGTTACAAACACCACCTATGTTTTCTCCAGAAACAATCTCAAAAGGTAAGGGTTTAGTGAGATAAAAATCTGGTTTTTATTTAAAAATAAACAATTCAAAAGGTGCAAATCTGTTTTCTGAACTGCTGGTTCTCTCTGAAGGCCCGTGGGTCACCTGCCCTGTCCTGGCAAGGGAACTCTGGCTGTTCGCTGCTGCCCTGTGTACTTTGAGCTGAGAGGAGCCTCTGCTAAAGGTATGGGAAGCTTCAGGGAGTGGGAACTCCCAGCAAATCTGGGAAAAGAGTGGCTGGACACTATTTTATACCCCAGCCTTTCAGCAATCCTCTAAGACAGTGCTGAAGCACATCTGAGAGGTTGTTTCCTGATTCTGAGTTCACCTCAAGTCCCTCATGAGTGGCTTTTGGTAGAGTGGATCAATGTTGTTCCTTGGCCTCTGCAGAAACACTGTGAAATATTTTCCTTGAACTGTTAACCATTTTGTGTTCAAAATAAATAACCTGGTTTAGCACCAGAGGAGCAGTGCAGTGAAATAATTCCTGTTAGTCTCAGCTGCCCACATCACAGGGAGTCAGAATAGTTTGCTACAACCACTGGTGTTTATTCAAGGAAGCAGTGCTGGTGTTACTGGGCAGAGCAGGAATTCTGAGCTGGGGACAGGATTGTGTGAAGTTGCACAAGAATTTATTTTTTATTTGTTTAATCCAGCTTTATTGTGGGTCCAGGAGTGTTTGTATTTTAACAAGACTGACATTATTCTGGTGAAAAGGCAGAGCTTGGCTCCTTTCTTTAAAGGTTAAATTTGTAGTATTCCTTACAGGATTTACCTGTCCTATTTCCACTATAATTTTAGATCCATGGTGTTGCAAAGGAAGGAGTTGAGGGTCTGCAGTTGGTCTCTGTAGCTCCTCTAAAGGGAGACTTTAATATTAAAGTTCATAAAAACATGCTGAAAAATTCCAGCTGGAAAATAGAGGGAAAAATATACAAAAAACCCCCAGTAACAATCCAGAGGGAGAAAGAAATCCAGAAATCCATTTTTTTTTAAACTAAGAAAATAAAGAGTAATCAGACAACAGAAAAGTTAAATTTTACATTTTATGCAAGAGCTGTCTGCTCAGTGTTTGTACTGATTGATGATGTGATTTTATTTAAATTAATGGCTAAGTGCAGTCACTACCTTGCAATAAATAAATTCCCTGTTCATAAATAAATTCCCTGTTCAATACAATAAATTTCCTGTTCATTTCTTTGCAGATGAAATCAGCCCCAAATCCCCCCCTGCCCTGTTTAACCTCCCCTATCGATTGGTGTTTGCTGTTGCTTCAGAGGATTCTGTGCTTTTCTATGACACTGAGCAGTCCTTCCCCTTTGGTTATGTCTCCAACATCCATTACCACACCCTGAGTGACATTTCATGGTAAGGAATTTTATTCCTAAGGTTTATTGGGATGGAGGAAATGTTCTTTTTTCCATGTCCAATTCTTGAGGTTTTATTTAATTTATGACACACACGTGGTCACTCAGTGCCTGAGCAGCAACCCATCCCTATTTGCTCTGTAAATTAGAGAATTATGGCTCTTAATCAGTTGGATGAGGGTTTGAATTAAAATTTAGGCTTTTAATAAAAAAGAATAAATCCCAAACAGGTCCAGTGATGGATCCTTCCTGGCCATTTCCTCCACGGACGGGTACTGCTCCTTCGTCACCTTCGAGGAGGATGAGCTGGGAGTGCCCCTGAAGGAAAAGCCCCAGATCCCTGTCAGGACTCCTGGTGCAGCAGCAGCAGACAAGAAAGCCAAGAAGAGCCACAAAGTGATTTCCCCAAGCTCCAGGCTGGCAGAGGGGACCCCTCCCAGCAAGGATCCCCCAGTGCAACCCCGGACCCCCAGCAGTGCTGGGAAGGAGCTGCCTTCCACTTCTGCTGGCACCAAAACCACTCCAGTCTCATCCCCTTCCACTTCTGGCACCAAAACCACTCCAGTCTCATCCCCTTCCACTTCTGCTGGTACCAAAACTGCTCCAGTCTCATCCCCTTCCTCTTCTGCTGGCACCAAAACTACTCCAGTCTCATCCCCTTCCACCCCTGTTGGCATCAAAACCATCCCAGTGCCATCCTCAGAGGAGAGGAGAAGCAGCCAGGCAACAAATCAGAACAGCAGAGCCCCCCAGCCCAGGAGGGTCACCCTCACCACCCTGCAGTCCTGTTTCAAAACACCCAGGTGAGATTTCTGGTGTCCTTTCCAGCTGTAAATACAGGGGCCATGACAAGCTGTGCTTGTGGTATCTTTAAAGGCTGAGCTTTGCACACAAATTCCCAGCCCTGGCTCTGAGTGGAAGCTCCCTTGGTGTTTTTTTTTGGTTTTTTGGGAGGTTTTGTTTGGTTGGTTTTGGGGTTTTTTTGTTTTTGTTGTGCTGTGAGAGGTCAAAATGTCCCCTAAATGTGGAGCTTTTAGGTTTCTACCTGAAATGTGAAGCAGCAAATTCACTTGACCCTTCACAACAAAAGGTGTCTGTCTTGGCCAGGAGTTGGATTTTGATCCTTGTGGGTCCCTTCCAACTCAGAATATTCTGGAATTCTGTCTTCAGGTCCAGTTTTGTGTACAAAAATGGTACCTGAAGCCTTCAGCTGCCCATAACTGTTCAAACACCCTTCTGCCAAAGAATATTTTAAAAGGAATGCAGGTGTAGACAGCCCCTCAGTGTGAGACTTTAAACATTGATTAGGTGACTTCCTAAGAGTTGTTATTTTTAGAAATTACCAATAATCCAAGTATTGATTGTGTTGGGGCTCTGAGCACTCTGCTGCAGTGGAAGGTGGCCTTGCCCATGGCAGGGGGTTGAAAGTGAATAATGCTGCATTCAACTTATTAAAAAAAGGGAAAATATGCAATAAAATAAATCTGAACTACATTTGCAGTTAACTGATTTTATATTAATAAAATCTTGAAGTGAAATACTCGTGGAAATGGTCTATAAAGCAATTTAACTCTTTCTGCTCTTTTAAAGGAGAATAAACTTGATTTCCTTGAAGCCAGACACCCCAACCTCTGCATATCCAGACCCAGCTCCCACCCCTCCTTCCTCAGAACAGGAACATGGTGAGTTTTTGTGGCTCTTAATTCCAGCCAAATCTCTTCCCAGTCAGATTTTTCCATTATAGATTTATATTCTAAAAAAATCCTCAGTCTAATTGCAAATTCTAAAGCTTCTCCATTGTTTTGATGTGTCTGAAAGGTGCTTTGGGCAACATGAAATGTGTTCACCCTGCCCTGGGGCAGCTGATTGTGACTGTCCCTACAGTTTTATAGCAGTGAAACCAAGGATAAATCCATGGATTTGATCTTCTCCAACTTTTAAAGACTTTTATACTTCCAGCTTAATGTTGTTGCAGGTGCTGGACTCTCTCAGACCAGGATTGGTGTTTTTTATAATCTGAATTTATTCATTTGAAATTATTTTCCTGTCTGCTTCTTCCAGAGAAGCCATTGCCATCTGATGAGAGCCTCCAAGCTCCCCCAGCACCCAAACGTGCCAGGACTGAGGATTTGTCCCTTCCTGCACCTGCTGGAGACCAAAGCAGCTGTGAGTCCAACAAATAAAGGCTGAGCTGACCCCTCACAGCCTGAACTCTGAATGCAGCCACATCTGAGTGCATTTCTTCTTGCAAAAATTCAATCCTCAATTCCCAGTTCAAGCTCCCTGTGCATATTTGATGTAGAACTGTGAAGAAGCTGCCAGTAGAAGAACCCAGGTTTGAGGAATGTGGTTCTGCAGCAGGGAGAAATAGTTGGGAAGTGACTTCAAGAATCAGGAAATCAGGGAAATCTGGGGATTAAAAATCCACCCAGTAAGATGTGAGTCTCCCTCAGAGTCCCTAAATCCATGTTTAGAAAGCATTATGTCTTCTAGGAACTGTCTGGTAAAAAGAATTGAATGCATTCATAAGATTTGATGTGCTTCAAGACCTAAAAAAAAAAAAAAAAAAGAGGAAATTGTGTCATTCCAGCATTTTGCTTTATTTCTTGTGTAAAATAATGCACCCCAGTGGGCTGGAGCTGATTCACTCTGAAGGCAGCAGCAAAGCTCAGGGCTGGGATGTGAAAGCAGAAATGGGAAGATTCAACTGCAAGAAACAAGAAAACAAAAGGAAGAAATCATCTGAAGAGCAGCAAGTTCTCACTTGTTTAATTTCTGGACTTAAAAAAGAAATGCAGGTGTGAGATTTTCCTGAGGCAGCAGGATTTGAGTGTGTACATTGAAATTTCCCCTTTCCTTTTGCCCCAATTTAACTCCCTTAGCCAATAAAACACAACCTGGTGGATGGGAAACTTCTCCACTTTAAAATTTCTTTTTAGCATTTAATACTTCATAAAAGCAGAAATACAAATGTTCCAGAACTGGCTCACCAAAGTCTCACAGGGAGGAAATATTAACAAACACCTCTGTCAGTCCTTCAGGCAAATAAATTCTTGCCTCCAATTAAATTTCAACCATTAATAAGCAAAAAGTTGTAGGAAACTTGATGGGATCTTTATTTTCTCACTGTGATGAGGATGGATCTTCATTAGATTTAATTAAACCTGAGTTTTCTTCTAGTGAAGAATTACAAAGAGTTAATTCTTACATTTATTTCTCTGGCTTGCTCACAGATCTTCTAAAAGATGATCTTTGTGGGTTTCAAATAGAAATTGCAATTTTTTGGTGGGTTTCAAATAGAAATTGCAATTTTTTTAGATGGGTTTCAAGTGGATTTTGCCATTTTTTAGGTGTGTTTCAAATAGAAATTGCAATTTTTTCAGATGGGTTTCAAATAGAAATTGCAGGGGTTTAGGTGGGTCTCAAATAGAAATTGCAATTTTTTTTAGATGGCTTTCAAGTGGATTTTGCCAAATTTTAGGTGGGTTTCAAATAAAAATTTCAGTTTTTTACATGAGTTTCAAGTGGATTTTGCCAAATTTTAGGTGGGTCTCAAATAGAAATTGCAATTTTTAGGAGGGTCTCAAATAGAAATTGCTTTTTTTTTAGATGGGTTTCAAATAGAAATTGCAATTTTTTAGATGGGTTTCAAGTGGATTTTGCAAATTTTCAGATGGGTTTCAAATAGAAATTGCAGGGGTTTAGGTGGGTTTCAAATAGAAATTGCAAATTTTTTTTAGATGGCTTTCAAGTGGATTTTACCAATTTTTAGGTGGGTTTCAAATAAAAACTGCAATTTTTTATGTGGGTTTCAAGTGGATTTTGCAAATTTTCAGATGGGTTTCAAATAGAAATTGCCATTTTTAGGTGGGTTTCAAATAGAAATTGCCATTTTTCTCATGGATTTCAAATAGAAAATGTAATTTTTTACAGAGGTTTCAAATGAATTTTGCAATTTTTCAGATGGCTTTCAAGTGAATTTTGCCATTTTTTACATGGGTTTCAAATAGAATTTGCATTTTTTCAGATGGGTTTCAAATAGAAATTGCAATTTTTAAGAGGGTCTCAAATAGAAATTGCTTTTTTTTTAGATGGGTTTCAAATAGAAATTGCAATTCTTTTTAGATGGTTTTGAAGTGGATTTTGCAAATTTTCAGATGGGTTTCAAATAGAAAATGTAATTTTTTACATGGGTTTCAAATAGAAATTGCAGGTTTTTTAGATGGGTTTCAAGTGGATTTTGCTAATTTTCAGATGGGTTTCAAATAGAAATTGCCATTTTTTACATGGGTTTCAAATAGAAAATGTAATTTTTTACAGGGGTTTCAAATGAATTTTGCAATTTTTCAGATGGCTTTCAAGTGAATTTTGCCATTTTTTACATGGGTTTCAAATAGAATTTGCACTTTTTCAGATGGGTTTCAAAGAGAAATTGCAAATTTTTTTAGATGGGTTTCAAGTGGATTTTGCCAATTTTTAGGTGTGTTTCAAATAGAAATTGCAATTTTTCAGGTGGGTCTCAAATAGAAATTACAATATTTTTTTAGATTGCTTTCAAGTGGATTTTGCCAAATTTTAGGTGGGTTTCAAATAAAAATTGCAATTTTTTATGTGGGTTTCAAATAGAAATTACAATTTTTCACACAGGTTTCAAATAGAAATTGCAATTTTTTAGATGGATTTTAAGTGGATTTTGCAATTTTTCAGATGAGTTTCAAACAGATTTTGTAACTTTTCAGCTGGGTGAGGATTCATGATTTTCTTGTTCCTGAAAAGACTTTTTTGCTGTATAATAATGGTTAATTTTGAGACAGCCAGACCTTGTGCTCCTGTGCTGTTGAAGTTTTAATTTTTAACTCCCCAGCTGTCAATATTAATTTATCTTGGCATTAATTAACCACTGCCCTCTGGTCAAAATTAGCTTGATCCTGGCCCATGGATTCCAGACAGACTCTGTATTTTGTCTGCACATTCCCTGTGTTTATATGAATTTTATTATCAAATAAATAACATTAAAACCATGAAATTAATCAAAAAAACCCCAACTTTTTCAGGGAACTCTGGGTGTTTTCTGCTGTGGCAGTGCAGGATCCTGAAGATGAATTATGTGCTAACAAAAAGTCAGGAATTTAATGACATCAGGGATGTGATTCCACCACTTCCCTGGGAATCTTTCCTTTTCCAGGAAGAAATTTTTCCTGATTTTTCAGGAAATTTCAGGATTTTTTCTGATTTTTCCCAATCTGAACTGAACACAGCCCTCAAGTGCCCAGCACAAGGACAAATTTTGGCAATCCCAAATCTCTCAGTGCTCCCTGTGAGAAATGGAAATCATGGAAGTCAGACAGGTTTGTGATTTTCCTGCCCTGTGGGAGCTCCTGATTTCCTCTGGCCACGTGGAAAGTGGGAAATTGTTGAAAAGGAGGAGGATTGTCCATGGAAATTGAGGTGGCTGGCAGAGGAAAAGGGACAGGAATGGATGGATTGGAGCTGGGATGTGGAGAGAGGCAGGAGAAAAACACAAAACTGGTGTGTGAGGAAAATAAATGGATGGGAGGGAAGCTGAGAAAGAGTTTGGTATTTGGGAATTCCTGTGCAGGATCCTCAGCCCTTATCCAAGAACACCTCATTTTCCAGGCTGGGTTGTAGTTGAGAGGTTTTTTTCTGGGATTCTTTTCCCTCTCTGGGATGGGGGAAAGTTTTTCTGCCACAAAACTCTGATTTCTTACTCTCCTACCAGCAGGTGACAGCATTCCCTAAAGCAAAGTGAGCAGAAACTCCCCTCTACTCCAGACTTCCAGACATTTTTCATCCTCTTTGCTTTGTTTTGTTCTACAAACTGATCATTTCAGCCCTTTCCACGTGGTGAAGAAGAAAATAGAGTTTTACAGGGAAGAGTTCTTCCAGGAGGAAAACACAGCAGGATGAGTTCAGCCATGAGGTGAACAGAGCACGGCTTCTCCTACTCTGAATCCAGAGGATTTTCCAGGAGGAATTTGTGTTGGATTATGCCCTTTTCTGAGCCAGAGATGGCTTTTAAAAACTTTTATTCCATTTTCAGTCTCATTTGAAAGGTGACACAATACAGGTGTTACAATTTACACCATCACAATCAGAAGCCAAATTATTTCCTAATTACAAGTGTTGCTTGGCCTATCAGCTGTTGCCACACAATGCTTAAATACCTTAAAGCCAAACATTTAAAATTTCCCCTCGTGGGTCCTACTACATCTTTATAGTTCTATTTCTCTAAAGTATCCAGTCTTGTTTGCAATGCCATCATTTGAAATGTGTTTCCAGTTCCATTTCTCTCTCAACAATGTCTGTGCTATCCTATGGCATTTCTAAGTCAGCATTTTTTATCTCAAGGTTTGCATGCAGATGTGAGACTCTGTGAGCCTTCTGCCAAGCTCTGAGGATCCTCAAAAATCCATTTCCCACAAATTGGCACTACAGAGTGTCCAAACAACACACCTTGGATTAGCCACGGGCTGAGGTGACACAGATTCCCAGCACTGCATATCCAGCAGAACCTCTGGATGTGGGAATGTCTTGGTTTGGAAAGACACCAGGTGTCTGCTAAGGAAAGCAGGAGCCTCCCTTGAAATGGAGAATGTAAATCCTCTTCCTCTGAGTTGTTATTATAATTTTAAAATTAAGGGGCTTTCAGGCAAAAATTGGAATGGGAATAACAGTTATTTACTAGGAAAATTAAAATAAAAATACAGTAGTATAAAAAACCCAACCAAACAAAAGAAAACCCTGCCAGAGTCAGAACACAGCCTGACACCCTGTGTTGCTCAGGGTGTTGGTGCAGCCCAATCCAGCCCTCCTGCAGTGACAGATGTGGCTCTGGTGCAGCAATGATCCTGGAGCAGGGTGCAGTTTTCCTCTGAAGCTCCAGTGGGGGTGAGATGGGTCCGGTTTTCCTCTGGGAATGCAGTGCAAACAGGCTGGGCTGGGCTTCTGAATCTCAGGGTTTATCCAGGTGGGAATGCTGGGCTCCTCCCCCTGGGTGGAGCATCTCCCCATGGGATGATGGAATTGGATCAGCCCTGCAGTGAGCCTGGATGGCCCATGGACAGCAGAGATCCCCTGGAGGCAGGGTGGGTCCTGGAAGGGATAAAGAAACACTTTTAAAACTGGATTTAACAGCTGGTGATAGAATAAAAACTTCTGGTTACATCTTGCATTGCAACCTAAGACAGGGAACAACCCACAGAGGTCATGGCAGCCTCTGTGCAGAGACTGGTATGGATTTGGGGTTTTGGAGAAAAATCCTCCAAGGGAAGAACATTCAGTGTCTGGAGGAGGTGACAGGAAAGGAGAAGGAGTGACAGGACAATGGGGAGTGGCTTTGAAATGACAAAGAGTGGGGTTAGGTTGGATAAAGAGAAGAAATTCATCCCTGGCAGGGTGGGCAGGCCCTGGGCTGGAATTCCCAGATCAGCTGTGGCTGCCCCTGGATCCCTGGCAGTGCCCAAGGCCAGGTTGGACACTGGGGCTTGGAGCAGCCTGGGACAGTGGGAGGTGTCCCTGCCCATGGCAGGAGGTTGGAATTGGATGATTTTTAAGGTCCCTCCCATCCCAAACCCCTCTGTCCTTCCCAGATATTTTCCCCTGCTTGTTCCAGCCGTTCCTGCTTGGGAGATCTCAGAGCCCTCCCTTGGCAGCGCTCTTGCCAATCGTCTCCAAAGTCAAATCCCAACATTTGGTCCCAATTATCCCTCTCCCTGAGCAGCCCCAACCCCACACAGCAGCTCTGTTCTTCCTCAGGTGGGGGATTTTGGGATTCTGCCATTCCCCTTCCAAGGGGATCTGACAGAGAGACAGGACCAGGGGTGCTGAGGCTGCTCCTCCTTCCCAATCCCTGTGGGAGAAGCTTTTCCATGCTCCAACACCAGTACAAAAGCTGAAATGGGCAAACTGGGAGCAGTTTTCCCTCCTGTGGCTACCAAACTTCCAGCCCAGGGAAGTTTATTCCTGCTGTTTATTCCCTCAGCTGAAAAATCCCAGGAAAAGCCACAGCCCCAAGGCCTCCAGGCCTGCAACCTGAGAGGATTTTCCCCTCAGAGCATGAATAATTTAAAAAGTTCACAGATTTCTTTCTGTCTGGAAACTGGGCAGAAATTGAGGCTCTTCCAAATGCCTGGGAAAACCTGATCCTGGTGCTCCTGAAAGGACAGGAACCTGTTTGTGTCTTTTAAGTTGTTGCCATCTTTTCTGTCAGGGCTGAACTCCTCAAATCTTCCTGTTTGTGCTCCAATTATTTGTGTTTTCTGCTTAAAATGTTTTCCTTGCTGAGAGTTTAAGCAGGAAGGCTTCATTTCGAAGGGAATTATTTCTCTGTGCATTTTTTCCTCCTGAAGATTTGAGTTTTAAGCAAAATAATGCTGAATTTTGATGCTAAAATAATGCCACGTTTTGTCTCGGCATAAACTTCTCCCCTTCAGCCAACCAAAAGTAAATAAATAAGCTGGGCAGGAATTTTTGTTTTGATTTCTGCCAAGCTGAAATGAGGAATTTCGAAGTGTTGTTTGCTGGGGGAAATGGAAACGGGCCAGGTTGGAATGGGAATGGCTGTGGGATCTCAGCCTGTTCAATTGATCTCGTTCAAAATGGAGCTCACTGAGTTCTCCTTCTGCAGCTTCAGGAGCTGCAGGAGCCTCTGGATATTTTTATTTTCCATTTTCCAGTGGGGTTGGACCAGCTTACAAATAAATAACATGGGAGGAAAGAAGGTGTGGATTTACCAAGGAGAGGGGAGAGCTGTTGGCTGTGTGCTCCAATATTTGAAATTTGAAATCCCTAAAAAAATCTGCATCTCTGCTCTGGGATGGATCATTACAAGAAGGGAAAATTGACAGCCAGGAGCAGCCAAATCAGAATTCCTTGCTTGGATCAGCAGGAATTGCACAAAACATTTTCCTGCTGCAATATTTTACTGGATAAAATATGTAATTCTGAGCAGAGAGTGCAGGAAAAAGGTGGGTTATTATCCATGGTAATTGTTCCTTGGAATGGGAAATCCTGAGTAGTGGGAAAGGAAAACAACTGCAAGGTTTTCCACCAAAAAAATTGGAGAACTTTGCCAGGACCTGGGATTTGCTGGTTCCTGGAGCAGGTGGGGTGATAAATTCACCATTATTTCAGTTCACTCTCAGCTTCCCAGAAGGAGGGAGAAAATTTTCCAAATAAATCACAGAATAATGGAATGGTTTGGGTTGGGAGGGACCTTAAATCCCATCCAGTGCCACCCCTGACATGGCACGGACACCTCCCACTGTCCCAGGGTGCTCACAGCCCCAATGTCCAACCTGGCCTGGGACACTGCCAGGGATCCAGGGGCAGCCACAGCTGCTCTGGTGTGGCTGTGGGAGTTCCTTTCCTTGGATTTTTCTTGTCAATGTAGTAGAACTTGGTGTGATACTGCAGAGAAGTATAATATAATAAAATAAAATAAAAATAATAAACCCACTGAAAATTGCATATTATTATAGCAGTCAGGATAAAGTAATTCAAGAGCTGGAACATTAAAATTTCCCTTTCAAGCTGTGTTAAATATGAAGGGTATGAAACTGATTCCTTGTCCTTTTTTCCTCCTTCTCATTTCTGCAGGAAGAGGGGATTTGCACTTCTAGAATTTCTGCTTGGATAGCACAAGATGAATTTTGGAGTGAGGTTTTCAATACCATCTACAAATCCCTGAGGATAAGGAGCACAGTCAGAGGTGTGGTGTCACCTTCTCCATTGCACACACGTTCCTGCTATAAAAATAATTACTCCAATTATATCCTGTGATAAAAACAACTTCTAACGTTGTCTCTGAGCTTTCACAGCAGGATCCAGGTGGAATCTGCTTTGTGATTAATAAATTCAGGCTCATGCCCGAGCCTTTGCTGGGAGCAGCCACATGATGGCAACATTGCTAATCTTTAACTTTGCTCCTTGCAGCAGCTCCTGGAGCTGGGATTTGGCTCAGAGCAGAGTGTGGAAGTTCTTTGGGGTTTAGAGGAAACTTTTCTTTGGTGGTTTGACTTGGAGAGGGACATTTCACAAAGGATGGAGAGACAGGAAAAGGGGGATGGCCTTAGGCTGAGGGAGGGCAGGCACAGATGGGATCTGGGGAGGAAATTCTTTATTATGAGGGTGGAGAAGCACAGGCTGCCCAGGGAGGTTGTGGATTTCCCATCCCAAGGCCAGGTTGGACACTGGGGCTTGGAGCAGCCTGGGACAGTGGGAGGTGTCCCTGCCCATGGCACTGGATGAGCTTTCAGGTCCCTTCCACCCCAAACCATTCCATAATTCCATGAAATCAAAACCACTTTATGAGACACTCTGTGGCTCTCAGCTCAACACGGGCAGGTTTTTAAGAGGCAAGAGGAGAAAATGCCACTTCCCTCTTTTTATTTCCCCCCTTTTTTTTCCTTTATTTCCCCCCATTTTATGAGCTGTAGTGGAACCTGTAAAAGGCTTTTTACAGTGACAACCAAGCAATTCCTGAGCTGGTGCAGCTCTGAAAGAGGAGAACAGGATCTGGCACTGCTGAAGGAGCTCAACCAACTTCAAGCAAGATCTTCATTAATGCCCTCAGATCCTGGACATGATAAATATGGGCAAGGTTTGGTGGAGACTGGAAGAAAAATGTCTCCTTTCAGCCAAAGTAACTCTTATCCCGACAAACATTTTGCTGGATTGTTATTTGAATGAATATTTAATATAAAACATGCAACCTGCTCTAATAAGAGCACATTCATAATTTTGAGCAGGCGAGCCCTGTCCAAAATTCCCTTGGCTTTGCTCTGGGTAAGGAATAACTTAAGAAGGAAATGTTGGACTGCAGCTACTCTTGGCTGAAGGACACAGTACAGCAGGAACAGCTGTGGAAGCAGATTTACTGCAAGAAGTGAGGCTGCTAAAATCCTGACAGTACTTTGATTTTTTTTCTGGTTCTTTTTTTTTTTTTTTTTTTTTTTAAATGAAAAAGTCCAATATAGAGTTTATGACTTTTCATACAGTTATTTATTTTAGGAATAAGAGAGCTGCCAAACACAGCGGGTAGTTAATACCCAATTCAGACTGTGTTTAAATAGGGAAGGAGCTATTGGCTGCATCCTTTGGGATTCTGTGATTAACCCACAGGGAGCTGGAGGTGGCTTTTTCCAGAGGCTTTCAGGTGAAACATGAGTGGGAACTGGATCCCTTGGAGTGGAGTGAAGTTGGAATCAGATGGGGCAGATAATTCAGCTCATCCTGAAATGATTTCTCTACTGAAAGGAGCTTTTCCTTTGGACAGAGGAATGGAGCTGCTGGAAATGACCTGGAACTGGGATGGAGATTCAGTCTCTGCCTCTGTTCCAGACATGGATCTTTCCTCATAAGGGTGGTGAAGGTTCTGGAGAGTCAATCCTGTGAGGAGCAGCTGAGGGAGCTGGGGAAGGGGCTGGAGGCCCAGGAGGGGCTGAGGGAGCTGGGCAAGGGGCTGAGCCTGGAGCAAAGGAGGCTCAGGGGGGACCTTGTGGCTCTGCACAAGTCCCTGCCAGGAGGGGACAGCCGGGGGGGTCGGGCTCTGCTCCCAGGGCCACAGGGCCAGGAGGAGAGGGAACGGCCTCAGGCTGGCCCAGGGGAGCCTCAGGGTGGACATTGGGAACATTTTTTCCCTCCCACAGTGCTCAGGCCTTGGCATGAGGGATCCTGGTCTGCAAGGAAAAGGGCAACACTCAAGGGTGTCTGGAAAGCTCTGGAGCTGGAATTTCTTTTCATCCTTGTGCGGCCTCCTCAGGCTGGAACCCAGGAAATGTTGGAATTGTGTGGGGATTGAGAAGGGAGAGCAGGAAAAGGGCTGAGCTCAAATGCTGGAGTCCCCCTGGAGTGTTGGATTGTGTGCATGGAGCTGGGAGGTGGGAGCTGGGATCTGTGCCAGGGCCACAGGGCCAGGAGGAGAGGGAACGGCCTCAGGCTGGGCCAGGGGAGGCTCAGCTTGGCCAGCAGCAGGAATTTCCCCATGGAAAGGGTGCTCAGGCCTTGGCAGGGGCTGCCCAGGGAGCTTTGCAGTGCCCGGGATCCCTGCAGGTGTCACCTGGAGGTGACACTCAGTGCTCTGGGCTGGGGACAAGGTGGCCATGGGGCACAGCTGGGACTGCCTGGGCTGGGAGGGATTTTCCAGCCTCAGGGATCCTGGAATTCTGTGACTCCTGTACTCAGGAAGGCGGCTCAGGCTGCTGTGCCCCAGCTGAGCTGCCCATGAGCCCTTGGTGTGAAATTTGAGGGTGATTCTCCCTGAGGATCCCATGCCAGGCAGAACTTTGGGATCAGCTCCAGAGGCTCCATGTTTGGCTGTTCCCAGTCAGCTCTGGCACCTCAGGCTGGTTTGGGGGATGAGGGGGTTCAGCCACATCCCAACCCACAAGGAACTGGGAGTCACTGGTTAGTGCTGAACAGTGGCCACTTTTTAAAACCCCTCTAGTGAACTTGGCAGTGTTCACTGAACTCTTATTTTTGCTTGGTACTCATCATAAAAAAGGAGGGATAATGATCCTTGCATCCCTCCTGAGCATGTTCTGAGGTTAAATCATGGAATCACAAAATTATTTGAGTTAGAAGGGACCTTAAAGGTAATCTCATTCCAACCCCTGCCATGGGCAGGGACACCTCTCAGGAGGTGATGGAATTCATTAAGCAGAAAACAAAGAATACAACAATGTTGGCCAAAACACATCTTCAAAATGTGTTGCAGGAGGAATAGAGGAAACTTTGGCTGGGGCTGGGAAAAGAGAAGCAGATCTTGCAGCAGGTTGAGTCAACAGAAATTGCTGCAGGTCTGGTCACACAGAGGGAAAGCTGGGGCTGATGCCCAGAGACCATAAAACCTCCAGAGGAAGGGGAGGTGTTGTGTCCATGGAGTGTGAGCTTCTCTGAAGACCAATCTTCTCCTGTTTGGGCCTTGGAAGCAATGAGATATTCCAGAACTTCTGTTCACAGCCCGTTTCTGGTTTTATGGATCAGTTTGCTCGTGTCGGCCACGTAACCTCTGCCAGGAGGTACCAAACCACAGCTGGAGGAGCCCAGATTGTTTTGGGAGTCTGGGAGAGGAGGAATTGAGGCTGTGAGAGGAGCCTGTGATGCCTTGGGAAGGCTGACCTGGAACAGAGAATGGACAGAGCTAAGAGAATAAAGTAGGGATTTATTGAAAGCTCTCCAGGATCCACATCGGGCAGGACAAGAGCCTGGCTAGGACTACACCCAAGGTGAACCCAAAATGGACACAAAATGGACAAAAAATGTCTGACCGATCACGAGGTCTCAAACTTTTGTCAGTTTTGGTCCATTTGCACATTGGGGTTTCATTGTCCAATCCCAGCTCCAGCTGATGCAGTCCCACCCTTCTTGTTTTCTCCCCTCAGCCCCCGTTGTTTGTGCTTTTGGGGCTGAAAACTTGTCCCAGTTGTCCTTGGTGTGCAGCAGGACAAGGATTTGTTTTGTGTCCGTGCTGTGTGCAGAGAGCTGAGTGACCCTGACTGTGAGCTCAGAGCTGCACCCTGGGCAGCACAGAGCCTGAAATACAGCAAAGATAAAAATGAAGGCATCACCTGAGGTTCTGGAGTTCTGCTGGTTGCACTGCATATTTCAGTGCTCAGGATGTGCTGCTGGACACAGGATCAGCACCACATGCCCAGAGATCCCAAATGAGGGCGTGTGCCTGCATCCAGATCCCAAAGACTGGATGAGTTGGGAACTCCAAAGAGCTTCACCCGAGAGGTGAGGGAGTAGCACTTCTGATGGGGCATCTGGCAGCTCGTGGTGCCAGGAGTGCACCAGGGGTGCAGCTCTGAGCTCACAGTCAGGGTCACTCAGCTCTCTGCACACAGCAGGGACACAAAACAAATCCTTGTCCTGCTGCACACCAAGGACAACTGGGACAAGTTTTCAGCCCCAAAAGCACAAACAACGGGGGCTGAGGGGAGAAAACAAGAAGGGTGGGACTGCATCACCTGGAGTGGGATTGGAAAATTAAATCCCAATGTGCAAATGGACCAAAACTGATAAAAGTGTGAGACCTCATGACTGGGTGTCCATTTTGTGTCCATTTTGTGTTCATTTTGTGTCCATTTTGTTTCCATTTTGTGACCATTTTCTGTCCATTTTGGGTCCATTTTGTGACCATTTTGTGTCCATTTTGGATCCACCTTGGGTGTAGCCCTGGCCAGGCTCTTGTCCTGCCCAAAGTGTGCCCTCAAAGGCCTTTCAATAAATCCCTACTTTATTCTCACCTCTGTCCAGTCTCTGTTCCAGGTCAGCCTTCCCAAGGCATCACATGGAATGATAAAATGTGACCAAACAAAACAAAGAGGCAGCTCAGGGCAGGGTGGAAAGCTGGGTTGCTCTGTCAAGGAGCCCTTTTCTCCCACAGAGAGCCACGAAAAGCAGCTGAGGTTCATTAGCAGGGCAGCCTAATTGGGCTGGAATTTCCAGGGATAGCAATAGTGCTGACAGCCCGAGCCTGGATGGATTTGAGAGCACCCCCGGTGATCAATACCAGTGATTATGACATTTTAAAAATAAAATTGCTCGTCCTTGACTCCAGTGGAAGGGAGAACTCCCTCGCACATCCCACGGGTTGCAGCTGCTCTGCTCAATACCAAACACTTTGTGAAATGGCCAGCAAAAGCCTTTCCTTGCCATCCCATCCCTCTGAGGGGGCAAAAATCCCCCTGACTTTGATTCTCTTTGCTCTGGAGGCCTTTTAGTTAAAAGCTCTCTAATAGATTTGGGAGTATTGACAATAATAATGAGCTTATGGGTGAAATTGTGACCTCAGGGAAGTCAATGGAGCCGGAATTCCAGCATTTTAAATATCCACACATCCATATGAAGTCTGTACATGTGCTCTCAACAGGTCAAATCTCTGCATTGATTCACTCCACTTCCCAACAGTTTGCTTACCAAACATCTTTGAGGTGTGAGATAATGAAATTAATGTATTTTCCTCCTGCTTAAAGCAGAAAATAAAATTAACCACCTTTTCCCCCAGGAAAAAAGGAGGGAGGTTGGGTCTATCCTGCCTTTCTTGTCCATAGAGCATTTTAAACCCGTTCAGATGTTTGAGTTCATGGGGAACTGTCTGAAGAACTGTCAGGGTTCTCAGTGAAGGGTTTAAACAAGACTCCTGATGCCATGGGCTGAAGAATTGGAAAGGATGATCTGAATTAAGCTGGGAATCAACATGTCCAGGTGCCCCTTTAGTGATAAGAATGGGAAATGTGGATAATAGGAATGTGGGGACTAAGCTGTATTTGTAATTTTTAAGAAAACAAGTGAAAAATAATATTTCTGTCATGTTGCACAGCAAAGCAAGGCATGCAAGGGAGGGATAATGTCTTTAGATCAAAGAAGGAAAGAAAAAAGGAAAAGAAAGAAAGAGAAAGAGAAAAAGAAAGAAAGAGGGAGGGAAAGGAAAGGAAAGGAAAGGAAAGGAAAGGAAAGGAAAGGAAAGGAAAGGAAAGGAAAGGAAAGGAAAGGAAAGGAAAGGAAAGGAAAGGAAAGGAAAGGAAAGGAAAGGAAAGGAAAGGAAAGGAAAGGAAAGGAAAGGAAAGGAAAGGAAAGGAAAGGAAAGGAAAGGAAAGGAAAGGAAAGGAAAGGAAAGGAAAGGAAAGGAAAGGAAAGGAAAGGAAAAGGAAAGGAAAGGAAAGGAAAGGAAAGGAAAGGGGAGGGGAGGAGAGGGGAGGAAAGGAGGAAAGGAGGAAAGGAGGAAAGGAGGAAAGGAGGAAAGGAAGAAAGAAAGAAAGAAAGAAAGAAAGAAAGAAAGAAAGAAAGAAAGAAAGAAAGAAAGAAAGAAAGAAAAGAAAGAAACAATTTCCCTCTTTATTGACATCCAAGCACTTCCAAGTCTTTTTGCCAGGACTTTATAAACTGTTCCTACTCCTGTCACATGTTCTGCCTGCCTGGGGATTGCTGCAGTAAGAACAGCCCCACACAGGAGTATTCCCACCACACCAAAACCTGGCATGTAAATGAATTTATCAGTATGTGGCAAACACCCCCCTCATGACCCACAGCCCATTTCCTCCCTCCTGAATGTGCTCCAGCATTCATGGCTGTCCAAAGCCCTGCCTCAGGTTGATACCCAATCACTTGGCAGGATCTGTTAGAATGGAAACGCAGGAAAAGCCCAAGGAATTGACCACCTCCACTGGGCTGAAAAAAAGCATCCCAGAAATCCATAATGGGCCATGCACAGTTTGTCTCCATCTTCTCTAGGAAGCTGTTGTGCAGTTTGTGTCCATTCCCTGCACCTCAGGCTCTGTCCCCGAGATGTTTGCAGGGTCAGTGATCACAGAATTTGGGCTGGAGGGGACCAGCTGCAAATCCCTGCCAAGGACAGGGACACTTCCACTGTATCCAGCACAGGGAGGACGTGGAGCTGCTGCAGAGAGCCCAGAGGAGGCCCCAGGATGATCCCAGAGGGCTGGAGCAGCTCTGCTGGGAGGAAAGGCTGGCACAGCTGGGATTGTTCAGCCTGGCCAGGAGAAGCTTTGGGCTGAGCTCAGGGTGGCCTTGCAGGGCCTGAAGGAGCTGCAGGAACCCTGGAGAGAGACAATTCCCAAGGGCTGCAGGGACAGCACCCAGGGAATGGCTTCAAACTGAAAAATGACAAGTTTGGGTGGGATGTTGGGAAAAAATCCTTCCCTGGCAGGATGGGGAGAAGCTGGGATAGAATTCCCAGATTTGCTGTGGCTGCCCCTGGATCCCTGGCAGTGTCCCAGGCCAGGTTGGACATTGGGGCTTGGAGCAGCCTGGGACAGTGGGAGGTGTCCCTGCCATGGCAGGGGTGGCACTGGATGGGCTTTGAGGTCCCTTCCAACCCAAAAATTATGGGATTCTGTGATTCTGTGAATATCCAGACCAAGCTGCTCCAAGCCCCAATGTCCAACCTGGCCTTGGACATTGCCAGGGATCCAGGGGCAGCCACAGCTGCTCTGGGAATTCCATCTCAGCCCCTCCTCACCCTGCCAGGGAACAATTCCTGCCCAATCTCCCATCCAGACCTGCCCTCCTTCAGTTTAAAGCCATTCCCCTTGTCCTATCACCACAAATAACCAAAGTTGGGTCCCAGATCTCTTTTATTATTGTTGGTCTCAGCGAATTGCTTAGAAATTCCATTTATTTTTAAAAACAGTGGCGATGTTAACATGAATCAGTGCTGAAAACCCTCTGTCCCAATTCAAATCAACATGAAGCCAAAGGCAGTGGTGATCAACCACAAAAAGGAAGGTTCACAGTGGAACCAGGGGAAATGTTGAAAATCTCCCAGCTCTGGAGGTGATATGAGGGGACAATATAATTGCAAACAGATTTTTTTTTTGCCAAATGAAGAATTGTTGCTTCATAGATCTTGGAAATTTTTTTTTTCAGTGTGTTGGTCCATCTGTTGAAAGTGGGAGACCTATAAATTTCTGGTTTAAGAGAAATCCATTGATTCTCTTTTTTTGTCATAATTTTATATCATAATATGTGTGCCTGGGACTTTGTTGTAATGTGAAATGGAGAGGGCTGGGCCTCTTTGCTCATTATTTTGATTTTTGATTGTTTGAATGCACTGTGGAACGACAGAATTTTGTGAGGATTTTGGAAGGAAGTGTCTGGATTTGGTACTCCTGACAAGCAGTGGTCACAGTCCAGGAGTGTTGGCATGGAGGGCGCCTTGTTTCCCAATGGAAGTTCCCCCAAAATAGCTGGAAGGGATGGAAATATCCTTGCTAACCCTAATGCACCTTCAGGCACAAAATACCAGCATTCATCCTAAGAAATGAGCACATTTCATTACATGGGATTTGGGAATAGGATTCTAAAAACTGATTTTCCACTCCCTATAATGCATAGATTGTGTAGAATGCTAAACCCGCTCAAAACCTAAATGTGACAAATTCTGAGACTTTTTAATTTTTATTTTTAAAATACATTTAATATCAAATTCCCAGTTCCATCCTATTCCTGACATTTATAAAAAACCCAGTTCTGAGCCACTGAGAGTGTTTCTTTCCCTGAAATGCGCTGAAATTTTATTTTGATCAGGTCAAAACATTGTAATATGACTTCCAGTATTGGCTGTAACAGGCTGTCAAACACATCTGTCACAGTGCCATTGAAATTCGTATTTCAAGGGACTGTAAAAAAAACAAACAAAAAGTTAAGTCAAAACAAAATTAATACCTTGTCATGACGAAACGTTCGTGATTTATGGAAATGAGGAACCAAGCAGGCAATCCATGCTGGAAATCACTGTGTATCCCCAAGAAATTTCAGGGTTTAGGGAAAACTGTCTTTTTTGGGGAAGAAACCAAGAGATGTGGCCAGTTCTGCTTCACAGGGCAGCGACTCCAAACCAAACCATTATTTTTAACAAAATATCCCTTGAAATACCTGCCTGCAAAGCCATGATTGGAGGTAGACAGGGATGTGCTGCCTGGGGAATATCTCATCCACCTTTGCCTTTATTTTCCAGGTTTTGCAGGAACGGTTCTGTGTCAAGATCCTTCCCTCCTCCAGGAAGAAAAGGAAGGAATAAACAATGGTAAACTTCAGTTCTGAGGTCTCTGGTGCCACGTACGGAATTCCTGAGGGAGCTCACACGTAGTCACTCAGCCTGTAGCCGCTGTGGGACGCGGATGTCAGGGAAGGAGCGAGGTTGCCCTTGGAGGCACTCTGTGGAGGAATCACTTCCCTGAAGGAGGGAATTGCTCCAGGCCCGGAACGCGGCTGGAAAGGCACCCCGCTCCCGAGGCACGACGCGCACAGCAAGGCCCCACCCAGCATGGTCAAGGCCGAGGAGGCGAACCCCAGATAAAGAGCCTGCCCTATCTCATACTTCATCCCAGCGGGAAGCGTGGGGTTGTAGAAATCCATAACCACGTCGTTGGTGCTCCACGACACCGGCACCAGGCAGAGCAGCCCGGCCGCCACGAAGCCGATCCCGCCGGAGCCGGCTATGGAGGCCTTGGCGGGGCTGCCCTCGGCGCAGCGCGTGCACTTCATGCCCACCACAGCCACGCCGGCCGCCAGCACGGCCAGCAGGCAGGAGATGACCATCATGGCCCGGGCGGCGCGCAGGTCGGCGGGCAGCGCCAGCTGGGAGCGGTGCACCTGGCACTGGTAGACGCCGGTGCTGTGCCACACGCACTCCATCCACAGCCCCTTGATGTAGGCCACGGCCGTGATGATGTTGGAGCCCACGTGCGCCGAGCGCCACCAGTGAGGCAGGATGGTGGCGATTAACGTCCCGACGAAGCCCAGCAGGCTCAGGGAGAAGCCGAGCAGCTCCAAGGCCCAGCTCGCCATGGGAGAATGTTTGTCCTGCCCGCTCCTCTTAATGAGGCACCTCCGCTTGGGTTCCCTTGGAGAGCGCCGGCTTTTCTTGGAAGATGTGCGGCTGTTTCGCTCTGACACCTCCTGCTCTCCTAATAAAAGGTAATTGAGGGAAAAAGGAGTTAATTATTAGCCCAAAGCGTTGCCTCTCCAGCCAGTGAGGTGCATTCCAAGTGCGGCGAGGGCGGTAATTAGCATAGTTATCGCTGTTAATCGTATTTTTGTGGAAGTAATGGGAAAACAAGCTTCCCTCTTCCCTTATATAAACAGCCTTGTGCTGCCCGCTGGGAAGGGAACTCAAGACAATTTATGAAATGGAAAAAAAATATTTGAAATGCAAATATTCCTCTTCCCAGCAGGCTCTTCAAAAAAACAAACATGATTTCCTCTCTAAAGCAGAGAATTAGGTAGTGTTAACACTTGGAATGAAGGAGATTTATAAAGTAGGGAACTGCAGGTTGCTTTACACGATGAAAACATTCCCAGAAGGTCATAGCAGGACTAGGAAAACAATAAGGGTGTATTTGCTCAAAGTAGGGAGCAAAAGGAGTGATTTAAAACCTGTGGAAGAGGATAACAAATATTGGATTAAAGTCGCTTTCCTGACTGGCCAGTATTTCTTGAGGTTGCATTTCAATAAAGTAACTCAAAGGGGAATAATTTTCATTAGGATCTGTGGAGTTTCAGGTCTTGATTTCAGGTTGTGGGTGAAATGTGGGATCAGGCGAACATCCTGGAGCTTCTGAGGGACAACACCTTCACAGCTTGGTCGTGTATAAATCCGAGCTGAAAAACAAGGAATGGCAACTCTTCCTTCTGTATAAATCCCAGACTAAGTGGCCTTTTCCAATGGCTGCCTTGCCAGCTCTGTTATCCCTCACGCATGATGTGTGTGGGCAGAAACCCGAGATTTTAATACATAAAATAACCCTTGCGTCACAATCCAGCTCAGAATTCAGAAACAGGAAAAAGTTCAGGCTCCGGCTCTGCCAAGCCCCTTGCACATGCTGAGAGCAGGAGAAAGTGGAAGTTTGCAGGAGCTGGCCTGAGCAGCCAAAAAGGCAGGAAAACCATCTGGATCAGCTAATCAATGCCATCAGGACAGCAGAAGGATGCAGAGGGAGAAAAGTGAAAGCTGCTCCACATTCCCATCACCTCAGACTTGTCTCTAAAGAGTCTGGAGTGCTTGGGGTGACATCAGGGTTGGTCTCTGTCGTTGTGGCGTTCACTGATCTCTGCCTGACAGCAAAATCATGGAATCATGGAATGGTTTGGGTTGGGAGGGGCATTAAAAATCAGCCAGTTCCATGGGCAGGGACACCTCCCACTGTCCCAGGCTACTCCAAGCCCCAATGTCCAACCTGGCCTGGGACACTGCCAGGGATCCAGGGGCAGCCACAGCAAATCTGGGAATTCCAGCCCAGCCCCTCCCCACCCTCCCAGGGAAGGATTTTTTCCCAACATCCCACCCAAACTTGTCATTTTTCAGTTTGAAGCCATTCCCTGGGTGCTGTCCCTGCAGCCCTTGGGAATTGTCCCTCTCCAGGTTTCTTATAGGATGGGACATCTCTTCCCAAAACAATTCCTTGGACATTGTGAAAAGAAAGGGAAAAATGGAACAGCACAAGGATTTTATGGCCTGGGCAGGACAACAGCACAGGCTGAGGACTCTGTGCTCCTACACATTCCTTTTATTTGGGGGGTGCCACGGGATGGGGAGGAATGGGATGTTGGATTTGCTGCCTTGTAGGGAACAGCAAACCAAAGAGCAGCTTTCCCTCAGTGTGCCTGGTTTTAGGAAAGTTTTTCCTCCTGTTGCCAGTTCCTGCCCTTTCAGATACTCTTTATGCAACACATAAATGAAAACACCTGAGTTTATGGGGCTGCTGAAGGAATTTACCTCATTTGCACATCCTGAGACAAATCACAGAAGGTTTTATATCAGAAATCATCATTGCAGGGGAGGTCAGGCTGCAGATTTCTCTCAGCTATCACAGATATGACAGGCCATGAGTTAGGGCCAAGCACAGCACAAAGGAGCAAATTGTTACCTCCAGCACTACTGGAGATATTTTATTTCTGTCCCAACCACGAGAAGTCCTCATGCATGTTTGCCTTGCAGGTTATTTTTGGGTTTGATTCTCATATTAAGGAAAATTAAGCAATATTTTCCCTTTTTATATTATTATTTGTTTTCTGTGAGGTGCACCTGGATCTAAGCACGCCACACATCTCAGGGGAATTATCCTGGGAATATTCCTCCAGGATCAGGGATATCTCCACATGGTTTTGGGTCACAGCAGGACCATGAGGGACCTCAAGCTGGAGATGGAGTTTGGATCTCCTGTGTCTTTAATCCCACCACCACCTTCTCATCTCTGTTTTTTGCCTAGTCTGGGAATCTCCCACTCCTTTCATGATGAACACAACCTGATATTATCCTCTCCAATTCCTCATCCCCCTCAGGACATGCACACCCTGCCCACCACCCTGAGCAGAGATCCAGCTCGCCCTGGTGGATTTGCTGAGAGGCTCCCGAGGTCAGGCAGCTGATCCTGGGGGGAGCAGCACCTCAAAGGAAAATGTGATTTACACCAGCAGTCCTGGGAAACAAACCCCCGACTCAATGGAGGTCAGAACACTCTGGGGCTCAGCAGCAGCTATTTTTAGGCGTCATTAAGGCGTTATTTTTAAACATTAGCCATTAAAAGCTTTCTAATTTAAGCAGCCAGCGTTAATTAGCGCCGCTTGCTCAGCGTCATGTTTTCCATGTGCCTCCCTCAGCTGCCCCTGGTGCTCAGTAACACTTTCAGGGCTGGGCACCAGCCTTCCCCTCCTGGCTGCCAAGTGGCAAAAGCAGCAAGAACCCAACAGAGTTTATCTCCAGGAACATCAGCAGCCTGGTGGAAACATCTCACTTTACAGCCGAGGAACGTTCGGTGGCATCAGGTGAGTGGTGGTTTGGATGTTCCTTGTGGGCTGAGCCAGTTAAATATTAAATCAAAAATCAGCTTTATTTTTCTTTTTTTCCCCTGCATGGGTTGTGCTTGTTGATATTTCTTTAGAAAGTGAGCAAATTTCGTTTTCTCACTTGGGAGTCACTCTTTTCTAGCAGGGGATGAGGGACAGGAGGAGAAGGCCTCAAACTGTGCCAAAAGAGGCTCAGGTTGGATATTAGGAAAAATTTCTTCTTGGAAAGGGTGTTCAGGCTTTGGGAAGAGCTGCCCAGGAAGGTTTGGAGTGCCCATCCCTGGAGGTGTCCAAGGATGTGGCACTCCCCTACCTTGGGGACAAGGTGACCACGGGGCACAGCTGGGACTCCATAATCCTGGTTTTTTCCAACCTTAATGATTCTATGATTCTGTCAACCAGGCTCAGCCTTTGTGGGGAAATAAAACAGCATCTGGGATAAAAACCAATTTAAAGAAAGAGACACCATGTCCATGTTTAGCCCTCATGACCTTCAAGGCCCATCTAAGCACCGAGTGACTGCGAAATGATGTGACAATTTATGAAACTGTCGAATTCCCTCGCCCTGCCAGCTCATGCCAGCTTTATTTTTACGAGCACAAGGGCTGGAAAGAGCATTTTTCCATCCAAACTTTAGTTCTGCCTGATGCCTGTGCTGCACAAGAACAGCCATGTCTAGGATAAATCCTTGGCTTGGATCCATGGGCTCCAGCCCAGCTGCCTCAGCCTCGGGAGCCGCGGCTCCGGAGTAAACTCCAAACAAACAGCAGAATCTGATGTCACTAATCTGGGTATTTACCCAGGATTAAATAACAGATGCGTGTTTTACTGCTGTCTCTTTCATTGTTTCTCGTTTTACTCCTTCCCTGCCCGTGTCAGCCTCAGCCTTTTGTTCCTGCTCTTTCTCCAGACCTCTGAGTTGTTCCTCTTGTGGCTGCTGTGCTCCTTCCCTGGGCTGCAGGTGGCTCTGCCAAGGAGTTCTGACCCAGTAATTTTGGTGTTTTCTCTGTGCACCCTTCCCAACTTCAGTTTTACCCTCTAATTCTGCACCGTTTCCCTCAGAAATGCTAAAAATCCCTTTCAGCCTTCCCTTACTGGGAATGCAAAATGATGTGATGTCCTTCTTCCCATCTGCTGGACTTCAGCTGAGCCAAGCCCTTAAGTACGTACTCATTTTGCTTTTAAAATTAATTTTATTTGAATTATCTCCCACAGCTTGATGAATTAATGTCCAAGGATCTGAGCTTTGGGGTGTGCTCAGGTTCACCAGACAGGTGAGTGAGGTTCCACACTCTGGCACTGTAAATTCTGCTGTTTCAACTTCCCAGGTCCTCTCACTGCTCACTCCTGCTGAAATATTTTTAGGGGGAAAAAAATAAATAAATAAAATTGGCTGGTAAGAAGAGCTCCCTGCTTGGATGTGGGCAGATCTGAGGGGAAGCAAGGCCCACAGCAAAATTCTTCTCTTCATTCCCAGCCCCTCTTTACTTTCTCAAAAGAGGAGATTAGGAAATCAATAAAAGTTTGAAAGGCTCGTTGTAACCAAGCCTGATCCTACACCTACTCCCACCCCTCCCTGCCAGGGAATGGGGCAGTGCAGCTGCTGCTCTCCCTGCCAGATGTGCAGCAGGAGCCTCAACCCCTCCTCACAGCCCTGCAGCCTCCAGCACCTTCCCTGGGTGGCTCCATGGATTTAGAACTGCCCTTGCACCACCTCCTTATTCTCCCAAATTTCCTCAGGGGTGCCAGGGAAGGGTTTTGGGGTTGTCTTAGCTATGGGTGCTGCCCTTTATTTCATGGCTCGTTCCTGCTCAGGACCAGTCACACATCAATCATATCTGCTGGATTTAAAATTCTCTCTCTTTTAAAATTCTCCTCAGAAGGCACCAAATGTTTTGTTTCCAGCACGGAATTATGCAGCTTTTTGTTGTCTGTTACTCGGGGTTTTTCTTAGAGGAGGAAACTGGAAGTTTCATCTTCACCACCCTGAATTTTTATAAAAGTCAGTAGACCTGGAAAAACTGGGAAAGCAACAATGAAAACAGAGTCAGGTCCACATTTTAGTTCCAATTAATTTTAGTCCCCGAATTTCAGAGTTTTGTCCCCTAAGTCCCACAGATAACCAGAGGCTGAGGAAGGTACATTATGGGAAAGTTTTATGTCACATATGGCATTAATTGCCAGCCCCCTCAAGGGCTGCCACCTGCTTTTTTGGGGTGGCTGGGTGGATCATTTGTCACATCTCTGACTCTCTGTATCCTCCTATAAAATCTGTGGTGTGGTGAGAAAAAAAAAAAAAAAGGTGAAAAAGCAAAAATTATCTGCCTGTGGTCATTAAATGATTGATGTGGTCAGAGGAAGGGATATTCACATTTAGCTCTTGGGTTGGCAAGGGAACAAAAGCTCTTGCAGCTCACAGGAGCTCAGGTTTTAGCTGAAGGAAGCCAAGGTAATTAGTTTTGAATGATAATAAACATCCACCATGGGATAACACAGAGGAGGACATTATAACTTATTATATATATATTTACAAAGTATACTCTGCATGCCATGGGACTGTTTAGTTCTGCCCTTTATTTATAGTATTAAAATACACAGCAAAAACCTTCATTTCTTTGCAGAAAGTGACTGGGATTGGTTTAGTGAAGCCTGGAGGTGTTGGTTTGCCTGTGGGACACCCCCAAAAATGTCTCTTTTCTTGCACTTGACTCTGTGGAAGAGTTCTCAGTACCTGTCTGGATAATCTTAATTTGGATCTGTCTGCAAACACACAAACACAAGGAAATCCTGTGTATGGACCTGATAAATCAACATTTATTCCCTATAGAGCCCATCCCTCATTTGATCTGGAGTAAAGGGTGGTAATCAGGGGAAGGAATCATCCCCAAAGCTCCTGGGGAGGGTTGGGCAGATCAGAGATGCCAGATTTCATTTCCAGGGGATACCAAACACACCAAAAATTCAGTGGCTGATGAGACAAGGTGATAAAATGCTCAGTCTATTAAAATCAGGGGATTGGTTCCACTGGCCAAACACTGGCTGACATTTTTTGATAATTTTGACTTTTTTTCACCATGAAAATAATTCCAACTCAAGGTGAATTCATGGCTGCTTGAATCACTGATGTTTTACACTGAGACCACAAAGCCATTGCTCTAAACCTCATGCAGCATTTTTTTATAAGACCATTGCTCTGAACTTCACGTGGCATTTCTTCACAAGTTGATACACAAGGAAAAGACAAGACAAGAGTTTATCTCAATATTTACCCGTGACTTGACAAGTCAAAGTGACTTGTAACTAGTTTTGGTGCAGAAAACCTCTGGGTTTATTGGCAAAACAAAAAACCAATTTGCCAGACCCTTGATTTCCTGAAGAGTTTTATTATTTGTTACAATCTCTGCTGTTTTATCTTCCATAGATAACACAGAAGAGTCAGTAATTATTCTACATGGTGGCTGTTATTGGTTGTGAGCTGTTTTAGTGTTTTCTGTGTTTTATCTCAAGGTTATAAGTACATGATAGTTTAGAAAATTGTTATCTCAACTTCCTAAGATGAATAGTGCTGATATATTGATTATATGATTTGAATTTATTAATTTTCTATATTTATAGCTGGCTTCTTATATGCTTTAACATCTTTTTCTAATTACCCAAAAGACACGCGCCATTTCAAGTTCTTCCTTATATTTTCAAGATGCTTAAGCATTTCATAACTACTATTGTAGTCATGAAAGTGTGAAAACAAATCTTTGCCAAAAAAAAAGAAAAAAGAGGACGTGAGAAGCAAAAGGGAATTTTTTGTGCAGCGGGACTGCTTTCCTTCCCAAATAAGAGCAGCCAAAGCAACATCAGAAAGTCTCCCTGCTGGAAACAAGCATATCCAGTGGTGGAACATGATCTGCTGGAGCCAGGGCCAGGCTGTGTGCGTAGGCTGGGCTTTTATCAGCCCCTCAGATTAGAGGGGAAAAGGGGGGACACCAACATCTGCACCAAGGCTTGGGGGCCGCGGTGACGCAGAACCCGCGGGGGGCTCGGTGCCCTGGAGGATTCCTGGCTGCAGAGTGAGAGCTGCCACATGACAGAGAGCCCTGGGGATAAATTGGGGTATTTGTAACCCCAAATGCCGGGGGATGATGGAGCTGGTGGAGCCCTGGGGTCAGGAGCTCTTGGGCCACCTCACATAAATCATTCATGCACCTCCATGGAGGGAAAGGAGGTTCAGCAATGTTCACCAGCATGGATTTTGGTTCACCAATGTTCACCAGCATGGATTTTGGTTCACCAGTGTACACCAGCATGGATTTTGGTTCACCAATGTTCACCAGCATGGATTTTGGTTCACCAATGCACACCAGGATGGATTTTGGTTCACCAATGCACACCAGCATGGATTTTGGTTCACCAGTGTACACCAGCATGGATTTTGGTTCACCAATGCTCACCAGCATGGATTTTGGTTCACCAGTGTACACCAGGATGGATTTTGGTTCACCAATGCACACCAGGATGGATTTTGGTTCATCAATGTACACCAGCATGGATTTTGGCTGCTGGGAGCTTGAGAGGCAGAGTTTGGAGCTCTGTCCCCCTCCCCATTCCATGTCTGCAGTTTGCTGGCTACCATTTGTACCTGAGTTATTGCAATTTATAGCCAGAGAGCTCTGGGCTTGCCCAACTCCACCAAATTTCCCTCCAAATCATTCCAGGGGGTTTTCCCCACTCGGTTTTTAACTGACTCAAGCCTTGGAGTTTCTAACATTTCCTGTGGCAGGTTTCTCCACAGAAACACACCCCAAGAGCCAAACCAAACCCTCCTGCTCCTTCTCCCAGCTGGATTCCCTTGCATCAACCCAAACAAATGACCTCGTTCCTGTGCCTGCTCTGCCAATATCTGTTGAGAGCAATTGTTTATTATCCTTGTCTCACCTGGGCTCACTCCTCCCCACTCTCATGTTATTTATGTTACTTAATAGTGCTTAAAATGGTTTCCAGCCCAATTTAACTTCACCTTTGTTGCGAGGTTTTGTGAGTTTGGGGCTTTTTGGGTACCCAAAACTTTTTTTTTTTGCCCCTTCAGCCACGGCACAGCCTGGTCTCAGGAGGGGATTGTGATTCCCCCAAGCTGGCTAGTTGAAAAATCTTGGCCAGTGCTATCCTGTGGTGTAGGTGCTTCTAGAAACTTCTTCCCAACATTCCAACCACTTTGTTAAAGTGAGTTTTTCTTTGGTCTTTGTTAAAGACCAGAAGGAATTCTGATGTGTCGCCAGTGGCACGACCTGCTGAGGGTCTGCATCCTCAGCTCTCCCCTCATTCCCAGGATTGCTGGTGGCTTCCCAGAGGCAGCCCAGCCCCTCTCCTGACCCTCTGTCCCCAGGCTCAGCCCCGGGGGTGTTGCTGCTGTCCCACATGGAGGGGCCGGAGCTCTCCCGTGGAAAGATCTAAGGGAGGAAAAATGCGCCAGCCCAAACCCTGAAACAGGATCTGGGCTGCCATGCTGCACACGGGGAGGGGGAAGGGGAAGGGCAAGGCCATGTGCTGGATCCAGGCTAAGCTGCCCGGAGTCAGCAGGACGTCTCCCCATGATTTCCATGCTCAGGGACTCAGGGCACCCTTCCCCTCTCACTTCTGCCCCTGTCTCGGCCCCATAAATTTCATCCCGCAGCTGCCTGGGCATTCCCAGACCTCTCACATCTTTTGTTTTGTTTCTTTGCCTTTTTCGGTCCCCCCGTTTCTCCCAGGCTGAATTGCAGGCAATGTCTGAGCAGCTCAACCTAAACACAGAATTCCTGAGGCTGGAAAAGCCCTCCCAGCCCAGGCAGTGCCAGCTGTGCCCCATGGCCACCTTGTCCCCAGGCCAGAGCACTGAGTGCCACCTCCAGGTGACACCTGCAGGGATCCTGGGCACTCCAAACCTCCCAGGGACTATTTAATTTCCCCTTTCCATGGAGAAATTCCCCCTGAATTTATACACAGCTGTGTTTGTTGCACAAACTGCCCCACACCTGAAGAGAAGGGATTGGTGACACCCAGGTTTGGCAAACCCCAGGAGCTCAGCTGGCACTGCTGCTCCAAATGCATTTCTGGAAGGGGTTTGGCAACCCCAGACTGGCCAAAAACATCCCTGATGTCCTCAGACACCTCTGAGATGAGGTTTGAACTCACTGGTGTTGGTGTGAGCACAGAGCAGCTCCCCCAGGGCCCATCTGATGGAGGGGATGGGATCAACCATGATCCAAAGATCTTCTTCTCCCACAGGTGTTTGCCTGAACTTTGCTCTGGTGACATCCATGGATGCCCCTGGATCCCTGGAAGTGTCCAAGGCCAGGTTGGACAGGGCTTGAAGCAGCCTGAAGGTCTGATGAGTGGCAGGGGGTTGAAGTGAGATTGCTCCTTAAAGTCCCTTCCAATCCAAACCATTCTGGCATTCTGGGATTTTACACAAAGTTTCAGGTCCTGCCCCTTGCAAACCTTCATGGGAGACATTTGATTCCCAGGCTGACAGAGTTCCATGGCTAAACCAGCCCACAGCTGACTGACACAGAGCTCAGGGTGCTCGTGGCATCCTGCACCAGACCTGGGGCACTGAACCTCACATAAAAACCCCTGGAAGAACCAAAATGTCATTTTTCCTTGGAGCTGAGCCGTTGTTGGGACTCCTCACTGCCACACTTTAACTTGCATTTCCTCCCTTGGGTGTGTGTGAAATTCTGCCCACATTTTTGATATTTTCATTTGTTTTTCAGGAATGACATCAGCAGAACCAGCGCTGCTGGCCACAAACTCATTCATCTTCCCTGCAGCTCTCAGAGAGTGCCACAATTATTTAGCTTCTTAAAACCTTCACACTCTTACAGCTCTCATAAAGTAGTTATTCAGCTCTTGATATTTTCTCCCCAGCTGTGATGATTTAATCTAGCCTGGGGTTTGAAAGGCTCAGCCAGGAAAATCCCAGAGCTCAGTACAGCTCATTTATAAGGCTCAGCATTTCTGCAGAGCCCGGCCCGAGCTGGGCTCTCCATCTGCCTTATCTAAACACTGCCATCACACTGCATTTAGGCTTTCATGGTAAGTTAAACCACCACACAGAGCTCGGGGAAACTCCTGCATCTGGCCTGGAAATATCATCCTGTATTTTAAACATTCTGGGGCACAGCTCGGTATTAATTTGGGTAGAGCAAGTTTGTTTGGGGAGGTTTCATTCTCCTGCCAGCAAGGGGGAAACGCTGTGGTCTCTTCACCACAGAAGTTCTCCAAAAAAAAAAACCCCCAAAAAAAACCAAACCCCAAAAGATTAGTTCAGTTCCCTAACTATATAAATCACAGCTTTTTTATAAGCACCACAAAGTTATTCTGAGGTGATTATAACACAGGTGAAATTCCCTTTCTTCCCCAAAACCCTCAAAATAACCCAGCTATGCAGCAGTGCCATTTTATTCCAGAACCAAGCCCTTGGAATTCCACAGCCAGGAAATTCTCATGATCAAGATGCCTCTTCGAGACGTTAAATAACCAATATTGTTTGTGCTGCATATTAATGGTCAACAAGCAGACTTTCAAAATTTAAACTTCACACAGAAATTGCAAGTACAAACCCCTCACACTACATATATTTGTTGCTGCCCAGCTAACATTGAAAGACACGTACTAACTTTTTAAATTTCCTGACTTTTATGATTGCTCAATTTTGCAACCTGAACATTATTTTGAAAGTAGGATTGTGTAAAATTTTCCTCCTGGGACTCAGAGAGCTCTGTGCTTTGGAAACGGGGCCTTGCTGTAGCTAATTTCCCTCGTTTTGTTGGAGGGTTGTTGTTTTTTTTTTTTCTTCCCAACCTTGCAGACAGGAGCAAAATTGCAGGACCTCAAAAACAATCGAGCGTTTTTCTGGTACCCTGGTGCCTTAATTCTGGGTTTTCATTCTGCAGTGCAGGTGTACATCTGCTCTGGATCACAGCCCTGCCCAGGAAAGCACTTGACATCCCCAGAATCACTCCGAGGCAAAACTCTTGCTACAGGGCCGTCCTGGATGGGGGTATATCTTCAGAGATATTTAAAATTGAAAGGAAATTGAGTTTAATTTTCCCATCGATGCACGAGGGGTTTAAACAGATGACAAATTGCAGGTAATGGCTGCTGTGTGCACGTTCCCTGAGCAGGAGTGGGAAATGAATCCTTTCTGTCTAGGTGGAATTTTAAATCAACGCTATAAGGAAGGAGAAACTCTGTTCATCTGAAATAATCATTGGTTGTTCTCAGCTTGTTTGGCGTGGCAAGGTCAGAATTGGGTGCTGTGCCCAATACTTTTGCTGGGGGTGAGCAGAGAGTGGGAGCTCTGCCATTAAGTGGAATTTTTAGGTGCAAATTTCTCCCCTTGGCAGAGCCACACGATATTGAAACCCCCTCAAAGAGGATTTTTCAGTGTCTGGAGGTTCATGCTGGCTCTCCACAATGAGGTGGCTTTTGGAAATGCAGATTTTGACAGCAAAGGAAGGGCAACATCCCTCGGCCCAACACGGAGCAGTGCCAGGCACCTGCATCTCACCCAGTCCTCTTCCTCTGGCAGCAAGGATCCCATAAATCCCATCAATCCCACTCTACACCTGTCTGGGCTGATCTGTTTTTATGGCTAACCTTAAATAACACTCAGAGCAGATGTGCTCACCGCAGGAACTCACCCCTACGTGTAGGACCAAGGGCTGCAGTGGAAAACCAATATCTCCTTAAACAACAAAAAACACAAAACCTGGGGGAGGCAAAGGTCTTCCAGAGGGCTCAGGGTGACACAGGAGAAAAGGATTCACAGTGCTGGTTTGCAAAAATCTGTACAGTGATAGGCGGGGTTAAATTTGGGAAGCTAACCAGGTTTAAATTTGGGAGGTTAAATTTGGGGGTTAAATTTGGGAAGTTAACCAAGTTTAAATTTGGGGGGTTAAATTTGCGAAGCTAACCGAATTTAATTTGAGGGGTTAAATTTGGAAGTTAACTAAGTTTAAATTTAGGGGGTTAAATTTGGGAAGTTAACCAATTTTAAATTTGGGGCATTAAATTTGGGAAGTTAACCAAGTTTAAATATGAGGGGTTAAATTTAGTAAGTTAACTGGGAGATTCAGATTGTTTTCCCTTGAATACCCCTTGATGCCTTCCCTTTCTTCCTTTCTTTTCAGAGGAAAACACTGAACAGGGTCCCTGTTTTGCCCACAAAATGAAGGTGTTTCCAATGCCTTTTTTTCCTCAGTATGGAGCAAGTTTTCCTAGGGCACAGGAAAAAAAATCTGCAGTGTCAGCTTTTGCCAGGACTCAAGGATTCGACCATTACCACCTTATTAATCTTATTATTCCTGATCTCTCACTCCTATTTCCATGGTGTCAATGCACTTTTCAGGGACAGCCACATCTTCCAAGGAGTTTGTCAGTGCCCATCCAGAGATGGAAAAAAAACATTTGTTGTTCTGACTGAGCCTAGCACGGGAATTACCCCTCTGGTACTTCCTTGGATTCCCGGTGATGAAAGCTCCAGACCTGCTGGCTCCAAGGAGTTATTTTTTTTACTGTATCAACTTTTCACATGTCATAAAAACAGCGGAGCCACGCGAGAAATCGAAGTTATCTGTGCAGCCCCGGGTCTCAGGGAGCAAAAGACTTCTAAAGAGAATGATGTGATTAGGAGAAATAAGGAAATGAAATCATTTAACGGGAATGCGCCGCGCGGAGAAGGAATCAATAAATAGTTCCCAGGAGTTATCAAGGGCCATTTAGTGCTTTTTTTTTTTTGGATCTAAACTCTCTAATCCCTGCCCTCTCTGGTTTATTTGTCCTCCATTCTACCACAGGATGCTGTGATGCATCCTGAAGATCCCAGCAGCCGCTCGGCTCCGGGATGGAGGCACGGCGGAAAGGTCGAGTTTTCCTTGAATTCCATCTGGGATTCTCCCTGGGATCCCTCTGTCTCTTCACAGGTGCTTTAAAGCCTCATTAAGAGCGTGGATAGAAGCCTGTTTCCACACGCACTGGGCTGCCTTCCCCTTCCTGTGGATTAATACCTGCTATGGAATAACCATCCTGCGGGGTTGCCCAGTAGCAGCGAGCCCATCTGGATGCTGATGGACAAAGCAGGGCCTGGCTGCTGAATCGTTTTACAAAAGCAGCTCTTGCCAAAGAGAAAAGGAGGCCATAAAACCTACAGGCCTCCTGTGACATCTCTGTGACCTTGCTGTGACTTCAGGGTCTGCCCCTGGATGTTTTTTGAGTTCTCGGGGGTTCTTCTATTGACACAAAAGGGAGGAATAAACAAGGATTGGAAAGTGTCAGGCCTGAATTCAGCAGCCACTGATGTTACCCTTCACTGGGGCAGGCCCTGGGCCAGGATTTTAATTCTGGGTGGTGTCACATTGTTCTCTTGTCACTGTTGGCAACAATAAACTTCACTAAGGTAAACGCTGATCAAAAACTCCAAGAGGAACAAATTACAGACAGAATTTGGGCTAAGCAACAGAATTTAATTTAAGCAACATCAGGTTTTTGTTTGGTGGTGTCTACCTGAGCTGAGGAGAGTGTGGCAGCAACCAGCAGGACAGGATCACTCCAGTCCCTGCATTGTCACACAGCCAGGGCTCTTTCACTGCAATATCTTAATTTCTGACCCTCATTACAATCTGTATTCAATCAGGAGGATGGTTCTGTCCACTGATGTTTATCATTGCTGGAAAAACTCCAAAATGCTTCCCTGAGGGGAGCAGAAGTCCTGCTGGTTCTGCTGGAAGCTGAGCCAGGGGGTGCAAAGCTGAGGAAAGCTCCAGGCTTTGCCCTGTTCTCCTGAAGATGAAAATGCAATATCTGTGGAATGGACAGAGCTTTACCTGATAACACAAACAATTCACTTTTAATCAGCCTGAATCCTGAAGTCAGGATATCCCTACACCCAGTAATTCTGTGTGCCATGGGATGACACCAAACCCTAATTTGGGAGATCTGTGTTCTGGTTTAGACCGAGTTGATGGCTGAAGTTGTATCTCCAAGGACAGAAGCCTTTTTGTGTGAGTTTTTCTCATTCTCTGCCTCAAAAAATATGTCCTACCCATGAATGTAAAAATTGCGTTGGGATAGGTCAACACAATGTCCCAGCACTGCTAATAGCTGAGGTTTAGGAAATAAATAAAAATAGGAAGAGGATGTAGCATTGCTTTTCCAGAATATTGTCCCTACAAGCTGATCATCACAGATTTCTCTACCCTAAAGTGTTACCTTCATGATTCACCCTAATAAGTTTTTCTTTCATTGTTCTGTCCAATCAATTTTTGAACCCATGAGGGCATTTGATGTCGACTGTCCCATGACAAAAGGAACAAAACTCTTTGTTTTCTTAACATTTTGAACCTTTTACAGCCCAGTTTCATTGTATACTCCCCTCTCCCTGTATCAGAACCATAGAATGGTTTGGGAACCTCAAAGATCATCTCATTCCCAACCCCTACCATGGGCAGGGACATCTTCCACTAATCCAGTATGTCATTCCCAATTTAACATTGTGCTGCTCATGATTTTGGAGCACAGGTGCCACTGGGAGAACAATCCAGACCTGTGGAGTTGAAATTTATTTGATATCAGGAGATATAAACCAGCTTGGTTTTTCATATTGAAGCTCCATTTCCACCTCTTTCCCCCCCTCCCCTCCTTTTTCCACCATTTTCAACCTGCAGTTCTCAGCATAATAAAAGGTAACAAGCACGAGTTCTTGGCAGATGGAGGGAAGTTATTTAATGCCTGTGGAGAATCCGTCCCCACATGTTTAATAAATGCTTTCTTTCAATAAATGTACACTCAGCTTTAAGGAACATGGAAAACTACAGGGTTTTTTTTTTGCATCGAGTGCCAAGATAATAATAATCTGGCAAGTGACTGCTTACTCCAAGTAGTAAAAGTCCAGTGAAGCCAAGACTCGCTGTTACCACTATTTTAATCATTATTTGCTGGTGACCACCAGTCTTCAGTGAAAATTTCAGGTGCCTCTGGTATTTTTCAATTTTTGCTGAGTGCCAGGTGACTCAAGGGCCCAGCTCTGCTGCTCTTTCTCACAGAGTTTTATCTGATTGAAAATTGGCCTCCAAAGACTCGAGCTGGAGCAGAAAAACCACTCGTGCTGAGGAACAGCAGCAGAATCTGATCCCATGTTTCTGGTCTCTAAATGGTTTTTGAGTAGCTGGCACCAAGGCTTTACATTCATCTTTAAATACTGGAGGTCTGGGGTTATTACAAAACCTTGGAGGTTTTGGTTGGGTTGGTTTTTTTTTAAAAAAATAAAAGTATGTTATTTCTATTAGATCCTGTTTGTAAAAATTACATATTGTTAGGCTGAATAAGTGCAACCCCCGAAACGAAAAGTAAATGACAAATTCAGACTTCTGGAATTGTGTAAGTTCCACTGAGAAAATAACCCTGAAACCTCAGCAGCCACATCTGTGTATGTCACTGCTCAATTATTACCCTTTTACTAGACTGCAGGTTATTTTGCCTTACACCCAATGGTCCAGGGGAAAAAGAAGAAAAAAAAAAATAAAAAGCAACCATTATTGACAATCATGGGGAAGAAGTTAAATCAATAAAATGAAAAATTATCTGACAATAATTACAGTTGCAAGGCTTGCTCCTGGGCATGCCATGAAAGCAATCTGAACTTCAAACCTCTGTTATTGCACTGCTCTGGTTCAGCTGTACAGCAATCCACTCTGGGCCTGGGAGTGCCAGATGCTGAAATCACTTTTTTTTGGGGGGGAAAAAGTAGACTGAAAAAAAAAAAGGCTTAAAAAATAGACTAAAAAAAATAGACTAAAAAAAAAATAGACAAAAAAAATAGACTAATAAATAGACTAAAAAAATGGACTTAAAAGAATAGACTAAAATATAGACTAATAAAAAATAGACTCAGAGTATTCTAAATTTAAATTCTGAACAAGGATGGGGCTTGAGTGGATTTGTGTTACCCTGGAGCTCAGCCCCAAGAGAGTCACCCATGGAAGGTTTTGAACTTGTTGGAGAAATGAACTAGCAAGGAGAAATGGGGATACAGAGTTCAAAAAAATCATGGAATATCCTGATTTGGGAGGGATCCCATCCCTGTCCCTACCTAGATCCCCCAACAATTCCATCCTGGGCATCCCTGGGAGAATTTTCTAAATGTTCCTGGAACTGTGGCAGCCTCGGGGCCGTGCCCATTGCCTGGGCAGTGCCCAGCACCCTCTGGGGGAAAGAAGAACCTTTCCCTAAAATCCAACCTCAATACCTTCTTTCCCTAAAATCCAAACTCAATCCCTCCTGGCCCAGCTCTAGGCGCTCCCTGGGTGCTGTCCCTGTCCCAGGAGCAGAGATGGGAGCTGTCCCTTGGGAGGAGCTGCAGCCCCTGGGGAGTTTCTCCTCCAGCTGGACATTCCAAGGTCCCTCACCTGCTCCTCTTCCCTTCCAGACCCTTCCCCATCCTCGTGTCCCTCCTTTGGATGTTCCCGAATCATTTCCTATCTTTCTCACATTTGGTCACACACAAGACTGGGAGGAGCTCTTGGAACAGATTCCCACATTTCCCATTTCCTGAGGAGGAAATTTCTCCAGACAGAGCTGAGATCCCTTCGGAGGGCACGAATTTAAGCCCAAACCTTCCTGGCCACACCCCAGCAGCAATTCTTCAGGACAGGCTCCACGATGTGGCCTCAAATATCAGCCCAGTGAGGAAATTTGGGCTGTGGCCGTGGCTGCATCTTCCTCTCTCTGGGAAGCCTCCCAAAAGAGAATTACAGTAATTCAAAAATGAGGCCAAGAGAGCGAGCACTGCTCTTGAAGGATAATTGCAAAGTAAATAAGGGTGCACACAACATTTGCAAATTTTTACAGACATTTAAAAAAAAGAAAACTAAACCACTCTTGTGACCCATGAGTCTTTCCAGCAAGAGCTCAGAATCAAAAAGAAGCCAGGATAATCTTATTAAAACACTTCTCATTGCATTCTCCTCTGATATACACGACACAAATACATATTAATCACCTACACATTTGTATTTGTTCTGCATTACTTGGCTTTTCAAGACTACTGAGCCCAGGAAAGGTTTTCATTTCCATCTCCAGCACAAGGGCTCAGCTGTGGGATATCAGTGTGCTGATAAGATGTTCCACATCCAGCCCAGCCTGAGTGAACGGCCTCACAAAATTCTCTGAAATGCCAGATTTCAGAAGTGTCAGCCCTGCCTTGCTGTGGCACTGGGCTGAGTGGTGACTGTTCCCATGTGAGGCTCATTGCAGAAGAAAATTACCAGGGCAATCTGTGATAAATAACCCGAAAAGCTGCTGAAATGTGCTCAGGGACCTGTGACTGCTCTGCCACAGGGAGAAACCAGCTGGTGGGAGTGGGCAGGGATGTGGACAGGCTGGACCCATGGGCTGAGGCTGATGTCTTCAGTTTTAATTTTCATGGTTTTTCAGGCTCTGTGCTGCCCAGGGGTGCAGCTCTGAGCTCACAGTCAGGGTCACTCAGCTCTCTGCACACAGCAGGGACACAAAACAAATCCTTGTCCTGCTGCACACCAAGGACAACTGGGACAAGTTTTCAGCCCCAAAAGCACAAACAACGGGGGCTGAGGGGAGAAAACAAGAAGGGTGGGACTGCATCAGCTGGAGCTGGGATTGGACAATGAAACCCCAATGTGCAAATGGACCAAAACTGATAAAAGTGTGAGACCTCATGACCAGTCAGCCATTTTGTGTCCATTTTGTGTCCATCTTTTGTCCATTTTGTGACCATTTGGGGTCCATTTTGGGTCCATTTTTTGCCCATTTTAGGTCCACCCTGGGTGTAGGCCTGGCCAGGCCCTGTCCTGCTCAAGGTGGATCCTGGAAGCCTTTCAATAAATCTTTACTTTATTGTCCAGCTCTGTCCAGTCTCTGTTCCAGTCTCTGTTCCAGGTCAGCCTTCCCAAGGCATCAAGGCCACAATCACTCCATGGAGCTCCAGGCTGGGCAGAGGGGCTGGAAAAGCTGGAAAAGGCCCTGGGGGTGCTGGGGACAGGGGCTGGACATGAGCCCAGGGGTGCCCAGGTGGGCAAGAGGCCACTGGCCCCTGGGCTGGATGAGGAATTGTGTGTCCAGCAGGAGCAGGGCAGGGATTGTCCCTGTGTGCTCCAGGGCTGTGTCCAGTTGTGGCTCCTGCAGGAGAGCCCTGGAGGGGCTGGAGCGTGTCCAGGGCAGGGCAGGGAGCTGGGGAAGGGGCTGGAGAACTCCTCAGGGAGCCAGGAAAGGGATCAGCCTGGAGAAAAAGGAGGCTCAGGGGGTGTAGCAAAAAAAAAGGAGAAGCCACCACTTCTGTAGGATCTGTGGTTTCATCTCTGCTGTCAGGATTTTCCCTCCTGCTGCTCAGGTGGATGTGGGCCTAAGGCTCCCACTGCTCCCCCCCTCTGCTTCAGGAAACCAAAATAACAACAGGAAAACCTAATTTCACCTCAAACTAGCCAGGAAATTGTGCCACTCACGTTTGGGTGTGGAACTTGGCTGAGCAAATTAGGCTTTCATCACCTTCAAGTTCAGCTGTTGCAAGGAATATATTCTCAGGCTGGAGTCAGCCACAAAAAGGCACTCAGAACCCAGGGCTGGTTCAGATTTGTCTCCTGAGTCAGACATGGCAAAAAAAAAAGCACTTCACACCAGTGCCCTGAGTTCCTGGTCCAGTTAAAGGTTCATCAATCTTGTCTTTCATCTGAAAAATCTCAAAATGGCCCAAGTGTGGATCACAGAACGGATCCTTCCTCCTTCTTCCTCTGCAAGGAAGAGAGATCCATGGGCAGCAGTCACCATTTTCCAAAACATCAACAGAGATCATGAGGAAAAAATGGTTCCCTGTGAGGGTGGGCAGGCCCTGGGATGGAATTCCCAGATTTGCTGTGGCTGCCCCTGGATCCCTGGCAGTGTCCCAGGCCAGGTTGGACATTGGGGCTTGGAGCAGCCTGGGACAGTGGGAGGTGTCCCTGCCATGGCAGGGGTGGCACTGGATGAGCTTTAAGGTCCCTTCTAACCCAAACCATTCTGGGATTCCATGATTTAGGAGCCCTTATCTTTGTACTTTGCAGCAGCTTCATCTTCCATCACTCTTGGATATTTGTAAAAATTTTATCCATGTGAGGAACCTGGAAATTTGAAGATCTCGTGTGCAGGGAAGAGGGATTCCCAACAGCTGAGCTCAACTTAGAAAGAAATGTGTTTGAATGAAAAGCAAGGATTTAGGGTCCCACCTCCCCATGATGTTCTTGGCATCAGAAATCAGGTGATAGGCACATTTCCTGAGAACAGATAAAATAATCTCCCCTGCCCTCCTGGAGCCTGGGGAAGGTGACAGGTTGGTGATTAGATTCTCCCTGGAGCTGCCTCACGGCCCTGCTGTGGAAGGTTCAGGAGTTTACTTGGCTTCTCTGCTTCACGCCGAGTTAAAAAATCCCACAAAAAGTTCTTTGTGTGTGCAAGTATCCCAAAGGACAGGAGATAACATTTTCCAAACCAGTTAAGTACTGGAGGAGCTACATCATTTCCATAATCGTTCCTACCACAGGATTCAGCAGAAATATTCACGGAGTGCCTCTGACTGTATATTTGAACAACAATTACTCCACAAAAACTCACAGAAAATTCTATTATTTTTCCTTAAATTCAAGCTTTTCCTTTTCTGGGGAAAAGGAAAATCCCCTAATCTGGGGATTTGACAAAAGAAGCTGTGGGCACAGTGACCCACAACTCCTTGTCTTGAGAGAGGTGATGCAAAGAAAATAAATCTCATTATAGATGAGGGCTGTAGAACTCAGACATCAAGCAGGGATAATGAATAATAAAAAACACTGAATGGGGGTGAGAAGGGAGATCCACAGCCCATCACAATGGAAGAGGAAGCAATTCCTGGAGCAGAAAGGCAGGGAAAGGAGATGTGGGGCAGGGCAAGAGCTGGAGATGTGTGAAACGCATTTGGTCTGCAGTGATGTTCTCCCTTCCCTCCGGTTCCTCTTTGTAGCTGCTCCCCATGACTCACTCGTCTCGTTTTGCCTCTCTCTCAGGGCTCCTGCCTCGTTAAAAAGGCTGAATTTTAAAACATCTTGTGGACAAATGGAGCCAAACGTGTGATGGTTGCCGTGGCTCGAAGCGAGGAGAGATAAATGTAAAGGACAGACTGAAACACCGACAGGAGACGCCCCTGGGGTCTCTGTCAGGAAGGGCTTTTGGTCCTGAAAATCAGGATTTTCCCATCCTGAAAAACGACAAGGAAAAAAAAGAATTACTGCTGATCTCCTCTAGTTAAGTCTGTTGGGGTAGGAAAGATCCAACCCTTTGTATTTGTCTGCTGTACGACTGTTATTTTCTGATGTCACACTCTACCTTTCTTAACGTGTTAAAAACGTTCAAGAATCTTCTAAGAAGTGTTTTGGATCTAATAAATCCTTTTGTTTTGAGAGCCAAGCCTTGTTGTCTGACCCACAAAGAATAGTCCAAGTACCAACTTTTGCAGTCCAAGAAAGTGAAGTTTTACTCTTTAATGCAAACCCTGTGACTGATTGAATCGCCCCTGCACTCCGTGCACTGAATGTCGTGTTCCACATTTATCCTCAACCCATCTTTTACAATCCACTCTAAAAATTCTTCTTAATTCAACAAGGAACAGACAAAATTTCTTCTACCATATTTATCATTACTGTCATTGTACAAAAAGCAAAGTTTAACCCGTGTGGTAAACAGAGCAAAATCTGGGTTGGTTTCCCCATCACATTCAGTTCCCAAGGACAAAATTAATGGAGCAAAATCTGGGTTGGTTTCCTATCACATTCAGTTCCCAAAGAAGAAATTCATGGAGCAAAATCTGGGTTGGTTTCCTATCACATTCAGTTCCCAAAGAAGAAATTAATGGAGCAAAATCTGGGTTGGTTTCCTATTGCATTCAGTTCCCAAAGAAGAAATTCATGGAGTAAAATCTGGATTTGTTTCCTATCACATTCAGTTCCCAAAGAAGAAATTCATGGAGCAAAATCTGGGTGGGTTTCCCATCACATTCAGTTCCTAAAGAGGAAATTCATGGAGTCTTTCCTGCAGTTATTTCATGATAGTTTAGGGTTTTTTGCTAAAAAAATGACATGTGAGGGGCAAAAAGAAGGGCAGCCACACATAACCTGAATATTTTCTTTCTGCAGCTTCTTTCACATAAACTGCAAAGCTTCTTTTTGTGGCTAGAAATGGTTCCAAAGAGATTGTGGGCAATTCTGTCGTAGGAAATTCAGCCCAAATGCCAAAATCTGCGTGGATGGGGCCAACATTTCAGACAAGGGAGCAAGACAGAGGACATCAGGAGGGATTTTTTCATGGAAAATTTTTCAAGGAGGATTTTTTTTTCATGGAAAGAGTGGCCAGGCCTTGGACAGAGCTGCCCAGAGAGGTTTGGAGTGCCCATCCCTGCAGGTGTCACCTGGCAGGTGGCACTCAGTGCTCTGGGCTGGGGACAAGGTGGGGCTTGATGGGCTGGGAGGGCTTAATGGAGAGTGGAAGGGATAATGATCCAGCTGGGGAATATTTCACAATAATCTGATTTTTGGGGTGACTGACAGCAACACTTTTTTGGTGTCTGGGTGTTGGAGGCTTTGAGCCAGCGTTTACCAACAGCTCTGAGGAAGGGATCTCTGCAGGGGTGTGAAAACTCTCAGCCTGGGGTTGAATCCATGTCCTCAAACACTCTAAGTGGATCCTTCTGTATAATAAAGGCTTTTCCAAATCATCTCCTTCCTCCTGGGAAAAGGAGGAATATGAGGAAACCCTCAGCTACCCCCACTGCTAAGCACACACTTCAGTTTGCTTTCCAGCAGGGAAGGATTTAAGGCTCTGCCTCTTCTCTCACACAAATTAATTATCACCTCTTTTATCTTTAAGCAAACTTAGGATAGACCTGAGCAGGAGGACAGAAATATTGTACTGCAAAGGCAATATTGACATGATTATTAAAGCTGGAAGAGTCAGGCAAGATGGGATGAAGGTGAAAAATCTCCATCAGCCAGACCCATGGATTTATGGCAGCACCCCTGCCTGGAAAAGGAGGGGTGAGGAATAAAATCTCTCCCTCAGACTCACAATATGTTATATTTTTGGGGTTTGGTTTCATGTCCTTTTCATTCTTCTGAGACTAAGAATAAAGGAATTAAATTTATCTGTGCAGGATGCCACTGGTTCAAGTCTTTGTCCTCTGGCACCTTTTATCCAGGTATTGAGTTGCAGCCAGTTAAATATTCCCATCATCCTTATCTTTGTGATAACAATAACCACAAGCATTTCTCATCACACACACGCTGATTTTAGGTGGGGGCACAACCACACAAAATAAAAAATTCTCCACTCCTCCAAAAATTTTGCCCAATCTTGAAAACCAGATAGGAAAGAGAAAACGTTGAGTTTTGTGGCAGGTGTTTTTCGCCCACCCCAAAACTTCAATAGTTACACAGATTAAGTGCAGCATGGGAGGCAGCAGGCATTAAATTCAGGTGTTATTAATTTTGTTACAGATTTTTGACCCTTAAAGACTGAGGGTTATAAAGCAGGGAAAGAGAGGTGCTTGATTTGTTTGGGAGCTTGAGGACAGGACAATCCTCAGCTCTGCTTTGCTGGGAATTAAAATGCAGAAAAGAGCAGGGAGAAGCAGGTTCAGACTCAATCCTTCTGTATTTGGGGAGGGAGGGTTGGAAGAGTGTAGCTCTGTAAAAAAAAATCATATAATTTACTCACTTCTCCTTGTAAGGGCTTTGGTTTGCACAGGAGTTTTAAAATTCCCCAGTTTTCTGGCTGTGGCTGCCCTCACTGAGCCAAACTGCTTTGTAGCTGGAATGGAAGCTCATGAGAGGATGGCTTTGGCTCCCAGCTCCATTTTTGCTGTTTAATGGTTGCTTCTTGTTCTTCCCAGAACCTGAAAGAGAAAAGATTTTCCTCTGCTCATCCCTGTTGGGACAATGAAAGAGCAAAAGCTGAGGAAATCTGGGGGCTGGGAGTTGTAATTAAGCTGTGGTACTTTAATTTCTTAGGGAGATGAGGGGGGTTTGAGGGATTGGTGTGAGATTTGGGATCTCCATTCAGCACCCACCTCCCTCTGAACGTCCTGTGCAGCTCCAGGGAGATCCTGGATGAGATTTCTGTTCCCCAGGGTGATCCCAACCCTTCCATTTCTTGGTCTGTGACAGGGTGAAGGTTTGACAGCCTCAGGTTGGGCCAGGGGAGGCTCAGCCTGGCCAGCAGCAGGAATTTCCCCATGGAAAGGATGCTCCAGGACTGCCCAGGGAGCTTTGGAGTCCTCATCCCTGCAGGTGTCACCTGGAGGTGGCACTCAGAGCTCTGGGCTGGGGACAAGGTGGGGGTCACAGCTTGGACTTGGTGATCTTGGATCTCTTTTCCAACCTCAATGAGTCTGAAGCTCCAAGTAGGTGAATTTATTAAGAAATGGGCTGGAAACTCGTGTTTCCTGCAGAGCACTGAGCGTCCCTGAGGTGGAGCTGTGCTGTGCAGTAAATGCAGCTCTGCTGCTGCCTTTCCTGCCCTGCCAGCATCCCAAGGATGATTTTCTCTGCCTCGCTGCTGATTTTCATAAAATGCTCAGGGACCTGATAGCTCAGAAGCTTTACTCTCCCAAGGCTGGTTGATGAGTTCAAAATCCACATTAAATGTGCATTTCAAGCACAGTTGCAACTGCTCTGCTCTGCTCTGTGGGGAAAGCAACATCCAGGTCACGAGTTTATCCCGAAAAATGACCTGACAGGGAATGTTTGTGAGAGGCAAACACAGCCTTATTGATGACATTTGCTATTTCCATCAGATAATTATGGATATGACTCGGGAACTGAGATGCCCTTGTGTCCTGATTTTCTGTAAGTACTGAGGAGTTGTGAAGGAAGTTTGGTTATTACTTTAAAAAAAAAAAAATATATATATATATATTGCCTGAGTAGAGAAGAAAGGCAGGGAGATCTCTCAGAGGTTTAATTTTGTATCATGTTTGCCTCTATTATAAAATTGTTAACATACCCTCTGCCTCCCCTGGAAGAGTAATGGCAATATTAAAGCCAGTTTTACAATTTTTCATCCCGGCTCTAAATCCTCCCTCATCCTGCTGCCTCCTTCCAGGCCTGAGCTTTCCTACAGTATCCATTACCCCTCTCCAACAAATAAAACATCCCGGCACCTGCGAGTGGAATTTCATCTGGGCAGGAAAGATGGAAACTCTGTCCTGGTGGAGAAGGGTTTGTGCAGGTCCTGCCACTCGGAGGGGCAGCGGGGAGCGAGCTGAGCACCACCAGGATGTTAAATTGAACGCTCTGCACTGGCACAGAGCTTGGAAAATAATGCCAGGGGGCTCAGGTTACTGCAGCAGCCCCTGAAATCAGGCCACTGCATCTTAGCAAGGTGGATGTTCCCTATTCCCCTTTCCCCTGAAATAGCTGCCAAAAGGGGAGCAGGTTTTTGTGGCTGCAGAGGGTGAGTTAATATCCTCAATTCTTTGGTTCCCCTGCTAATTACAGCTCACTTCACCCCCCTATTATAAAGTTTTACCCAAACACTTAAAGCAGAGTGGGAAAAACCATCACAAGAGCAGCAGAGAGCAAACCTGCAGGAGCAGCAGCCTCAGCACCTGCGCTGTGAATTAATAAATTCTTGGGCTTTATTGCAGGCTGGCTCTGTTTGGGTTAGTGCTTGGCAGAGCTGTGCTCAATTTGTACTCAGGAGTGTGTGAACCAGTTTTCTGGAGCCTTTCAAACAGTTTCTGCTCCTTCAGAACTGTCTGCACTTGTCCAAAAGCTAAGAAGGCTCCAAGAAACTTTGGCAACCTTGTGATGTGAGCAGAACAGGAGAAAACGCTCTCCAAAACCTGAAGGTTGTACAGAAATAAGGCAGGAATTACTGCAAAATGAAACTTTGCACATCTGGGCATCTTTGGCCTGACTTTCATGTAGATGTCTACATCTGTGATGTGCTATTATTATTAATAATAATATTATTATTTAAAAGTCTGAGGCTTTCACAGCTGGACCTAAAATTCAGAGCAAACTGCTGATGTTGACTTGTGCAGCCGTGGCAGGGAAGCTGTTTAGAGGCAATCAGAGAGGTACCAAAAATTTCCTTTGGCTGGTGCTGTTTAGTTACAAACAACAGGAGCAACGCCAAGCAGCTGAAACAGCCCTCTGTGCTCACAGCAGGCTGGAATAAACTCTGTATTTCCTTAGGTGAAAATAAAATAAAAAACACCTAAAATCACTCCCACCCCTCTTTCCCTGAAGTTTTGTACCTTCTTAACACATGGTGTTGCCCCAATTTTTTTTTTTTTTTTTTCAGTTCTTAATAAGTCAAGAAAAGAGGAATTTTTATTTGGAACACCACTAAGCAAACATCCCCCTCTTTCTAAACTCAGCCCCATGGAGGAGCTGGGATTTTTTAAAACTCTAATTAAAACATCAGCTTATTTATTTCATCCTGCAAATAATCAGTTTTTTAATTGCTCAGGAAAAGAGGTTTTGTTATCCCTTCTCTCTCATCCATGCATTTAAGAGGAAAGACAGGAAGAGCCTGTTCTCCACCCCGGTGACTTACATGGAGCTCCCCGGCATCCTGGCAGCTCTTCCCTCCCTGGGCTCCAGGAACATCAGCACAGCTGGTGGAGATGATCCCTGGTGGGTCACAGGAGATCACAGGTGACACCATCAGCCCCTTGGACAGACAGGAGGAGTTCCGTGTCCTTTGCAAAGTGGAAAATCCGTGGCAGGCAGGGAAATGAATGCTCACCCCATCCTGGGGCTGTCCTGCTGTGTGGGAAGTGAAGAGCTGATCCTCGGAGGTGACATGGATCCCTTGGAGGTGTCATGGATCATCAGGAGGTGACATGGATCCCTCAGAGGTGACATGGATCCCTTGTAAGTGACAAGGATCTCTCAGAAGTGACACGGATCCCTTGGAGGTGTCACGGATCCCTTGGAAGTGACAATGGATCCCTTGGAGGTGACAGGGATCCCTCGGAGGTGACTTGGATCCCTCAGAGATCTGACATGGATCCCTTGGAGGTGACAGTGGATCACCAGGAGGTGACATGGATCCCTCAGAGGTGACACGGATCCCTCGGAGCTGACATGGATCCCTTGGAGGTGACATGGATCATCGGGAGGTGACACGGATGCTTTGGAGGTGACACAGATCACCAGGAGGTGACACGGATTCCTCAGAGGTGACAATGGATCCCTCGGAGGTAACACAGATCCCTTGGAGTTGACAATGGATCCCTCCGAGGTGACACAGATCCCTTGGAGGTGTCATGGATCTCTTGGAGGTGACACAGATCCCTCAGAGGTGACACGGATCACCAGGAGGTGACATGGATCCCTCGGAGGTGACGCGGATCACCAGGAGGTGACAATGGATCCCTCAGAGGTGACATGGATTCCTCGGAGGTGACACGGATTCCTTGGAGGTGACACGGATCCTTCAGAGCTACATGGATCCCTTGGAGGTGACACCGATCACCAGGAGGTGACATGGATCACCAGGAGGTGACACAGATCCCTCAGAGGTGACAATGGATCCCTCGGAGGTGACACAGATCCCTTGGAAGTGACATGGATCCCTTGGAGGTGTCATGGATCTCTTAGAGGTGAACGGATCCCTCGGAGCTGCCATGTATCCCTTGGAGGTGTCATGGATCACCAGGAGGTGTCACGGATCACCAGGAGGTGACAGGGATCACCAGGAGATGCCGCGGAGGAACGAGGCCGGCAGTCCCCGGAGGGCAGGGTTCAAGGAGACCTGGAGAGCAGGAATTCCAAACTCATCCTCGCACCTCGAACCGCTGCAGGCAGATTTGCCGAGGAGGAGCCTGGTGTCACTCACCCAGCTGGGAGGACACGACCCGAGCTTGTCTAAATTTGTCACGGCAGGGGAGGTGTCGGAAAAGGGAGCGTGGCCGCTCCGGGCGGGACACAATGCTGGAAAAAGGAGCATCGGGTTCAGCTGATTGTTTACGGTCTCCTAGAGACTGGGAGCTTTGGAGGGATGGGCACTGAAATGGAGACAACAGCACTGCCTGGAGTGGGGTCACCTCGGTCTAATATCCATGATTAATTCGCTTTTTCCCCTGCAGCAGGGTGGGTTAGGGCAGGGAATTCAGCTGCAGGATCTACCAGGGTGGGTAATGAATTCTCCCACCCCTCAAACCCAACACCAGAGCCCCTGGTTTTTTGTAACATGAACTCAGAGGGATGCAGCTAAACTAAGGAAGAAAGTCATATTAAAAGAACGTGCCTGAAAATATTTTACCTCCACTTTTCCTTTCTCCTGCCACGTTCCCCTACAAGGAATCACCTCCTTTTTCAGGAAGGTGTGTTGGGTTATCCCTCTCAAACCCTAAAGGGCACTTCCCAACTGCACCTGGAAAATAGCTGGGAACTGTAGCCAAAATAGGGATGGAACAAGGAAGAGGCTCAGCTTTCTCTGTGTTAGTCACAGAATGATCTGTGTCAGCAGGGACCTAAAGATCATCTTATTCCAACGCCCTGACATGAACAGAGAACTTTTCCACTGTCCCAGGTTGCTCCAAGCCTCACCCAACCTGGCCTTGGGCACTTCCAGGGATCCAGGGGCTGCCACCTTTAAGGACCTGCCCGGTGGCTGAAAATTGTTGAGCTGCAAAAACTTTTCTGGGGGGAATTTTTGTCAGCACAGGAGACAAGGCGGTGCTTTCCCCAGGCCCCACTAGATGTCAGTGTGCTCTGCTGGGCTGCGGGAGATGCTCCGGAGCTGAGCTCTCCTGTCCCCAAACTGCTCCAGTTTTCCAGGGAAGTTGTGCTGTTGTTGTATTGGTGCCTTTGCCAATCACAGACTCATCAAGGTGGGAAGAGCCCCCCAGGATCACCCAGTGCCACCCCAGTGCCACCAGCAGCACCCCAAACCCTGTCCCCAAGGGCCACCTCCAGGCTGTCACCCTAAAGCTCACCTGAACTTCATCTCATCCCTTGGGCTTTGCAGGAACCTGACCTTGGGATGGGAGGGACCATCCTGGAGACTCCTCACAGCCCCCAAGGTGCTGAGGCTGGGAGCAGATGGATTGGAAGTTGTGGCCCCCTGAAGGTTTGGTGGGTGTGCAGGGGCCTTTGGCTTGGATTTCATGGAATCCCCGAGGTGGGAAGAGCCCCTGAGGATCACCCAGAGCCACCCCAGCAGCACCAGCAGCACCCCAAACCCTGTCCCCAAGGGCCACCTCCAGCCTCCTCCTGAGCACTGCCACAGACAGGGACTGCAAACCTCCCTGGGCAGCTCATCCCAAGGCCTGAGCGCTCTGCCAGGGAAATTTCCTTTCCCAATCTCCACCCTGAGCCTCCCCTGGTGCCATTTGAGGCCGTTTCCTCTCATTTTTTCCCTGCCCCTCCTGGCAGGGACTTGTGCAGAGCCACAAGGTCCCCCCTGAGCCTCCTTTTCCCCAGGCTCAGCACCTTGCCCAGCTCCCTCAGGAATTCTCCAGCCCTTTCCCAGCTCTGTTCCCTTCCCTGGACACACTCCTGCCCCTCCATGTCCTTTTTGAAATGAAGAGTCCAACACTGGGCACAGAACTCAAGTGTGGGCTCAGCAGTGCTGAGTACAGCAGGGTGGGCACTCAGAGAGGTGAGCACAGATTTGGGGATGCCTTGGGGTGGCTGAATCTCGTGGATGGACAACTCTTCCCAAAGGAATGGGCTTGAAACCCATTGGAACCTTGCAGACACCAATATCTGACCTGGAAACCTCAATATCCACACTGGGATTGTGTTTGTTTACCACCAGGCTGCCCCATCGAGGAGCATTTATTAAATTACTCTCCCAATGTTCTTCTGCAGTAAGAGGCTGTAAATTTTCCCTCTGTTTGGTGATGCCACTGGCAAGGATCCTTTGGGAAGGGCCAAGCCTCCCAAAGGCAGATCTTTGCATCAGCCACTGAGCTCCCCATCCCTGCCTCCCTGCAAAGCTCAGGGATGTCCCTGCCCGGTGCCTTTGGTGCCAATCATCCCAAAGTGAAGATCTGGCCCAGCATTGGATCCAGATGTGGCTCCAGAGTCCCCCACCCTCCCTGTCCGTGCTCACACGTGTTGGAGCTTTCCTCATCCCACGTTCTGGGCCTGCCTCAATCGCAGACCTTTCACTCTTGATTTATTTTTTTTAAAAAATCAAAAAATTCCCCCTGACACTATATCATCATCTCCTGGCAGAGCTATAAAAATCTGCTTGTTGTGCTGTTTCAAGAGCCTGTCTCTCAAATAATATTAATATTCCTGAGGTTTGGAATTTAACAAAAAAACCTCTGGGTCAAACCATTGCAGGTGACGAGGCAAGAGAGGATCCCCCTCCTTCAGATGTTTGATGTTCACCTGAACTGGAAGTTTGGCAAAGCCTTCCCAAAGCCTAAGCAAGTCTTTGAGTCAGGTATTGGAGCATTTTTTTCTCTTTTATTTATTCCTTGATGGATGTCTGGGGCCAGCCTGAGATGCTCTCTGAGGGAAGAGCTGTGCTGTTCAATGTAAAGCAGATTAAGGGATGGAAATTCAAGCTGAAATGCAGCAACAGGGGAAGCCAGATATCCACCCTATTGATCTCATCAGCACATAAAATATCAGGGAAAATTCCTGAGCTGACCAGGCTTTCTGGGCTGTGCAAGGTCTCCCCAAGGTGATGATGCGCTGGGTCTCTAAATAGAATCCCTAAACCAAATTTAGAAAATATTTCTGCTCCAGCAAACAGCAGAGGTGTGGGATCAACTATTTGTAGAACTACTCAGTGTCCTCTGAAATGAAATGTGTAGGATATTTAGAATTTATTAATTATTTAATGGATCTCAATAAAACCTGTTCCTCCCACGGGGCATAGAAGCATTTCCTCTGTCCTGCAGAGGACTGACATGGTAATTTTTTTTTGAACTCTGAAGCCCTTTCACAGAATATCAGAGTCACTGAGGCTGGAAAAGCCATCCCAGTCCAGTTTGTGACCAATCCCCACCTTGTCACCATCCCAGAGCCCTGAGTGCCACATCCAGGCCATCCTTGGATATCTCCAGGGGGGATTTTCCATGGCAATGTGCCCTCACGGTGCTGTACAATTCCCAAATCACAATATTGCTCATTCCTGGCGTTGCTGTGACATCATTTTCCTTTTGGGGCTGGGATTTCATGAAGAGAATCCTAAAAACTCTACAGGCTAAGAACCCACAGCAGATACTGAAATATTCCTGAGAGATTAGAATAATAAATCATAATTGTTGATGAGGTCAGGAGTGGACAAAGTCAAGCACGGAAAAGCGTTTTGTGCTGTGTGGGAGGCCCAAAGTGGTTTTTATTGACCCAAATTGTCTGCTCAGAGTCCCAAACCCTGCTGGAGTGGTCAGAGCTCAGCTGACTTCTCATTAATTGCCCTTGGGCTGCTGATAAAATGGAATGTTCTGCTCCTGAGGACAAATCCCAGGGATGGAGGTTGAGATGGAGAAAGGAGGGATTTCACAGCCCTGGGCGGTCAGGGATGGGGCTGCTGAGGGAAACTGCTGGAGGGAAGAGGCTCCTCTGGTGGCTCAGGCATAAATACCTGGATTCTGGATGAAGAAACACAAATACCTGGATTCTGGATGAAGAAACACAAGATTCTGGATGAAGAAATACAAATATCTGGATTCTGGATGAAGAAACACAAGATTCTGGACAAAGAAACACAAATACCTGGATGAAGAAACACAAGATTCTGGATTCTGGATGAAGAAATACAAATATCTGGATTCTGGATGAAGAAACACAAGATTCTGGATGAAGAAATTCAAATATCTGGATTCTGGACAAAGAAACACAAATATCTTCATTCTGGATGAAGAAACACAAATACCTGGATGAAGAAACACAAGATTCCAGATTCTGGATGAAGAAACACAAATACCTGGATTCTGGATGAAGAAACTCAAATATTTGGATTCTGGACAAAGAAACACAAGATTCTGGATGAAGAAACACAAGATTCTGGATGAAGAAATTCAAATATCTGGATTCTGGATGAAGAAACACAAATACTTGCATTCTGGATGAAGAAACTCAAATCTCTGGATTCTGGATGAAGAAACACAAATATCTGCATTCTGGATGAAGAAACACAAGATTCTGGATGAAGAAACACAAATACCTGGATTCTGGATGAAGAAACACAAATATCTGCATTCATGATGAAGAAACATGAATCTCTGCATTCTGGATGAAGAAACACAAATATCTGGACCAAAAAACTTTCTCTAAAACTCCGTCCTGCTCCTTTGAATGCAGAACTGGCTGAAGGAAGTTTCTCCTGGAGGAGCTCAGACGTTGCAGGAGGGCAGGACTCCCCCATGGAACACTGGATTTGGAATTCTGATGAAAGCTCAGGAAAGTGGGAATCTGCTGAAACCAAGGGGGTTGCAGAGAGCCACGTCCTGCTCCAGCCAACCATCACTGCATGGAGCTCAAAAAGGTTTGAAAAATCCTTCTTTTCATGAATCCCAGGTGAAGAACCCTGAATTTGTAGACAAAACCAGAAGAGGTGTGTGTGTCTGTGTGTGTTTTGTTTGGAAATTTTTAATTCTGGATTCTTAAAATCCAGTTATAAAGCAGGGAAGCTCCATGGGATTTTGGAGCACAGAGGTTTGAATTTCAGGTAAGGAGGAGTGGAAACAGCTGAATTCACTCTGAGGTGTCTCTTTGTGCCTTAGAACAGCCAAAAGAGCCCTCACGGATGTCTCATGGTTGACTCCTTCCAAATCCTTTGAGGTTTTTCTTCTAGAATTTCTTGGGTACATGTTTTCAATTTAAAAATTAAAAAGGTTCTGCTCTTCCAGGTTTTATCTACATTTCCCCACGACATTTATTTATTGGTAACCTGAATTTGTGGACAGAACCAGAAGAAGGGTGTGTGTGTGCTTGTGTGTGTTTAGTTTGGAAATCTTTAATTCTGGATTCTTAAAACCCAATTATAAAGCAGGGAAGCTCCATGGGGTTTGGAGCACAGAGGTTTGGATTTTGGGTAGGGAGGAGTGGAAACAGCTGAGTTCACTCTGAGGTGTCTCTTTGTGCCTTAGAACAGTCAAAAGAGCCCTCATGGATGTCTCATGATTGACCCATTCCAAATCCTTTGAGGTTTTTCTTCGAGAATTTCCTGGGTACATGTTTTCAATTTAAAAATTAAAAAGGTTCTGTTCTTCCAGGTTTTATCTAGGTTTCCCCATGACATTTATTTATTGGTAACCTGAATTTGTGGACAAAACCAGAAGAAGGGTGCGTCTCTGTGTGTGTTTTGTTTGGAAATTTTTAATTCTGGATTCTTAAAATCCAGTTATAAAGCAGGGAAGCTCGATGGGGTTTGGAGCACAGAGGTTTGAATTGCAGGTAGGGAGGAGTGGAAACAGCTGAGTTCACTCTGAGGTGTCTCCTTGTGCCTTAGAGCAGCCAAAAGAGCCCTCATGGATGTCTCATGATTGACCCATTCCAAATCCTTTGAGGTTTTTCTTCAAGAATTTCTTGAAGAAAATTCTTGAATTTTCTTGAATTAAATTCTTTTAATTCTTTCTTGAATTAAATTCTTTTTAATTTAAAAATTAAAAATGTTGTGCTCTTCCAGGTTTTATCTAGGTTTCCCCACGACATTAATTTATTGGTAACCTTGAATTTGTGGACAAAACCAGAAGAGGAGTGTGTGTGCGTGTGTTTTGTTTGGAAATCTTTAATTCTGGATTCTTAAAATCCAGTTATAAAGCAGGGAAGCTCAATGGGGTTTGGAGCACAGAGGTTTGAATTTCAGGTAAGGAGGAGTGGAAACAGCTGAGTTCACTCTGAGGTGTCTCTTTCCCTTTAGAACAGCCAAAAGAGCCCTCATGGATGTCTCATGATTGACCCATTCCAAATCCTTTGAGGTTTTTCTTCTAGAATTTCTTGGGTACATGTTTTCAATTTAAAAATTAAAAACGTTGTGCTCTTCCAGGTTTTATCTAGGCCTCCCCATGACATTTATTTATTGGTAACCTGAATTTGTGGACAAAACCAGAAGAAGGGTGCGTCTCTGTGTGTGTTTTGTTTGGAAATTTTTAATTCTGGATTCTTAAAATCCAGTTATAAAGCAGGGAAGCTCAATGGGGTTTGGAGCACAGAGGTTTGAATTTTGGATAAGGAGGAGTGGAAACAGCTGAGTTCACTCTGAGGTGTCTCACTTTAGAACAGCCAAAAGAGCCCTCATGGATGTCTCATGATTGACCCATTCCAAATCATTTGAGGTTTTTCTTCAAGAATTTCCTGGGTACACATTTTTGATTTTAAAATAAAAAATGTTGAGTTCTTCTAGGTTTTATCTAGGTTTCCCCATGACATTTATTTATTGGTAACAAAGGTGGGGAGATGTTTTATTTTCTCGTAGTGTCACACTGTGGACCCTTCTTAACCCCATAGTTTGGTTGGAAAAGACCTCTGAGATCATCAAGTCCTTTTATTTTATTGAAATATTGAAATTGACCTTTTATTTTAAAGAAAAAAAAAATCCATTTTCTTTTCCTAATGGGAGCAGAGCACCAGTCTGGCTTGGATGGGAATATCTGACTGCTGGCTTTACTATAGACAATAAATTCCTGAAAAATGGCATTTTAAAGAGTATGATGGCACATAATTTGCAGCTGAACTCTGTAGCCCCAATCTCCCTCTCACCCCCAATTTTTGCCAGTGTGGCAGAATGAAAACCAAGAAAATTCTTGGCTCTGTGTAAGCCCTGCTCAGCAATAATAATAATAAAAAAAAATCTCTGTATTATCCCTCCTGTGTCCAGCACAAATCCAAAGCAAAGCTCCATCCCATCCACTGGGGAAAAAGAAAAATGAACTTTACCCCAGCCAAAACCAGCAGAGAGGGTAATAATGGCAATTATGAGTTTTGGGGTGCAACACAGAAATGAAATCCAAAAAAAATGAATGAAGAAAATGTTTCATATTTAGCAATTTGTAACTAAAACACAGATTTCCCCCCAGAACTGGCAGACTGACTCTTAGCAAAATGATTTTTCTATCACTACGATTTGCCTCAGGGTATGAAAACCGTGAAGAAATTTGTAGGTGAAGATCTTATATGTCACTTAAATAATTGAATCTCCTTGCAGGTTATGTGAAAAGTAAACCCAAGACTTTGTGCTTTATTTTCTGAGTGGTGCCCAGGCAATAAAAATTGTTTTTATCACCAGTCCCAGAAGTCATTGTGCCTGTTGGGGTTGGCAGTGCCTGTTAAACACGATCAGTCAGGCTTTATCACCCGGAAATATGAGACAAGAAAGTTGGTTCTGGTCTCAGTTTCAGCAGATACCAATCTGGTTGTTGGCTGGGATCAGGATTGTGCAGGGGTCTCCTCAGTAAAATCATTTCTGAGGCAAAAATTCAGGTTTTGTTTGGGTTATTTTTCAAGGTTTATTGAATAATTTGGGAGTGGAGCCCCAGCTTTACCACAAAGGGATACAGGAATGTGTGAAGGTGATGCTGGAATCATTGCATCCCTGGCTCTGGCATCCCTGGATTTGGATTCCTGGAACCACAGAATGGTTTGGAGTTAAAGTTTAAAGAGATTAAAATGATTCATCCCTTTGCCATGGGCAGGAGCACTTTCCAAAAGATCTTGTCCATTTCCCGTGGATCTTGCACAGAAATTTGCCAGTTTGGAGGACAAGGGTGGATAAAGGTTGCTGAGGATGTGTCGGAACCCAGGACATCCCTCTGGCTGCCCTGGGTGATCCAAGACCCTGGCAAGGGCTCCAGAGACAAACCACGAGAGTTTGATTAGAACAGCATTAATTTATCACTGGGTGTAGATGTAGAATTTTGGGGTTTAATGGGGGTTCAAGAAGGCAAGATGGAGGAATTTTGGCGTGCCCCTGTCCTTCTTCTTCTTGCCCTCCATCTTCTGCTGTGGTGGTGGCACTTTTGGATTGGATTAGAGTAGAAATAAACTGTCTAACATAGGTGATAGGTGTTGGTATTTATCTGTAAACATAGAACACCAGAGTATAAAAGATTACGACCACCCTTGGGGCAGTCAGTTGACAATGATCCAGCATTGTAGCCAGCACCCTCGGGGTGAGAACTAAATGTACCAGATAAGAGATAATAAACATCCTTGAGAACCACACGGATGCATCCTGACTCTCTCTTCTGGCACCTGGGCTTGGGAGAAAGACTTTTTATACAACATTCTTGGGGGGACATCAGCCCAAAGAAACAAGAACCGAGAAGGATGGAGGAAGTGAGGGAGCAAAAGGAGCTGCAGCATCAGTCCGGGGTCTAATTCCTGCTTTTCAGCCCTCCCTGAGCCAACAGAGGAGAAGTCACAAAAAGAAAACATCCCACGGAGGCACAGCCAATAATCCTCACATTACATGCTGAAATCGAGCCTGTTTTATTGTGATCTTAATCTCAGCCCTCTGCTTCCACATCCCAACAGGTCTGCAGGAGGAATTCCCTCTCCATCCCAAGGAATGCAGCAGGTACGGAGCCTGGGCCTGCTGCTGCTGCTTTAACCTATTATCTTCACTTTTTTTAGCCTTTTTTTTTTCATATTTTAGACTTTGAATCTCAACCTCAGCAGCTCTTCAGGGCTCCTCAGAGGGTCCCTCCTCTGCAAAGGCCATGCCCCAAACATTAAATCTGTAATTACAGACAAAATTAGGCTTTGCTGGGCACGAGGCCTATCTCTAAATCAGAGTGGCGTGAGGCAGGCTGGTGTTACTGGAACAGGCTCAAAATCAAGTTATGAACCATGACTTGGCTCAAATTCTCTCCCCACTCCTCCGTCGTTAGGTTTGATATATACAGGAATTTTGCAGGGACACACTGGAATTTCCAATTTATTTCTGATCAAAGTCTCCACGGGAACAGGACAGGGAAGTTTTGGCAGCTCAGGGATGGTTCTGTTATCGCCAAGATCTTTTTTAGGTTCATAAACACAACAATTTCAATTAAACACTGATAAATTAGGAAACACGAATTCCAACCTTCCTGCTAGATCAGACTGACACTTAATTAGGGTGCAGCTACTTCAGTGCTCTCCTGATCATTGCCACTTAGCAGGCTTTGGCTCGGAGCACAGAGCGGGCTCTGAGTGCACAAACTGGGTTTATTTTTTGGGTTAAATAAAACCAGACAATGTTCCAGTGTTGCTCTTAATTCTCCCCAATTATTTCTACACATTCAGCCCCCAGGCCCGGACTTAAAACCAGCCTGAAGTCAAGCCCCTTGGACATCTATCATCCTCACATCAGATACTCAACACTGCTTTTTCACTCCATAAATCCACTTTTATCAGGCCTCGTGCTGGCTGCTGATGTGGATTCAGCCTTAAATTTGCAGTTTGTTTGACAAAAGTCACTGGGAGAACATTTCTTGGGACTCCACAGTGTTGGCTGTGGATCCATCCCCCCCTCCCTGTGTGAGCATTTTGGATTTAGAAGCTGTCTCGAAAATCCTTGTGCTGTCAGGATTTGCCAGGGGTTGGAGTGTGGGATTTGTGAGTTGTCCCTTTTGGCAGCTGATAACAAATGAACATCAGAGGATTCCTGCTCTGCCAGTGGCGCCTGAGCAGCACGATGGGACCCGAGGATGTAAACAAAGCTGGGAAGCTTGGCTAGGAAGGGATGAAAATCCAAAATATAGAGGCTGTGTTGGGCGAGTGGGCAGTGGGATTTCTAAAAACTTCTGGTGTTCTTGTGGTGTCAAAATTATCAAGGAAAGAGAGAATTCATTGAAACATCCAAATCCTCTTGGATGGCTGGGAGAAGACAGTAAGGGAGAGGAGCAGGGAGAAAAACGAGGGAAGGAAGCACTTGTGCCTCATGGCAAACTTGTTAAAGTGAAAAGAGCTGGGACAAAACAGCCATGGAATCACAGAATCACCAAATCACAACTTCCTCACTGGGGGTGGTGGAGAAACACTCTGGGAGCAGGGACAGCACCCAGGGAGTGGCTGGGGCTGGGCCAGGAGGGATTGAGGTTGGATTTTAGGGAAAGGTTCTTCTTTCCCCAGAGGGTGCTGGGCACTGCCCAGGCTGCCCAGGGAATGGGCACGGCCCCGAGGCTGCCACAGCTCCAGGAATATTTAGAAAATTCTCCCAGGGATGCCCAGGCTGGCATTTTTGGGAGGTCTGGGCAGGGCCAGGGATGGGTACAATGATCCCTGTGGGTTTATTCCCACTCAGGATCTTCCATTATTCCCTTTTTCTTGGATAAATAGAGCCTGACAGTCCGTTTGCCTTCAGGGCATGAGTGTTTGGCCCATCTCCAAAAAAGCTGCCAAACCAAATCTTCTCCTTTTTGTAGTAATAAAAAGATGCCTTTTAATTTGTTGAAAACTTGCTTTCAGCTACTCGTCTGCTACGTAAACTCGGTTCAGATTCAACAAAAAAATGCAAAAGCTCTTTTTTTCCACAGGTTCTCATTAAAGTAACTCCAACAATTACTCCTGGAATTGTGTGAAGCCTGGTTGTTCCTCCCAGCTGTGATAATGCCACAGACATGGACCACCCCGCCGGCCTGTCAGCTTTAAAATATTACTCCTGGAATAATGAAAAATTGCCAGTTCCTCACTCTGGCTTGGTGATTTATGTGCAGTTCCTCAGAGATTGATCAGTTGGTTTGTTTCCTTACCTGGAATGAGTGATGAATATTTTAAAAAACACTTAATGCTGGCTCTGGTGCAAATGAGATAATTTTACAGTGACTTGTTTGGTTGTTTCCAGAATAATTGGACATTATTACCTGCCCACCATGCGTGAACTATGGGTCTCTGGAGGGGTTAAATGCCTTCAGTGGATGTTTCCTTAATATTTCCATGGAGTTCATCTGCTCTGCTCCTACAGGAGCTTTTACCAGATGGTTCTCCAGCCCCAGAATGACATTTCACATTTTCCATCTATGAACTCACCAATGGAAAATGAAACAATTTGATTTGTAACTTTTGACTGACCCATTTCTGTACCTGCACTGAGGAATCGTGTCCCAGGGAGGTGGAATTGGGAAGGAATTTGCTCTCACCTGGAGTGGGATCAGTAAAATATTGAAGGGAACAACTTCCTCTCCTTTATGATGGAAGAACAAAGTGGGGTTTGTAAGGCTGGTTTGGGTACTTACCCCAAGAGGAATTTTTTAAAAATTCATGACAAATCCATTATAATTTGGAGCTGCTCCTAGGAGAGGACCAGGAACAGAGGTCACCTTGCCTTTGGTGCTTTTTGGGCAGTGGAGGCTGAGGGCAACATATAACCCAAGCCTCCCTTCGTTTCCAGACTGGGAAACGTTTAGGCAGAATTATTATTTATTTTATTTTATTTTATTTTATTTTATTTTATTTTATTATTTTATTTTATTTTATTTTATTTTATTTTATTTTATTTTATTTTATTTTATTTTATTTTATTTTATTTTATTTTATTTTTATTTTATTTTATTGTGCTTTTCTTATTTTATTGTGTTTTATTTTATTCTGTTTTGTTTTATTTTATTTTGTTTTGTTTTATTTTATTTTATTCTGTTTTGGTTTGTTTTGTTTTATTTTATTTTAAATTTTGTTAATTTTTGTTATTTTTGTTATATTTTATTTTATTTTATTTTATTTTATTTTATTTTATTTTATTTTATTTTATTTTATTTTACTGGAGGGTTTCATTATGCTTTTTTAACACAAGTGCACATTTGAGATATTCAGTGTCCTTGTGTCTAATGAACGACCAACATTCCATTTGTCACCAAAGTCCTTCAGCGTGGATCAGGCAGCAGGAAATGCCCATTTTTGAGAGGAGATTAGGAAAACTGCTCTGTCCAAACACAATCCTGCCTGGGCTGTCAGAGTTTGCAAACCAGGAGCTGGGTCTGAGGACAAACGAGGCTGTTTTCTGTTCCTGCCTCCTTGTTATCCTCCTTTGAATCCACATTTCTCTAAATTCTTCCTTTTAGGAGGGACCTGGAGCTGCTGCAGAGAGCCCAGAGGAGGCCCCAGGATGATCCCAGGGCTGGAGCAGCTCTGCTGGGAGGAAAGGCTGGCACAGCTGGGATTGTTCAGCCTGGCCAGGAGAAGCTTTGGGCTGAGCTCAGGGTGGCCTTGCAGGGCCTGAAGGAGCTGCAGGAACCCTGGAGAGAGACAATTCCCAAGGGCTGCAGGGACAGCACCCAGGGAATGGCTTCAGACTGAAAAATGACAAGTTTGGGTGGGATGTTGGGAAAAAAATCCTTCCCTGTGAGGGTGGGGAGGGGCTGGGCTGGAATTCCCAGAGCAGCTGTGGCTGCCCCTGGATCCCTGGCAGTGTCCCAGGCCAGGTTGGACATTGGGGCTTGGAGCAGCCTGGGACAGTGGGAGGTGTCCCTGCCCATGGCAGGAGGTTGGAATTGGATGATTTTTAAGGTCCTTCCCATCCCAAACCCCTCCGTGCTCCCCCAGGTGTTTTCCCTGCTCATTCCAGATGTTCCTGCTCAGGACATCTCTCAGCCCTTCTGCCAATCATCTCCAAAATGTCTGAAGAAGTGAACAAGGAGATCACCAACAGTTCCAGCCACACCTAAAGTGTGACAAACGTCCATGATCTGAGGTGGAACGCGCATTGGGATGGCAAAGGAACTTTCTAGAGCTTCCCCAAACCCTTGGGGTGTCTGAAAATTCTCCACTTTTTAGTAACCTCATCCTACAAAAACCTTTTTGCTCCAACATCTCTTCCCTGGCTAAAGTCCTCTTTTGATACCTCCTCTCCAGAGGTCTCTTGGCCTCTAAAAATGTTCTTGACTGGAATCTTTGGGATCTTTGTGAACACAAGATAAATGTATATTCTGGGAAATCGTTCTTTTATGGCAACAAGGAGTTGGGTGTGGGGAGACTGCTGCTTGTTCCTTGAATTGTGCTATTTATTGATTTTGTCTGTGTTATCCCCATCCCTATCTTCTCCCTCCAGGCAGTTTTGGGCCATGACTACCTGTTATTGTGTGTGTGCTTTCCCAAATAACCTCGCTGGAGTCTGGACGTGTTGCTGAAGCCTGCTATGAAAAGTTGACATGGTGGAAATCAAAGAAAGGAGCAGATCATATTCAGAGTTGCACCATATTATTTCCATGTCAGAAAATCGAATGGAAAGGCCCTTTTTTTCCACTTTTCTGAAAAAAAAAATAAAATAAAGAAAACCTCATTTTTATTCATAAAAGAGGCTACTTCTTTAGCTGGAAAGAATTTTTCCCCTCTCCCTAGGAATATAAATAATGCAAGTAGAAGAGAACAGAGAAGCCACATTAATCACGCATGTATGGATATATTTTATTTCAAAATTATTTTCTTAAATCTAAAAAACATCCATGACTGTCTTATTGGAGCACAGTAGTTTCCATAATACAGTGGACATATATAAGTATTTATTTCTTCCCTCAGAGACCTGGGTTTTAAAACATTTTTCTTTTTAATATCCAGAATCCATGTAAGGTTTAGGATTGACTTAGGCCGAGGCCATAATTCTTCGAGGGTTTGTGCATTTTCCTGACTGGAGGAATTTAAGTCCCTCTCAGTTCAATAGAACAACTTTGTCTAAGTTAAATGCTTAGGGAAGATCAAAGCCTGGGCCTAACTTCCCAAATAGAAGTTAGGAACATTCGTTATAATGATCTAAGCCAAGCAGAAAAAAATAAAAATAGCCTTTGGAAAAGCAGTTTCAAACATGACAGGATAAAGCAGAGGTGAGAGGTGGAGCCTGTGCTGGTCCCAGGAGTTATTCCCAAAGAAAATCAGGAGGAGTGGGAGGCAAAGCAAGGCAAGGGAAACCAGGGACTGGCAAAGAGCTGAGCTCTCCTTCAAGAGTTTTCAACTACAAAGAGAGGTAGAAAAGCACATGGAAAACACTCCTGGATGTGCTCTTCTGTGCAAACCCTGCTGGTAAAACCTTCAGCACGGAGCCCACTGCACCCACAGAGGTGTAAATATTGGTAAATATTTATTTTAATTCTGAGAAAATGGCAAGGGAGGCACAGAGTGCCTGGCCTGAGCTCTGTGGTGAGCAGGGAGGAGGTTTCCAGCAGGGAATTCTGCAGACAGTTGCTGCTCCAGAGGCATCTTTTCCCCATTTTTGGGGTTTTTTTTTGTGTGTGTGGGTCAGGTTTTTTTTTCCATCTGCGAGGTTATCAGGGAGTTCATGCTGCTGCTAAAGGAGTTGAGGGTTGATTGAAGGGAGGGGCGTGCTGGAAACGTTGAAAAAAAATTAATTTCCTGTCGAAATATGTTTTGTGCCTCGGCGAAATAGCAGGACCTGGACGTGCCTCTGGTTTCAATAAAAATGTTTAGGGCTCGGTTTTTCGGGGGGTTTTTTTGTCAGTCGGAGAAAACTCAGCCATGTCTCCACTACAAAGCCTCTTCTCCGTGTGAGGGAGCAGATGGGAAGTTTGGATTGTCCAGATGGTGAGCAGGGATTCTGAAGGGCTGGATGGACATTTTTTCCTCCTTTCCCAGGGAGAGCTGAGCCCATTCCAGTCCTCAAAGGAGGGAAGGATTCAGGAGCATCTCCAGTGCCAGAAATGGAGAGGCAAAGGAAGGAAGAATCCATGGATGAGTTTGATGGAGGCAGGAGAGAAGAGGGAATATCTGAAAAATCCTGCAGGGATCATGGAGGAGAGGAGAGGAGAGGAGAGAGAGGAGAGGAGAGGAGAGGAGAGGAGAGGAGAGGAGAGGAGAGGAGAGGAGAGGAGAGGAGAGGAGAGGAGAGGAGAGGAGAGGAGAGGAGAGGAGAGGAGAGGAGAGGAGAGGAGAGGAGAGGAGAGGAGAGGAGAGGAGAGGAGAGGAGAGGAGAGGAGAGGAGAGGAGAGGAGAGGAGAGGAGAGGAGAGGAGAGGAGAGGAGAGGAGAGGAGAGGAGAGGAGAGGAGAGGAGAGGAGAGGAGAGGAGAGGAGAGGAGCCCACGGAGCCCAGCAGATCCTCTTTGGGATGCCAGTGGAAGCCTGGAGTTGTGGTGCTCACCCCAAAAATTGTTCTCGTTTTTGTCCCATTTCTGCAGCCTGGATCACCGACTGCACCCACACAAATCTGCATCTTCAGGGAGAGAGATCTTTGTTAAAACAAATCCTCCAAACACAACAGGAAATATTTTCTCTGCAGCCTTTAAAACACACACAGAGCCTTGGTATAGAATAAGATGATGTGAACATTTCTCATTTTCTTGCAGGGAACTCTCTGGGATGGGACATTCATCAGCTCTTCCTCCATGGCCACTGCTCCTAAATTGCATTTATTTGCTACTGAACCCTTTTTTTTTTTTTAACTTAAATATTCACACTGCATCATGGGTGGTAAAATGTTTTTAAAGCAGCGGTTGCTCAATGGAAGGACTGATATTTTAGTTCTTCTTTAGAAACAAACTGAATAAAACTTGAGGAAAAATTTCAGTTTATTGGCTTTCCTGGCTCCTGAAAGCCTATTAGCAATTTGAAATTACTTAACATTTACTTGTCCTAATTTACTCAAAAAATGTTTTAGTGTTGTTTTGCAGTCATGAGATTTTTTGAAAAGTTTAATGTAGACTTTCAGTACCTCAAACTCCAAATTCGAAATCTACAACAGTTGAGACTTAAAAGCAATATTAATGCATATTCTCTATTCAATCACAAAACGAGAGCAGCTTTTTCAGCTTGGGGTGGGCAATGAAGAACTGGAAGCCTCTCAAAGTTGTCCCCAAGTGAAGAATTTGTTTTCTATTTTTTTTAAGAACAAGCAGCAAAAAAAATCTTCCTGAGACAGGCATCATTTAAATCTAGATTTAAAGATTAAAAGCAATTTGTCCTACACCTTTCAGAGATTTAGTTACAGAGGTCACTGTAAGATTTGTTGTCTCAAAAGATGGATTTTCAGGAGGGAAATGTGTGATAGGAATATCTTGGCTATACAAGTTATGGAATATCTTCTACAGGGTGGAAGCTCGAATGTGCAAAGCAGATTTTCAGCTCTTTTGAACTGTGTTGGTGCCCAGTGAAATAAATCAAATTGTGACAGTCAACATGAGCTGAGTTCTTATTTTGAGGCACAAAATTTGGAAATGCCAAAGAGCAGCGGTGAGGAAGATGATGGAATCTGTTTGCAGCAACTTGTGGCAAAATGCATTCAGGCTCTGAAATGGATGGTTTGAATTTTTAAATTGTGGAAACACTCAGAAAATCTACAGCCAGCAGGAAAGGGATTGGGATCAGGAAGGGGATTGGGATGAGGAAAATTATTGGGATCAGGAAAGGGATTGGGACTGTGCCCCTGTGCCCCCTCAGGTGAGAGCCCCACCTGCAGAGCTGCCCCAGCCCTGGGGCCAGCACAGGGAGGACGTGGAGCTGCTGCAGAGAGCCCAGAGGAGGCCCCAGGATGATCCCAGGGCTGGAGCAGCTCTGCTGGGAGGAAAGGCTGGCACAGCTGGGATTGTTCAGCCTGGCCAGGAGAAGCTTTGGGCTGAGCTCAGGGTGGCCTTGCAGGGCCTGAAGGAGCTGCAGGGACCCTGGAGAGAGACAATTCCCAAGGGCTGCAGGGACAGCACCCAGGGAATGGCTTCAAAGTGAAAAATGCCAAGTTTGGGTGGGATGTGGGGAAAAAATCCTTCCCTGGGAGGGTGAGGAAGCCCTGGCCCAGGGTGCCCAGATTTGCTGTGGCTGCCCCTGGATCCCTGGCATTGTCCCAGGCCAGGTTGGACATTGGGGCTTGGAGCAGCCTGGGACAGTGGGAGGTGTCCCTGCCATGGCACTGGATGAACTTTCAGATCCCTTTGATGCCTTCATTTTTATCTTTGCTGTATTTCAGGCTCTGTGCTGCCCAGGGTGCAGCTCTGAGCTCACAGTCAGGGTCACTCAGCTCTCTGCACACAGCAGGGACACAAAACAAATCCTTGTCCTGCTGCACACCAAGGACAACTGGGACAAGTTTTCAGCCCCAAAAGCACAAACAACGGGGGCTGAGGGGAGAAAACAAGAAGGGTGGGACTGCATCACCTGGAGCTGGAGTTGGACAATGAAACCCCAATGTGCAAATGGACCAAAACTGATAAAAGTGTGAGACCTCATGACCGAGCATCCATTTTGTGTCCATTTTGGGTCCATTTTGTGCCCATTTTGTGTCAATTTTGTGACCATTTTGGGTCCATTTTGTGTCCATTTTGGGTCCACCTTGGGTGTAGCCCTGAGCAGGCCCTGTCCTGCCCAAGGTGTATCATTAAAGGCCTTTCAATAAATCCCTACCTTATTCTCCAGCTCTGTCCAGTCTCAGTTTCAGATCAGCCTTCCCAAGGCATCACCTTCCAACCCAAACCACTCCATGATTTTACAATGAACCCAATCGAGTTTCTCCCCTGGATCTGTAGCTCCTCATGGACACAGCCTTTGCCTCAAGGAGTCAAAACCTACAGCAAAAGATAGGAAAGGCACAGACACGGTGACTTTCCCCATTTTTTTAGCAGATCAGCACCAACTCCAGAGGTGGAACATCCTCGTCAAACTGGGGCATTCTTGGGTCACACTCTGGGCTGAGGTCGGGCACTGCCCGTTCCTGTTTCAAAGCCCATTGGGATAAAAATGAAAAAAAAGTTTAGATATTTGTCTTTTATATCCCTCATGCCATTAAAATAACATTATCTGGGGCCAAGAGGCAACAGAGAATCAAAGTAATTTACCTGAAGAATGGTTTTGTTTCACTTTATTGCTGTAATATTTAATAATTCTGAAAATTATTAAAAATAATAATATAAACAGGTAAACTGTGAGCATGAAGAGACCCTGACATGGCAGAACTGCATTTTAAATGCTGCAAAAGGAGAAAGATGCATTTGGTGTCGAAATACGAATTAAAGAGTCAAATCTCTGCCTTCCAGTCCCCAAAATAAGGTGAGATAATTTCACTGCCCTGAGGGGTTGGTGATTAATTAATGATTTCTGTGGATATTCTGTCTGTGTTTGTCCTTCAGAGACTTCTTGGGTTTCTCTCCTCATTGGTAAACTGAGAAATGAAGAATTCTTGAACACACCCCTAAATAAATTGTAACCATCTGAGTAATCCCTCCTGGAATTCCTGTGGAAGAGCAGAGCTTTGGTCCTCCTTGTCCCTGCTCATTCTGAGAGTGGTCAGGGCCAGCAAAATGAAGAAATTGTAAAATATTCCAGCTCAAGCTGTTGGTGCAATAGCAGCTCCTAATTACTTGGGCCTTGCCTTATTATCCTGATGTAAAACTCTTTATGCACCTTCCAAAATGCACAAATCCTCAGCAAAACACCTCTGGCTGTTTTTATTATTTGTGTAAATCACAGCTGATGTGCTGAGAGAAAAAAAAAATGAACAAAATGAGGAACTCCTAATGACAAACAAGTTTGGGACTGAAAAGAAATGAATAAACGAACCAGGGCAGTGCAGGGACTGTTCTGAGAGTCACTGATTTTTTTTTTTTCCTGAAAAAATGAAGTGAATCATTATGAGGGGAGAGAATGCAGGGAAGAAAGTGGCTTTTATAAAGTGCAAAGGATGGCAGGTAACTGCATTTTGACACTGGGTTTTCTTACAGTTGAAATTGTCCTATTACTTCTTTAAAAAGTTCATCACTGTAACAACCCTGCTGTGTTTATTTTTTATGAGCAGCAGGCCAATCATGGGGTTAAACAGCTATTTTTGATAATTTTCAAATGTTTTTTGGTTTGGGTTTTTGTTGGTGGTTTGGTGGGGGTTTTTTTAATCATAAAAAGGGAAAGTGCTGCTGTCCCAGAAAATATCCAAGATTTGCTAATGGTAAAAAATAGGATAAATGGTAAAGTTACTGCATTCATCAGTCAACCACCCCAAAACATTTGCAACCCATTACAGATTTCAAAACTTGGCTGGGAGTCCTGAGGTTCCTTGCAAGCAACTTTCTGCACTTGTGCCAAACGCAGGGGAAGCAGAAGGTACTGCTGAAACATGTGCTGAGAAAAATACCTGACTCCTGCTGCTGCTGCGGTAGTAATAGTAGTAATAATTTTAATTATGATTATAATAGGCCAGAAGTACAGGAATAGGTTTGGACTGGCCGTAAGACGACCGTAAAGTTACAAAAATTAACCATAATAAAAACGTCTCCTGCGTGCACCATTTCCTATTTTACTGTCTACGAGCTGCTGTTAAGCCGTGCTCAGGTTGGGGCTCTTCCTGCTCTTGCTGGAATATTTATCCTGAGAATGAGGTGCCAGAAGCTGAGGATTTGTCCTGGGAGAGGGAATTGTCGCTCGGGGTTTGTTGTAAGAGCCTCTGCTAACGGTGGTCTTCAAGTTCATAATAATTTCCTTCCTCGTCTTTCCTTTCTCTGACTCATGTCTGGTATGTCCTGGGTTTATAAAAAACTCTCTTACCCCACACATTGGACATCACTCATCCCTTTCCCACTCTCTCACACCTTCCTTCTCCTCATTATTCCTCTTCCAGGGATGTCAAGCTCCCAACCCAGACTCTGGGCCATGAAGTCTTTGTTCTTTCCCCCTTCCTTGCCACCAGGGATGGAGGGGAGAAAGCTGAACTCCCTGGGTGTCTCGTTTTTTGGGGATGTTGCTGTTTTCTGTCTGCTCTGCTTCAACAAAGGCAATTTTAAAATTTCTGGTGGTTTTTTTAGACCACACCCTTCCTTCCCTGTGCTGTCCCTAAGTGATTTTGCTCTTCCTAAATTATTTTGCTCTTCCTAAGTGATTTTACTCTTCCTAAGTGATTTTGCTGCCATTTCTAGCCCCAAAAGGGTGGGAATGAGCTCGGGGCATCCTTCAGGATTGCAGTTGTAAAGAATATTTCGAGCAATATGCACAAGAAATACTCACAAAATCATCTGAGCATTGGAAATACGTGGGGCTTGCCCGTGCAGTCGCTCCCGAGCGATCATGACTCAGTTTTAATTACCTGTGATACAGATTTTGGGATATAAAATCCCCTCCATCAGATGCATTTTTTAAAACTCAAGGCAAGGCTTCATCTCTCTCGCTGCCTTCTTGGAGCAGATGTCATTGGATTGGTATTCTGACCCTGGGGTGATTTAGTATCACTTTTTTTCTTGTTGTTGTTTGCTTCCCTCTGCTCAGGTCCTCCTGCTAGATTTGCAGGGCTCTTCTTGCTGTCTGGGACTTCTGGTTCCAATCAAATTCCCATTCCAGCCCACAAAAGTGTTTTCAGGAATATCAGAGGCCTGGAATTGAGCCCCAGCCGAGAGCGGAGCAGACATTGGTGAGCTGGGATCCGTGTCCAATATTGGCTGGTGGAAATATTGGAAGAGCAACCCAAAAATGAGCAGGTTTGGAGCTCTGAGCTCCTGAGTGGTTTGTGCTGAGGCAGCCAGGCCACCTGCTTGGGTTTGGGGTTTTTTCAGTGCATGTTTGACATTTTGGGCGAGCTGAGCAGCTGCTTTTACCTGAAATTTCACCGATTTGGGGTGGGTCCACACCACTCTCAGCTCCTTTGGAGGAGCAGTGTCAGGTGGGGTGTCCTTTCCCACCAGTTTCTCCTCTGGACAGCTCTGATCTGATCCTGGAGAAAAGGAGACTCAGGGGAGACCTTCTCGCCCTCTACAACCATGTGTAAGGAGGGTGTAGGGACAGCACCAGGAGGGAATGGCCTCAAATTGGACACCAGGAGGAATTTCTTCATGGAAAAGCCTTGGAATGGCCTGGAGTTCCCATCCCTGGAGGTCTCCGAGGAAGGGCTGGATGTGGCACTGAGCTGGGGACAAGGTGGGCATGGGGCACAGCTGGGACTCCATGGGCTGGGATCAACCTCAATGATCCCTTAATTTGGGGATTCTCTGATCCCAATTTTTAAGCTGAGCCACTTCTCTGGCCTCGAGGCAGTGGAGCTGCAGAGAGAAGCAGTGATTGGCACCACAGCCACACCCAGGAATCTCCAATCCAGGCTGAGCCCTCCTGCTCAGCTCCTGCACAGAACTTGTGCCACATTTTGCATGGGCCACATGGACTCGTTGCCTCACTGAGCTCATTAGCCATTAACAATCAACAAATTAACAGCTCCAAGGCCACCATCTACGTTAAAATTAGATTTTAGGCAAAAATAATCTGCAGGGTAACAAAGAGGAAGCTGTTCCTGAGGAAACCTCTTGAAGGTTATCCTGATATTTCAAAGACTTCTCCAAGTCCCTCCATGACTTCTGCACTGCTCATTAAAACTGGTTCAAATCAGAAGTTCAAATTACCAGGTCATCACGAGTCCCATTTAAAATGAGGGGAATTTACTGGCTGGGGTTGCTTTTTGTAAAAAGAAAAAAAAATTACTAAGTGAAAACACGTCCAATTTCTAAAATCCGCCCAAAGTGAGCTTAATTCCTGGGTCATGACAACTCCAAAGGGATCACGGGGATTTTATATCCTGTTTCTAAGAGAGTTTGCTTCAGACAATACGTCATCCATGCTGTCACCTATGCCGAAAATCTTCCTGGGCTTGGTTGTTATGTCTTTAAGGCAGTTCAGCAGCAAAAATCCAAAGAAGTGCAATTTAATCGAGGACTTATTGGCTAGAACAAAAGGGCACAGAAACAGATGCTTCCAGCTTCCTCATCTGGATTCTGGGGATTTTTTTTTCTTTTTCTCTTCCACTGCATCTCATAGGTGCTGGATTTGAGGAAAGGGATGTGGAACACAAGGCTATCATTCTTCCTAACGTGATTACAAAAATCTTACTGTGTTAGCAGCATTCCAGATTCCCTTACAGAGCGCTTAAGTGAATTAGTGAGTTTTATTCTCGTGTGGGAGCCTACCATTATTTAACTCTGTAATTTACTGTGAGACCCTCTTTGCTTTGTCCCAGGAGTTTTATGATCGTTTTTCCCCCTTAATGATCGGGGTCTCCTTTGCACCAAGGAAGTTTGAAGGGACTCTTTTGGGTTTTTTTGATTTAATCATGGTCTTAAGAGATTTGAGACTTCGGGGATTAATAAAGGATCCCCCGAATCATAAAGCAAATCACAGCATACCAAATCATTTCTCCTTTGAGACCGGTGCCAAACATTTTCTGTGGTGTTCCAGTGAAACTGGACACTCCCAGCCCAATGGCTAGTAAAGGAGAGAGGAGGATAAAAAAAAAACCAAGGGACCAAATTTTATTTTCAGCGCATAGCTGGAATTTCAGCCTCTCTGCACACAAGTCCTTGCCATTACAATTTATTAGATGTTTTATGCAGCAGATTTTATTGAATGATTTAGGTAGCCTTGACTTGATCCTTTCCAAATGTGCTCAACAGTATTCGGCTACATGCAAAAAGTGTTTTTACATTCTCACTTTCATGTAACCAAAGCTCCCCAAATCTAGACGGGGTTACCCGCCTGCTGCAGGGATTGTTTTGTTCTCAGGATTTCGTTTGGGAAGGCCTGGCCCCTTTTCCAGAAGATTTAGGATTATAAATCAGCTGGAGGCGGAAGGAAGAAGAAGGAAGCACCGAGCTGGCTGAGAGCTGTTAAACTCCTGGGAGTGGGAAGGGCAGGGATAAAAGGAAATGGAGAATATTAAGGATGCAGGAAGTACATTTTCCAGAACATTTCTTCATTTGGTGATGGGCTGATGTACAGCCCCTGGAGTTTGTCAAATGCCAAATCTCCAAAAAAATGCCTCATCTCCAAAAAAATTGCCTCATCCCATGGAAAACACCAGGGGAATGAGGGAGACAGCCCCAGGAATTGCCCTCCACTGAAACCCAGGGAATTCCTCTGCTCCTGTGCAGAGTGTGGAACACAAATATTTGGATTTGCCTTCACGCCGCAGCAGGATTTATAATCTTTGCTCTGAAGGAAAGGGAGAGGTTTTATCCTCCTAAATCACCTTGTAACAATAATTCCTCTGGAAAAATTAAGTTTTTTATGATACACAGCATCCCTTATGGCAGCCTGGACCTCTTCTGACAGTCACCAGGGCCAGATCAGAGAATATTTTATTTTAAAAAGGTGCTTCAAAACACAGAAGTGGCAATTCAGGTGTTTTCAGGTGTTACAAGTTCCTTAGCTGAAGGTAACTTCATCCCAAGTCTGATTTAGGTTTTAATTTTTAACTTTAACCAGGGCATCAATATAACTTATCTGTGTTGAGAACTCAAATTCTCAATATAATGGATTAAATTATATTATTAAATTATATTATTAAATTATAATATTAAATTATATTAGAGCTGTGGCTGCCCCTGGATCCCTGGCAGTGTCCCAGGCCAGGTTGGATGGAGCTTGGAGCAGCCTGGGACAATGGAAGGTGTCCCTGCCCATGGCAGGGGTTGGAATGTGATGATTTTTAATGTCCCTTCCATCCCAAACCATTCCATAATTTTAGTTCTGCTCCTCTAGCAATTCCAGATGGCACCAAAAAAAAAAAAAACCAAAAAAACAAAAACAAAAAACAAACCAAAAAAAACCCAAACCCCACAAAAAAACCCAACCCAAAACATTAAAAGCCAAAGGATTTAATCCATGAAGCCAATTCCAATAGGAGGGAGCAGTGATCTAAAATATGCTTTAGTTTCACTTTTTGGCAGCTCTTATAATATTTGCAATAAACAAATCAGATTTTTTGGTGTGTGTTTTGGTCCTATAAATGCACCAAAGGCAGGGAAAAAAAAGGATATTTCAACTTGAGCTTGGAGCTCATGCTCTCAAACCAATCTAGAGAATGTGCAGGCCCCAGTCTGCCCTGCTGAATGGATAGATAAAAATATGAATATATCAAAAAAGTGAGCAAATCCTCAGTGGGCTGGAAATGGCCACTGCCTCCACAGACTTCTATCAGCAGAATTTCAGGTGCAAATATTTCCACCAGCTCTGTCTCTGCCGTTCTCATTCAACTGCTCCTTTATTTTGCTGCTGAACTTTCTTATCAGCATCATTCCAAAGCGCTTTTAAATTATTTGTGGTCGCTGGTACCTTGAATTTTCATTTATTTCAGTTACCTGACTTCTGGAAATAAAAAAAAATATCGATGTTTTCAGCTAGTTCTGTGCCTTAAGGGATGCAAAGTGAAAGGGGTAAATGTCAGGTTTATCAGAAACACCTCCCTCTTCAGCTGAATTGAAAACCAGGCCAAACCTTTCCAGGGTTTTCTTGTCTGGCCCTAAATCTACGCATCATTCACTTTTACAATTTCGTTATGTTTCAGTAAATTGCCTTTTTTTTTTTTTTTTTTGTGTGTTTTTGAACCTTTCCAGACCAGGCAAGGGAAAGCTGAGGGCTTAATGTTGATGTGGCAGGGGGATATTTCTGGAAAAAGCTGCAGCATCATCTTTATTGCTGCAACCTCATATACAGAATATTTTCTTTTAGACCTCATGTTCCAGGTCAGCTTATTTATCTTCCTGCTCTCTTTTATTTTTGGGGGTGGAAGGGATGAAAATGAGGGGCAAGGAGCAGTTTAGAGGCCTCATTATTGCTGTTGTGGTAACGAGGTGTTTAAATGAAGTGCTGGCCCTTTTCAGAGTCCTCATTTCCAGCAGCATAAATCTGAATGATCCTGGGGCTGAGCATGATGGTTCCAAAGAGGGGCTCTCCAATGATCACTCAAAATAAATGTGTAATCTTTTAATCACCGGGAAGTTGATTAATGAGAGTAATTGCTCTGGCACCCATCCAAGCTGGATGCTATTAATGCATTAATTGGCATGGCTGGAGCTCCCTGGTGGATTTCTTGGGCTCCATGGTCCAAGGCTGAGGGAAATTCAGGCTCTCTGCCATGAAATTTCCCTGGCTGGAATAAGAATCGGGTCCAGCAGACGGAGGAGAGGTTGGATTCTCTTCACTGAATTTTAACTGAGCAGAAGCAGAGAGGAACCAGTTCTGAGACAATCTGATGAACCTCCCCTTATTCCACTGTCAGATTTGCACACAGGTCTCTTCTATTGTCACAATTCTTGATTTCTCTGGCATGTGGGAACTGTTTTTCACTCTTTAAAAACAGCTCTGCGGGGTGTATTTCTGATTTCTGAAGGATTTCACACCAGACCGTGTCACTGAAGGGTTCGTGTTGGAAAATCAAACATCATCTATAGTGTGTCTGAAAAACAGAGATTGTTTAGAGCAGAGATCTTTCTTCTCTCCTGGAGCACAGCTTCAAAATGCCAGAGGGATGGGATGGATGGTGTCTTGGATTTGAAAGACAGTTATCTGCCAGGGAGAGCTGGAACTTCCCTTGGAATGGAGAATGTCACCCCCCTCCCCTCCAAATTATTGTAATTTTGCAATTAGGGGCTTTCAGACAAAGATATGGGAATAGGAGTAACAGTTCTTTACTAGGAATATAACCACAGCAACAACAACAGCAAAATACAAATGCAGTAGCACAAAGACAAGCAAGCAAGCAAAACAGAAGTCCTGGAAAAAAAAAATCCTGACAGAGTCAGGGATACGACCTGACCCCCTGTTGGTCAGGGTGTTGGGAGCAGCCCAAATAAATCCTAGATGAGGTTTTGTGGGGTGCAGATAATGGGGTAGGAAAAGTCCAGTGGTGGTGAGATGGGTCTGGTCTTCCTCTGGTGGAAAAACCGGATCCTGATGTTCCTACATCTCAATTTTTATCCAGGTGGGAATGGTTGGCTCTGCCCCAATGGGTGGAGCATCTCCCAATGGGATGATGTCATGTGTGATGTCATTGGTGAGCCTTCATGGCCCATTATCAGCAGATATCCCTGATGATGTCATGTGTGATGTCATTGGTGAGCCTGCATGGCCCATTATCAGCAGATATCCCTGATGATGTCATGTGTGATGTCATTGGTGAGCCTCCATGGCCCATTATCAGCAGATCTCCCCTGGAGGATGGACGGGTGGTGACAGAGATAACAAACCCTGCCCCAGCTGGTTTTAACAGCTGGGCCATTATCAGAAGGCATCCATGCCCTCCCCCTGGAGTTACAAGAGATAAAGAAATCTCTGCTTTTACAACAGATGAAATAGAATACAAATCTCTCGGCTACCCAACCCAAGACAGATGGGATTTGGGGAAGGAATTGTTCCAGGCCAGGTTGGACACTGGGGCTTGGAGCAGCCTGGGACAGTGGGAGGTGTCCCTGCCCATGGCTCTGAATTTGCTTCAAGGTTCCAACCCAAACCATTCCATGATTCCATGGGGAATAGGAGAGGGCCCCCCATTACCTCAGCCATGCCTGTGTCAGCAACTTGTGTCTACTATTTCTTAGAAAATGCTTTACACAACAAATGTACCAAATTTTCCTATAAAACTCTGACATTTGGCTGATAATCAAATATTTTCTCCCTCTGTTGCTCAGTATTTTCTCTTTGCATGTCAGTATTCAATAAAAAGAACCTTAAAACCAAAAAATACCTTAAAAAGTATTCAATAAAAGAACTTTTAGCACTCACCCCTCCCAAAATACAGGATATTCTTCAAAGTCTGAAGTGATCTCTACAACAATATTTTTATATCCTGTTTTATTTATTTCTTTTTGAGATCGGGTCAATGTATTTAAAGATGCTCTGCTCTGGCACCTCTCATAAAATACAGATGCTCTGGCTCCAGAACAACCCCATTTTTTTTGTGGTCCCACTCCTTCATTCGGTCAATTTGATAAAATTTCATCCACTGAAATTGCAATTTCAAGGCCATGACTATTTCAATTTTAAAGTCACCTTCCCTTGTGGCCTCACATTATCAACAACAGCAAATTTCTGACGTGATGAGGCCAGATATTAAAGGTCACCTCAATCTCAAATGAATGATCTTTAATGCTTGACTTCTTCTCACTGCATGTGACTTTTTTTTTTCCTTCTATGGATATTCTGGATGAATATTTTGCTATTTGTTTGAGGGTTTTTTCAGCAAAAAATTTATCTCAGCTTGGCTCTTGGAAATTCTCACTTTATACATACATTTCCTGCTTAGGAGATATTTCCCAACATTTTTTTTTCCCTGCTCTTCACTCTCCATCCTTGAAGCCCTTTGCAGCTGCTGTCATTTTGTAAAGCAATTTTTTAATTCATCTATTTGGCCTAGAGATCTTCCTTATGAAAATTTCCCAATTTTGGTAAGAAAGCTTTTCTACCTTTTCTCACAGAATTCCAACCCTCCTCTATCCTGAAGTTCCAGAGGTCTCCAGCTGAAGTTCCTTGACTGAATATTCTCAGATTGTTCACTTTGAATTATTGATCTTTTAAGCAGCCAAGATCTCCATTCTTTTCCTGGGGGTTTCTCTGCTGTATTTCAGTTTTCCCTCTTTTTATGGAACCAGGAGCACATGGAATTATTCCCCCATCTCAGTGCACTCACTCACATGTTTCTCTTTTGACAAAGTGTGAAAACTTTTTTTTTCCCTGAAAATCAGCTTCATGCATCTTGATTTTCTTCCTGGTTTTCACTCTATTTTAACTCTGTATGGTTTTAACTCTAGAAATTACAATAACTTAATTTTTTCATCTGATTTTCTCAGAGTTCTTGTCCCACCTCAGCCTGCCCAGGGTTAATTAGTGCAGGGAACTTTTCAGCCTTCTGGTTTTTGCTTTATATCCAACAGAGTAAAGGTTTTAGGTTAAAACACTGGAGCAAAATGCCCCAAAAGATGGAAATATTGGTGTAATGCAAATAAAATGTGATTTACAGCTCCCAGGTATCCCTTGCATGTGCAAGTCAGGAACATGGATTGCCCAGTGTGTGATTTTTAAGGACACATTAAAAGGGAGAGAAGGGGAGCCTGGAATTGCAATTTTTTTATTGTTTATTTCTGGAAATATTTACACATGTGCTCACACATACAGGCAATGAGTGCTTTGGTGTATATATTGCAACAATCTATTTATTCACGGTGCAAAACCCCCAGAGAGGCAGGTTTAGAGCATCACCCCCTTTTCCCAACAAAGGAGGAAAAAATCCCTAATTTCAAAACAAACCCATCACAACAAAGTGGTTTGATCAGTTACAGAGCCAGCAGAAATCAGGGAGAAAAAATCCCAATTTTGGAGCACACAGCCTGAGGCAAATTGATACATTCATCCCCGGGGCAGACTTTTTGGACACTGATTACTGGGCTCTCCTAACAGTGTTTGCAGGACAGCTTATCTGCCAGCTTATCTATTCTCCTCTGAGAAGAGACACTGTTCAAAGAGCCTGAAAACACAGCTGCCTCTTTCCAGGCTCTCCCTATCCCTGAAAAGCAGCAGAATCCCTGGATGCCCCCCCCCCCCGGCAATAGAATCCCGAAATTAATCTTCATGGAAAGTGGGCAGCCTTGTTTGGAGGAGGCAGAAAAGGAAAGCACTTGCAGGGGGAATCTGCTTAAAGACCAAAGGGAAAACTTGGAGGGAATCCCTGTGAAAACGCCGGGCTGGGGAAGCTTCCTGGGCCTTTGGAACAAAAGGAATGAGACCTCGGGATGAAAGGTTGGAATGGGAGAGTTTTCACCGTGGAGAGGCAGTGCAATGCCAAAAGTTTGAAAAAATTCGGATTTTAATGTGTTGTTAGAGCCTTTCTGCCTGGCACTGGCAAAAAAATTCCCCTTTTCTTCACCTTTTCCTTCTGAGCAGGAGCCGTGATGTCAAATCCATCAAACCCATCAAATCCATCAAATCCATCAAATCCATCAAATTCATCAAATCCATCAAATTCATCAAATCCACCAAAAAAACAAGTGACAGAAAATCTATCGGCAATATTTCAATAAATTCCAACTTTTTCATTATTATTTTGTTGGCTGGGCAAGCACAATGCTGGAAAATGTGGCACAGGGAGATCGTTTCCAAGGATTTTCACTCGTGGTGCCATTCCACTTTCCAGTGTGGGCAGGAGAGAGGGTTTGATGTTGTTTGAGATATTCAGGAGGTTTTCCAGAGGGAAGCACAGCCCTCATCCCTCTCATTCTGGCTGCTGCCACCTTGGAATCCCAGATAAGGAACGGCAACAACTGGAATGGGATGGCCAAGTTGGGAAATCAAAAACAAAAAGAAAACAAACAAACAAAAAAACCCAAAAAAAAATTCAAAAAATTTTTGATTTTTTTGAAATTTTTGATTTTTTGAAAAATCAAAAGAAAAATCAAAGTATGAAAACAGAGGTGAGAGAAAGGTATTGCAAAAAGGGGCAGCATCTTTTTATAAACACATAACCCAGAGGTGATGTTCAGGGAAGATCAGCAGCTTTTGGCTTCCATTTTGAGGAATTTTCATGGGAAGTTAAAACCCTCCTTTGATTTGTGCCAGTCTTGGTGCTTTACACTCACTCTCACCTTTGCTCAGATTTATGAGAGGCAGGTGAATTTTCTTTCTGTTATTTTTAGAGCTCTGCTGAGGATTTTTTGTACCTGAAGATCTAAAAGAGGAGGTGATGTACCCATGACCTTGTGACAAATCTGCTGCACCAGAGCTGTGGCTTGTTCTGCTCTTTTAAAAGTGACTCTTTTGCCTATCTGCAATTTAAATGTCCTCTCTGCATTTCTGTGAAGCAAAGAGTGGCTTAAACGTTCTTGTTTTCCATCAAAACACGTCGTGTTTGCTCCCAAAATGTGGGGTTTCCATATGCAAAGCTCTGCACCTGAGACAGTGATATTTTCCTATTATTTTTGTCATGCTGGTTTTCATTTCAAAACCAGGTCTCTGGTGAGAAGGAAAACAGCAGCACTCGTGATATGAGTGGGGATGAGTTTCCCTGGGGGTTTCCAGGCCCCGGTTTTGCACCTCAGCAGTCCTGAGGCAGCAAAAATTGTTCGGTTTTGTTTCTTCTTGAATTATCTGTGAGATCTTGTCTTGGTTTGGAAAGACAGGTGTGTGCTAAGGAAGGCAGGAGCCTCCCTTGGAATGGAGAATGTAAATCCTCTCCCTCTGAATTATTGGAATTTTGAAATTAAGGGGCTCTCAGGCAAAGATATGGGAATAGGAATAACAGTTATTTACTAGGAAAATTAAAATAAAAATACAGTAGTACAAAAAACCCCAAACAAAAAAGAAAACCCTGCCAGAGTCAGAGCACAGCCTGACACCCTGTGTTGCTCAGGGTGTTGGTGCAGCCCAATCCAGCCCTCCTGCAGTGACAGATGTGGCTCTGGTGCAGCAATGATCCTGGAGCAGGGTGCAGTTTTCCTCTGAAGCTCCAGTGGGGGTGAGATGGGTCCGGTTTTCCTCTGGGAATGCAGTGCAAACAGGCTGGGCTGGGGTGCTGAATCTCAGGGTTTATCCAGGTGGGAATGCTGGGCTCCTCCCCCTGGGTGGAGCATCTCCCCATGGGATGATGGAATTGTATCAGCCCTGCAGTGAGCCTGGATGGCCCATGGACAGCAGAGATCCCCTGGAGGGAGGGTGGGTCCTGGAAGGGAGAAAGAAACTCTTTTAAAATTGTTTTTAACAGCTGACCCATTAACAGAGGACACCTGCCAGAGTTCTGAGGGATGGGTCCTGGAAGAGGTAAAGAAACACTTTTAAAACTGGTTTTAACAGCTGGTGATAGAATGGACACTTTTGGTTACATCTTGCATTGCAACCCAAGGCAGATCTGCAACCCAGCCTTGTCCTGTAAACAACTCAGGAGCTGCCACCACCCCATCCCAGGGAATTTGCTTTTATGGAGGCTGCACTCGTGTGTGAAATCCTGACATTGACCCCCAGCATTAGTGAGGGGGCAACTCCATTTTCCAGCTCAGAACTCCCAAGTGCTGGTCCCGAGGGTTCCCAAAGCCCAGTGGGTTCGGCTGGAAGCAGAACAAATTCCCACTTCCACACAAAATCCATTCCCCAAGGTCAATCCAGCAAAAAGCATCAGGCAGGGATCTCTGCCTTTGGAAACGAGACCACCCAGGGGCTCCTCTGAAATGACTCTGAGAGAATGTGGCTGGAGTGGTTTAGTACAAGGTCAAGGATTCTGGCTTTTTTCAATTTTCTTTTTTTTCCTCTGTCTTGCATCTCTTCTTCCTTCCTCCCATTTCCCAATTGTGGGGGAAAAAATCCCATTTTGACTTAAACAGCGATCCCACCCAATATTCTTCTTTGCACAAGGCAAAAAAAGGAAAGTATTTTAATGGCTCTGTGTGGTTGGATTCACTCAGGGAACGAAAATGCTTCTGAGCAGCAGTTTTATGCACAGTTGTGATTTTTTTTTTAATTTAAGTATCTGTTATTTTCAAATGTGCCATCTTCTCTTTGTTTCTGCTGCAACATTTTTGGCTGGGGATGTTTTTCCTCGCTGGACTCCATAGAAATCTTTCTTATGACTAAAGGCAACTTGGCTGAATATAAATTATCAGGCATGGGGGATTAGCTGTGACTTCAGATGTAAGGAATGATCACAGGTAAGAAGTAAAAGAAATATTTTTGCAAGCAAGCTCTCTTCTGGAAAGATTTAAAAAAAAAAAAAACCAATTAAGATGAAAATGAATTATTAACTCATGTTCTACTTCAAAAGATGAAAGAGATGAATAATTTTTTCCTGCACAGAAATTCATTGAATGGGAAATTATCGAGGGCAGGGAGTCCAGACAAATTACTGAATTTCTTAACTCCCATTTCCTACAGAATGGGAGAAACAGCCCAGGACTGCAGAAAGATGAATAAATGGAAAAATGAAAGAAGAAAGGGAATAATTGTGTTATTTGGGCTGCAATACATCCCTCAGCTGCTTGGTCTCAGTGCTGGTTTTGAATTTTCTGTGTTTGGATTTCCCACATACACGGACTGAAAATGGACTCTGCAGGGCTTGGGTTTGTCCTTCCACCCTCCTGGAGCACAGGAATTCACAGGGAATTCCATCAGAAACCCCTCAGAGATCCTTTCTGGGGTGTGCTCTGCAAGGATGCCCTTCCACAGCCCTTCCTTCCTCCTTGTTCAATCTCCCTTGGAAAATCAAAATATCCACGGCTTCCCGGAGGCTGTGGGGAGTTGTGCTGATCCTGTTGGTGTTTTCTGCTGGGAAAATCCTATTTTTGTGCTGCTCCTGGACCATGTGGAGTGGCCAGGCCCTTTCTTGGTCTCATTTGGACACATCCTGGAAGAATGAAGGAGAAATATCTGCACCCTCAGGGAAGGAGGAAGGCGTTTCTCCGTGGGGTTTGCTGCCCTCTCACAGACTCTTTGATCTTTGTCCTCACAAAATTTCTGCTCTTCCATCAGGACAAAGAAGATTCTGCTCCTTGTGACAGGGACAGGACCTGAGGGAGTGGCTGGAGCTGGGCCAGGAGGGATTGAGGTTGGATTTTAGGGAAAGGTTCTTCTTTCCCCAGAGGGTGCTGGGCACTGCCCAGGCTGCCCAGGGAATGGGCACGGCCCCGAGGCTGCCACAGCTCCAGGAATATTTAGAAAATTCTCCCAGAGATGCCCAGGCTGGAATTGTTGGGGGGGGTCTTGGCAGGGCCATAGGTGGAGCTTGATGATCCTTGTGGCTCCCTTCTCACTCCACATTCCATAATTCAATGAGTTAATAGAAAATTCCCAAGAATTACTAAAATCCACATAGATTTTATTCATTTTCCCCCCCAAACACCTGTCTTTGAATTAAAAGTTTTAACAGCTTTTTTTAAACCTCTTAAAATACCTTTAAATGTGATTTTCTTTTACAAGTACATCTCTCTAGGTTCTTGTGTTGCAATTACACAACTTTGCCTTCATTTTTGCAGACTTCACCTCCTTTTCATTCCAGCTAAACACACCTGGTGGAGAACTTGGCAGCTGTCAAGCCCAAAGATATCCTGCTGCTTTTGTGTTTCCAAACATCGCCTCCCTCCTCTCCCTCTTCCATCATGTCTTGGTCTCCATCACTTGTCCCAAAAATTTGGGAACAGGAACCCCTTTGTCCCAGCCCATCTGTCACTGACTTCTCACATGATATAAACTGTGATCCACTATCCAAAATTGTGTTTTTCCCAGGAATTAATCCTCACGTATCCTCCCATGGGGTAGGTACAGCTCCTGCCTTTCAGGGAGAAGGAATCCCTAAGATCAGAGGTGCTGATCCTGAAACTGAGCTCCCACTGCTCCCCAGGGACAGAATCCATCCTGTTTGCTCCTGGTATAGACAATTCCAGCTCCCAGATTTCCCCCAGGGGTCTGTATTGGAACTGGAGTGATTTAATCCCTTAATTAATCACTTAGACCAAGGGATTTGAGGGCACACTCAGCACGTTTGCAGGTGACACCAAGCTGAGGGTGCAGTGACACCCCTGGAGGACAGGATGACATCCAGAGGACAGGATGACATCCAGAGGACAGGATGACCTCCAGGGGGACCTGGACAAGCTCCAGAAGTGGATCCATAGGAATCTCACTAGGTTTCACAAGTGCTGGAGCTGCCCCTGGGATGGGGCAAGCCCTGGGATCAATCCAGGCTGGGATGAGCACATGGAGCAACCCTGGGAGAAGGATTTGAGGGATGAGAGCTGGAGCTGCCCCATCCCAGCCCATCCTGTGTCCGGGGCTGAGCCCCCATCATGGGGATGAGGAAAGGGATTGGGATTGTGCCCCTGTGCCCCCTCAGGTGGGACCCCACCTGCAGAGCTGCCCCAGCCCTGGGGCCCAGCACAGGGAGGACGTGGAGCTGCTGCAGAGAGCCCAGAGGAGGCCCCAGGATGATCCCAGGGCTGGAGCAGCTCTGCTGGGAGGAAAGGCTGGCACAGCTGGGATTGTTCAGCCTGGCCAGGAGAAGCTTTGGGCTGAGCTCAGGGTGGCCTTGCAGGGCCTGAAGGAGCTGCAGGAACCCTGGTGTCTTGGTTTGGACAGACAGGTGTCTGCTAAAGAAAGCTGGAGCTTCCCTTGGAATGGAGAATGTAAACCCCCTCCCTCTGAATTATTACAATTTTGAAATTAAGGGGCTCTCAGGCATAGATATGGGAATAGGAATAACAGTTCTGTACTAGGAAAATTAAAATAAAAATGCAGTAGTGCAAAAAAAGAAAGCACTGACAGGGTCAGAACACAACCTGACCCCCTGTTGCTCAGGGTGTTGGTGCAGCCCAATCCAGCCCTCCTGCAGTGACAGATGTGGCTCTGGTGCAGCAATGATCCTGGAGCAGGGTGCAGTTTTCCTCTGAAGCTCCAGTGGGGGTGAGATGGGTCCGGTTTTCCTCTGGGAATGCAGTGCAAACAGGCTGGGCTGGGCTTCTGAATCTCAGGGTTTATCCAGGTGGGAATGCTGGGCTCCTCCCCCTGGGTGGAGCATCTCCCCATGGGATGATGGAATTGGATCAGCCCTGCAGTGAGCCTGGATGGCCCATGGACAGCAGAGATCCCCTGGAGGGAGGGTGGGTCCTGGAAGGGATAAAGAAACACTTTTAAAACTGGTTTTGACAGCTGGTGATAGAATAAAAACTGCTGGTCACAACTTGTATTACAACCCAAGACATGGAGAGAGACAATTCCCAAGGGCTGCAGGGACAGGGCACAGGGAATGGCTTCCTACTGCCAGAGGGCAGGGCTGGCTGGGATCTTGGGAATCAGGAATTGTTCCCTGGCAGGGTGGGCAGGCCCTGGCCCAGGGTGCCCAGAGCAGCTGTGGCTGCCCCTGGATCCCTGGCAGTGTCCCAGGCCAGGTTGGACATTGAGGCTTGGATCCAGGTGTTTCCCTGGAGCACAGATGGGAACTCTTTGCTCCGAGTCTCCTTTTGAACACCCAGCACCTCCTCATACCTCTCATATCTCTCTTACAGTCTTGCAATCAGATTTAACTTCACGTCCACTTCACCATTTTGAAACTCTAATTTCCACGGACAGTTTCTATTAAAAACTCCCTTCCTGAATGTGTTCCAACGTTTCTGTATGAAGCAACAAAACAATTCTTTCTCCCAGGAATTGTCTCCCCAGCAATAGGTGATTCAAACCTAGAGATAACTTTTATAATATTGGTTGATTAAAACCTGCTGGTCTCCTTTGCCTCTGTCTTTTTTTCCCTACAGTTTCTGGATAAGATCCCACCTTTTCCCCCTTTTCTTCTCTGTACCTGCAAACCACACCAGATTCCCCCTGGAAAAATCCTGCACATCATCTGTGGACGAAAAATTATGGTTTCAGATTTTAATTAAGAAATGACTTCCAGTAAATGGTTGGGTTCTTCTTTTTTTTTTTTTTTCTTCAGTGAATTCAAATTTCACCAAGTCATTTGCGTGGCTATTTAAAGAAATTTCATAAAAATAAAATGAGAATGTGATGGTTTAGGCCCTGGCTGAGCATGTGCTTAAACTCATCCATTAACACGTGTTTGAGTGTGGAATAAATCCCTGTGGTATTTAATGCTTGGAGAATGTTGAAACATTTTTGTGATTTCAAATCCTCGTCCTCCTCAGGAGAAGGAAGAAAATTAGATAAAATACACTTTAATTTTCTTTTAAAAAATATAAAAGAGGGTTGATGGTTATAATATGGCCAAGGTTTTAAGGTGGGGAGGTGCCAACAAGGAATTTGCCTCACTGTTATTAAGCAGGATTCAAACTGCCCCCTCCCACAGGAGCAGGCAAAAATTTTGGATATCCAACAGCTGCCAACACATTTTCACCTCCTGTTTTCTTCTCCAGCTCTGATGATAAAAAAGGAGAGCAAGATTCTGCAAATGAAACAAAAATCTCTGGTTTTAATGCCAACTTCAGACAACCTTCAACCCTTAGCAGCATCTCTTTGAAGAATCTCTCTGTCAGCCCAGCTTTTGGACAAATACAGGATGAAAGCACGATGAGAGATGTAAAGAAAACACTTGAAAATCTCCGTGCTCATGAGGAGGGTGGAGAATTGTTTTTCTAAGACAAAAGCCACATTGAACGAAGTAAGAGTGTGGCATAACTCTGCTTCTCTTTTTGGCCTTCACCTGAGTCCTGGAAGAACTCAGGCATAACCTGGATAAGCCTCGAAATATGACTCAGTCCATTCACACAAACTGCCAAGAAATCTTTATTTATTTAAAGAAAACTCTCCAACAATAGCTCTACCTGCTGCAGCAGGCAAGCTGGATGTCAGGTAATGCCAGGCTGGAGAAAGTTTTGTTTTAAATGCAGGATTTCCCCTCTCACTGGTGTTTGCACAGATGGGTTTGTGGCAACAATTCTGTGCCTCTTTTTAGTATTAGTGCTTGATTTTAATGCTAGACTTGTTTGAGGCACAAGCCAGGAAAAGCAGCAGAGTATTAGAATTGGAAGTATCTCAGTGTTAAAGGGATGTAATAAAACACCCAAGGGAATGATCATTAACCATCCCAGTATTCTCCCTGCCAGTGCCAGTGCTGGAAATGCCAGGGAGAGCTGGAAAACTTTGGGATTTTAGCCTGAAAAAAAAAAAAAGGATACAAGTGTGGACACGGGTGGGGCTGGACTCCCTTGAATTTCAGGGGAGGAGGGAAGGAAAGGCCAGGAAGGAAAGGAGGGGGGATAAAGTCAAGGGGGTTGTTTTCCACATAAATCAGTGCCTGTGCTTGTCAGAGTCCCTGAAGGATCAGAAAAGAAATCAGAAAGAAACCAGAAATCAGAAACAAGAAAGAATCCCATCACCTTCATTACAAGGCCAGCAGCAGATGCAGTTTCCTTTTCCTGGTCCTCCACAGCAAATCCTCGAAGTAACAGCTACACAATAATTGTGAAGATTCATCTTTTGGATTCAGCCACACCCTCCCCACCCCTGCTGAGCTCCTCCCTTCAGCTCAGCTCCTCAGGGAGGAGAATTCCCACATCCCTGGCACCCCTGGGTGCTGCCCTCCGAGCCCCCAGCCCCAGGGATCCTCGATGTTGGAACCCTGGGCACTGAGAATTTCAAATTTCTGTGCTGCCAGGCACTGACCCCCAAGCAAACCCTGCACTGACCTGAGGCCGTGGAGAAGCTCCCAAAATTGAGTGACAGCGCTGGGATTGTGGGGGTGCAGTTTGGATAGAAGTGTGTGAGATCACAGGGTGCAAAACTGAGAGTTTAAGGGTTTAGAATACAGTGATAAACGTAAAGCAAGATGAAAGATTTAGGGCAGAGGCCAGTCCTTCTTTTTCACCTTCTCCTTCATGGCTCTGGGTGGGATTTTGTAATTGGGTAGAAAAATCCGCATTGTGGGCCAGGGGTGGTTGGGTATTGGGTTAAAAGTAAAAATAATTTGGGTGTCATTTCTTAATTGGACAGTTTGTGCTTAAAAGACCTTGGAAAGAGATGGAGACAGAGCCATTTTTCACTTTGTAGAACTCACAGCTTGTGAGACTGTAACATAGATAAGAATTAATAAACATCTGAGCCAAACACAAAACATCTCTCAAGCATTTAATCCCGACTCTAGCAGAAGAAAAGAATATAAAAAAGCAACACCTCCCTGCAGGATTTGAGGCATTTATTCACTCTGCAGCCACCCTGGAGCAGCCAGGCAGGGCTTTCAGGCACTGGGACACATTTTGGAGGAGCTCAGGTTTATCTCGAGTCACCCTCTGCAGCTTTTGGGAAGTTTGGAGCCATTCGGGGCCCTGATGCTCCGTGGGAAGGTGGGAGAGAGGGTGGGAAAGTAGCCCTGACCCATGAATTATTTATTGTTTGGTAGCAAAGGTTATTCACGTGCTTTCTGGGAGAAAAAAGGTGCAGATTCAGCAGAGATATGAAATACAGACTGAAATAAATCTGGGGGGTTGGAGGGAAGATCCAACATCCAGGTAAAATCCTGCTCCAGTTGGCAGCCAAATCATCCTGGTTTTAGCAGCTCCAGGTTTGTGTTGTCTGCAGCCACTCTCTGCATCTCAGTCATTGTGAATTTTCAAGGAAAACGTGTGCTTAAATCCCCAAAACGCTTGTTTTGCATCAAATTTAGCTCTTTTAGAGCTAAATTTTTTTGTGATCTCTTTAGCCTGACTAGAGCTCCACTAACTCCAAAAAACTGCATCTCTGCTTCTGATAATTAAGAAAGAAGATGAACCCAATTTCACTTTAAGACTGTGTCTTCAGGGCTGGAAATTGTGCAAACACTGCCGGGTATAACACAGAACACAGAAATGAATTCCCAGTAGCACCTCTTTTTACAACATCATTGTGGGCTTTGTTGACTTTAGACTGGCTTTTTTTTTTTCTTTTTTCCCGTGGATTGCCATGGAATTTGAGATGACTTGAAACACTCAAACGAGCACATTTAAATGTGTGTGTTTATGGGCGAGGGAGGGGGATTCACACTTTAAATCCTAAGTGCTGGAATTAGCTCCAACAAAGCCCGAGTTGTGTTGACTTTCAAATGGGTTCAGCTGATGGAGCAGAAATTTGCTGGTTGGCTTCCAGGGTTGTCTTTTATTCCCCTCCTCCAAGAACATCTTGGCCAGTTATTTTGGAATAACAGAATAAACACAGTATCTTTAAACACAGAATTTTGGCTCCAGAGTGAGTGGTGAGGCTGTGGGGTTTCCCTCTTGGGCTTCAGGATCCTTTTGCTGGTGGAATTTTGGGGATTCCCTTTAGTCCCTGCTGTTCCTGCTTTGCATATGCAGAGTTCTGCCCTCAATCCCAAATCCTGCACTCCAAGAAGTTGGGACAGGGAGATTTTGGCAGATCCTGCCCCAGAAATTGCAGGTATTTATTGGGGTGCCCAAATGTGTCAGGTCGTTGTGCCAGGCAATGCAGCAAATTTCCTTTTCCCCTTTTAGAGGGGGTGACAACCTGGGATGAAATGGGAATCCATGATGGAGATGTCCCTTGGATCCAAAACCTGGAAGCTGGAACTAAAACTGAATGTTCCAAGGTGCAAATCGTGTGATTGGAAGAGTCTTCAGAGCAGCTTTACAAATCAGATTAATTGTAGAAATCGCTGCAGGTTGAACCTGAAACCAACGTGGCAAAACGTGGCAAATCACCTCCTCTTCGTGTGGTGTTTGGGAATTTCCATTTTTTAACCACCTCTACGTCACCTGTCACATTTAATTTTGCAGAACTGGCTTTTCTCTTTGCCGTGGATGGTGCAAACACCAGCTGGATGCTGTGGGCAGGGTGGTGCTGCCTTGAGGGGCTCACACCAAGGATTTTTAGGAGGTTTCTCCACCCCACTGACGTTTTTGTCTCCAGGCTGTGAGAGAAAGACGTCCCACAAAGATCAACATGCCTCCAAGAATCAAAAATAAAACCCCAGCTGAGCTTGCCCCTTCCTTCAGGAAAGGAAAACCCACAACCTCAGGGTAAGTTTTGCTCTATGGATGCACCGTGTGAGCAATTTATTTATTGATGTCGAAGGCGATTGAAGTTAATTCAACCCATTGTCTTCCTCACCACAAACCCATTGGAACACGAGGATTCCCAGCAGGCTGAGGCATCCTTTGGTGCTCCTGACAGCTCAGGATGGCTCACAGGGGGGTTGTGGGCAGCATTTCTGCTCCAGGAAAGCGACACATAATGCAAACATTGTGTGCCCGCCATATTTTTATAACAGAGCCCTAAGAAAAATAGTCGCTACCTGAAATATTTCTGTAAGTCACTGGGGCAAGCAGCCCGACATGTGGGTTACATTACACTCAGGGCTGATCCCAGCTTTGTAACACACACTGAACAGCAGCACGGGGGAGGCTCGGCTTTAATAAAACCAAAACTTTCGCCGCTGCGTGCAGCCAATAAAGATTGAAGCATGCTGGGCATGATCAGCATACTAATTGCTGCATTAATAAATCCTGAGGCCTGGCTTGTTTTGAAAGGCAAATAAAAATATTGTAGAAAGCTGGACGAGCGTTTGCTCAGAGAAGTTCGCCTGTGTGTGTGGATGTGAAATGCCAGTGATAACACCCAGCAGAGGGTTTGCTGTGGGATTTTTTTTTCTGTGCAATCAGGATTTCATATCTGATGTTGAGTTCTTCTGCCCCAGGGTTTAGTGACAGAACAGCACCAAAGCCAGGCCTGTTTCTGTAGCTGTAGCTGTAAAGGATAAAGAAATTTATCTCTCTAGTGATAATGGAATTTATCTCTCATTTTCATCACTGCATTGAATAAAGGATCCCAAAAATGGATGGGATTCACCAATGAAGGGATTCACCAATGAAGGGATCCCAAAAAGTAAAGCTGGACAGAGCTCTCTCTTCCATTAAAATTTCTCAGACTACAAGCAAAAGGCAAAAGAGAATTAACCCCAGCAGGAAAAATCGTGCCATGACTTCACAAAATTCAACATTTCCTGGGAGGCAGAGAAATTTTCTGCTGTGGAAACACCACCTCAGGTGGGTCTGAGCTTGGGCCAGCACTTGGGGTCTTGTCCAGCTGTCACCAAGAAGTTCTTCCCTCTCTTTTCTGCTCTTCACCAGAGCCACTCTGCCCCCCTCACGCTGGCTCTCAACAGCAAGAGGTTTTCAGCTCAGGAAGGTGGAAAGAAAGAGTAAAAAATTAGCCCTGAGTGTTTACAGGAGTGGAAAGTCCTCGGTGCATTTCCAAAGCTGCTGATGGAATAAAGACAGCTCGACATGCAAAGCAAAAAAAATGTAAATAAGTGTTTTATTTTAACAGGCAGCTCGCTCGCCTGGCAAAAAGCACAGCCCGCTGTTGGTTGCTTCTGAAATAAAAATTGTTTATTAAAAAGTTTGGAGAGGTTTTTTTTAATGAATGGTAAGATTAATGAGCCGTGCTCAGGCAGCAATGATTCCTGCCAGCTTGTGCATTAGTCAGCTATTAACATACTTCTTGGGTAATTTGAAGGCTTTTTTTTTTTTCATAGTGCATTGGAAATCACAAAAGACTCCTTGAACTCCGTGGGATCCTTATCCCATTTACCTTGCCTGGCTGTTCCAGTACATCCTGGCCTTTTTCTCGCATTTAGGGGACAAAACCAGCAAATATTTTGAGGTGAAAAAAGCTTCCTTTTGTAGACACCTCACTTTTAGCACAGCAGCCATCCTAAATCTCTCTCTCTCTCCTTCTCCTGCTGCTACCACAGGGACTGGGAAGTGGCATCTGGAGGCAGAGGAGATAAAATCAAAATCAAAGTTGCATTTTTTGCCCCCATCAACTCCTGCCTGCCCAGCCTGACAGAGATAAGAGCACTCAGGCTCTGAGCTCTGCATCTCCAGTAGAATATTTCCAGCAGCACATGGATTATCTGAAAACTGCACCAGATATTCCCGCTGGGAGAAAGTGATGAGCAAAAACGTGGTTTGTTCATTGCAGTTGCCAAAAGGAAGCCCTGGGCTGGAGGAGTTGTGGTTCCTACTGGAAATCAGGAGTGAAATATGAATGAATGAATTTAAAAAAAAAAAATCCACCTCGAGGCAGCTGTTTTGGCAGTGGTGCCTCAGAATTCCGCCAGCAGCTCCAGTGGAGCAGGGAAGTGGGATTACAGCAAAGGAACTGGACCCAGGTTTTGGAGCACAGCAGGGTTGCTGCTCTCCAAAATCTCTTGGATTAGGGTTGTCAAGTCTGCAGCAGATTCTGTAGGGGATGTGGATCAAACTGATCTTTCTGTGCCTCACTTTCCCAGTTGTTAGGAGTGGGGAAAAGGATCATTTGTGCTTTTTTTAACATTTTTCATCTCCTTTGTTGGTCCCCCTCAAGAAAAAGTGATTTTTCTCCCCCCTCAATTTCTATCAATCATCTTCTATTAACCATCTTCTACTGATCATTTCTGCTGTGGCCAGCAGTGCTTGGTCTCAGCTAGGACTGGTGGCTGTCAGTCCCACAAAATCCTGGAATATCCTGAGCTGGAAGGATCATCAAAGCCCAGCTCCTGGCCTTGACCTGGGTAAACTTGGATTTTGGATATCAAGATACATCCCTACAGTGTCTCATGTTCTGAGTTAATGACAGCAGTTTTTAGGGTTCTGATCTCTGTCACTTCACCTTCCAAAGTCCCTTTTTCCTGTGGCAAAATATTCTTTTCTCCTTTTTTAATAGCTGCTGCGACAGGCCAAGATTTGTTGGCCTCCAGCTTGCTCAAAGGCAAAGCTCAGGCTCCCAAACACATCCCAGAGGAAATCTGCAGCTCCTCAGGGTTCCTTTCCCTCCTGTCTTCTGCCTGAGTGTCCAATAAAACGCTCTTGAGGATGTCACAGCAAGAAAAAGCAGAGCTGCTCCAACCCAGCCCTCTGAGGAGAGTGGGGTCCTCCCAAAAAACCCCACCTGGAGCCATTTCCCACAGTGATTAACCAGAATCTGTGGAGAAATTCCCCTTTCCCTGTAGAGAATCCCAAAGATTCCCAGCAGGAATCCCTGTCCCCAGGCTGGGAATGGGAAGGTGTGCCCTGAGGCTGCCCTGCCTGCTCAGCAGCTGCTGGGGATCCTTTGATACCCCAAATCCCCTGTTCCCAGGGCAGACCTGTCCTCGTGGTTACAGATCTTTCCTTTGACTCCAAATGAGTCTGACTCCTTCAGAAATGTGGACAGAGCTGCAGGAAGGTGTTCCTCACCTGCTCCCACAACATGGCCTCGCTGTCTTTGGAAATATCATGGAATCCCAGAATTATTGAGGTTGGAGAAGAGCTCCAAGATCATCGAGGCCAAGCTGTGACCCCCACCTTGTCCCCAGCCTAGAGCACTGAGTGCCACCTCCAGGTGCCACTTCCAGGGATAGGCACTCCAAACCTCCCTGGGCAGCTCCTTCCAATATTCCACAACCTTTTTCACGTGGAAATTCCTCCTGGTGTCCAACCTGAGCCTCCCTGGCAAGTTCTCCTGTGAATTCCAAATTTCCTGGATTTCCCAAGCAGAATTCACTCTTCCTCCTGTTATAACTCTGTGTCCTTTGTGATGACAGAAGTTTAAGATTAATTAACCTCTCAAATTAATTAATTAATAAACCTCTCAAATAGGAATTATTTCATTTACTGTGCCTCACACCACGGGGCTGCCTCCTTACTCCTGTTGCTGCTGCTGAACCCCAGGTTTGAGCTCAGTTTAGCAAATTTTCGGCAAGCACAGCCTAAGGTTTAAGGCAGCCTGACTTAAATCATTACACAGGGTGGAAACTGCCACAAAACAAGAAAAGAGCTGAGTTTCTGGGGGTTGAGTTTTGATTTCATCTGAACAACAAACCCAAAACTGAAGATGACAAGATTGTTTAAAAGCTACTCCTCCTGGGCCACGCTCAGCCCAATAAAAGAGTCAATTTTAATAAATTAATTCTGTTTATTCAGACCTCCAACCACTACAGGTATGCTGGAAATCTTTTTACCCGGTGAGATTTACTGGAAATACCAATGAAAATATTCCATTTATCACACTTGTTTTATCACTTGTGATCTTATTCAAACCCAAAACCCAAAATTTGCTGAGCTGAAATGACAGATACCATTTTTAAAGCCTGCTGATCTCAAGTTTTTATTGCTTGGCATGAGTTTCTAGGTTTGCTTTTATTTTATTCAAGAGGGGGAAAAAAAGAGAGGGGAGCACAGAAATTGCTAATGAGCATAATTATGGGCTGCCCAGACTGAAAATGCCATCTTGGCTTGCATGGCTGGGGGGAAGATTCCAAAATATTCCAAAATATTCCACCTTGTGACTCTGACAGAAGTTGAAACACACTTACCAGGGGTTTTTTTGCTGCCTGCCAACTTCATGTGTAATTAGCTAAAATAATAAGGGCTGATCAGTTAAAAAATTTGCTCTGATTTAAAATAAAAAGATGTCGAGTCCACTCAGTCTGCACTCTACAAAAACAAAATGTTGCCAGCAACTTCCTTGAAATGAATCCTTTTAAAATATCAGCAGTAATGTGATATACCGGATATAATAGAAAAGAGAGAAATTTCACTTTTATATTTTTACTGCTCCATAAATGAGACATCTAAAAGGAGATATTCACCATAAACCTGTGCTTATTGACTGGTGATAACCAATTTTTGGTGGGGTATTTGATGTTTCAGCTCCACCCTTATCTGGGTGCTCTGTCCCCCAGAAAAAGTAGGAAACTAAGCTATGAAAAATAGAATTTTTTTAAAAATTATTTTGGAATGATTATAGAAAAACTAAGGAAACATCCACTGCTTATAACCCAGAGTAAATAAGAAGCCTTTTGAAATTAAATATGTATTTAAAATATCTCAACCTGCTCCATTTATACATGTCCCCAAGGTAAGAAATTCTAAATAATGAACGGGGAGAAAGCCAGAATTAATAATTGGTTGGATTCAGGATCTATCTGTGCTCCATTTGTGCTGCTGTGCAAAAAACAGGGAGCCTCTGTGGCTCTTCTCTCGGGGAGAAAGATGGATTACGTGGCTCAGCCCTCTTGGCAAGAAAACACACGGCCCCCACATGTCAGCAGAGGAATCCTCATCACCACTCATGTAAAATCTAATCCCTGCCTGTCATGACAGTCTCCAAAACATGGAGCATTCCCTGAACCACGGCCAATTCCTCGCTCCAGGAGCAGCGCTCCCTGCTCCGCGTGTGTGTGTGTGTACAAATATTCCCAATTTAATGCTGAGATTTTAATGCTGAGAGGGGCTGGGAATAAGTGGGGCTGAGAATCAGTGGGGCTGGGAATCAGTGGTGATCCCATGGGATTCCTTTGGAAGGCTGAAGCTCAAAACTCAGAGTTTCATCCACAACAACACTGGAGCAAGAGCAACGGGAATTCCCAAACCCAGGAACGTTTTCCCCTCCCAGCCTCATTTCGGGACGTGTGAGTGAAATCCCAGGGCACAATGGATGGATGGGGCTGCTTTAAAGAAGCCTTTGTCCCAAATCCCTGCCCCTGCTTAAGTCCTCCCCAGAAACACGAGCTGGATCGGCCAGGCAGTGGCAGGAATATCTCGGGATATGCGGTGAGCAGGACAAATGTGGCTGGGCATAAGCAGCTGCAGGGCTGCAGACGTGTGCCCTGATGGGAGGTGAGTGCTGCCTGACTTGCTGCTCGGCTCCACGGGCACCTGTTGAAATAAAATACAGCCCAGGAGCAGGGGAGAGGCTCTGTGCTGGTGTGGAGGTCCTCAGAGTGTCAGCATGAAATGATGGGAATTGGGTTTATTTTTTCAAGGTAATCTGAGGGTGCTGGTGGGTTCCCACCAAGAGTGTGGGGCTGGAGGAGGAGAGGAACCAAGGCAAGGCATGGATCCTCTGCAAAAGGAGAGGAAAGAACCTCAGGCTGGGCCAGGGGAGGCTCAGCTTTGAGACCCTGAGGAATTTCCCCATGGAAAGGGTGCTCAGGTCTTGGCCAGGAAGCTTTGGAGTGCCCGGGATCCCTGCAGGTGTCCAAGGAAGGCCTGGAGGTGACACTCAGGATAATTCAGCTCATCCTGAAATTTCTCTACTGAAAGGAGCTTTTCCTTTGGACAGGGGAGCTGGAGCCGCTGCAGATGGCCTGGAACTGGGATGGAGATCCAGTCTTGCCTCTGTTCCAGACATGGATCTTTCCTCATGAGGATGGTGAAGGTTCTGGAGAGTGAATCCTGTGAGGAGCAGCTGAGGGAGCTGGGGAAGGGGCTGGAGGCCCAGGAGCGGCTGAGGGAGCTGGGAAGGGGCTGAGCCTGGAGCAAAGGAGGCTCAGGGGGGACCTTGTGGCTCTGCACAAGTCCCTGCCAGGAGGGGACAGCCGGGGGGGTCGGGCTCTGCTCCCAGGGCCACAGGGCCAGGAGGAGAGGGAACGGCCTCAGGCTGGGCCAGGGGAGCCTCAGGGTGGACATTGGGAACATTTTTTCCCTCCCACAGGGCTCAGGCCTTGGCATGAGGGATCCTGGTCTGCAAGGAAAAGGGCAACACTCAAGTGTGTCTGGAAAGCTCTGGAGCTGGAATTTCTTTTCATCCTTGTGCAGCCTCCTCAGGCTGGAACCCAGGAAATGTTGGAATTGTGTGGGGATTGAGAAGGGAGAGCAGGAAAAGGGCTGAGCTCAAATGCTGGAGTCCCCCTGGAGTGTTGGATTGTGTGCATGGAGCTGGGAGGTGGGAGCTGGGATCTGTGCCAGGGCCACAGGGCCAGGAGGAGAGGGAACGGCCTCAGGCTGGGCCAGGGGAGGCTCAGCTTGGCCAGCAGCAGGAATTTCCCCATGGAAAGGGTGCTCAGGCCTTGGCAGGGGCTGCCCAGGGAGCTTTGCAGTGCCCGGGATCCCTGCAGGTGTCACCTGGAGGTGGCACTCAGGGTGACAAGGTGGGCATGGGGCACAGCTGAGACTCAGAGATCTCAGAGCTCTTTTCCAGCCTTAATCCTGGGGTTCTGGGGCAGAATCTGAATTATCCAAGTGCTACTGAATAAATGTGTGGACCACAAGCAAAATTTTGTTGCCCTGATCTAGTTCCAAGTTGTTTGAACGGACAGGCAAGTTCTGATATTTGGTATTTCCTGGTCACTTTGGCATCTCCTCCTCCACTCAGAGCTGGAAAAATTTGCCTGTGAAATATCTGGGCATGAAACATCTGAGGGGAAAATAATTTATTTCTTCTTTGCCTCATAGGTAGAGGGTAAATTTCTGAGGGTGTTACAGCACTGCTGAAAAAGAAGATTCTCCCATCAGTGCCCTGCACTGAACATGAGTTCCATGGCCCTGGAATCTTTGTGCGTTCTGGTTTTTCTCCCCCCTGGCTGTGCATTAACACTGAATATTCCAAACTCACCAAAAATTTCAGATAAACAGATTTTCTGGAATTAAGCAGGTACCACTTAGCAAAAGAGTGAAGCAGAAGGAAAAAGAAGTGAGGCCCAAGCTGGGAATGTAAGTTTTTTACTCCTTAGTGTTAATCTTCCTTTTAATGAGGCTGAAAACCCACACAGCAGGGCAGAGAGAAGAGGCAAAACCATTTAAAACTGTGATTTTTAGCAGCAATTTTGTTGAGAGCATCAGAAATTTAAGGTTACCATGCCATCTGAATAATAATAATAATAATCATAATAATAATAATAATAATAATAATAATAATAATGTAATAGTATAATATTAGTAATATTATAATATATGGCAATATTATTATAATAATATCGTAATATTATAATAGTAATAATGGTGTATTATTATTATTATTATTATTATTATTATTATTACTATTATTACTATTACTATCTTAATTGCTAAAACAAGAGAGCCACTCAGAAAAGTTGAGAGCAGCTTGTTGTCCCTGGACTTTTAAGTTTTTCTTTATGGAAAAAGCTTTTAAGAACTCCTAGTCAGGGTCAGGTTTTTTTTTACTCCAAACAATTTATTACCTGTTCATATCCACATATTTAGATCCATATTGACAATACACGATTTTGTGATGCATTTAGAGGGATTTATTCCATAAATTAAACATTATTTCAGCGAGATAAATAAAATATTTATGGAGTCACTGTGATATTACAAATACAGCAATTGTTGGTGTCAAGCACGGAAAGGAAAGGAAAGGAAAGGAAAGGAAAGGAAAGGAAAGGAAAGGAAAGGAAAGGAAAGGAAAGGAAAGGAAAGGAAAGGGAAAGGGAAAGGGAAAGGGAAAGGGAAAGGGAAAGGGAAAGGGAAAGGGAAAGGGAAAGGGAAAGGGAAAGGGAAAGGGAAAGGGAAAGGGAAAGGGAAAGGGAAAGGGAAAGGGAAAGGGAAAGGGAAAGGGAAAGGGAAAGGGAAAGGGAAAGGGAAAGGGAAAGGGAAAGGGAAAGGGAAAGGGAAAGGGAAAGGGAAAGGTGTTAATTTGGCTTCTGCTCAAAATTTCTTGATCCTGGCTGGCTGAGTTTAAATGCCAATAAGAGGAGTCTGATTTCCCAAACTGCAGAATGTAGAAGTTTTGTGTAAAGTAGATTTGTGAACTAAATTTCACCTTCATAGGGGAAAATTTTCTGAATGCTGCTGCATTGTTCTCCATGGAATAAAACCAAAAAATTACCTCACAACTGTGTTTTAACTGCTTCAGTAGCCAACGAGTCAGGTCTTGCAAATAGGAAACAATTACCTGCACAGGTAATTGCTGCTTTAGTTTGAATGTCTGTTAGCTAATATTTACTTTTCAACCAGCAGATTCTGATGCTTGCAGGAGGACAGGATAAATCTGCTGTAGATTCTTCCATTTATAAATCCACAGCATTTTAATGGCTTCTTAATGTAGTCATGAAGCTGAATTTATTTTCTCCATTAATATCAGCTTTACAAATCAACATATCTGTACAGTGGGGTTTTGTTTCCCAAATGAAAAATTCATTTTTGCTTGGAGCAACCTGGGATATGGATGGTTCCCTGCCCATGGCAAGGGATGGAACTGGGTGATTTTTATAAGCTGAACAGGGAAGTTTTTAAGCACAAAGGGTTGACAGTTTCTGATTCATGCAGGTAAGGACAGAAGAGGCAAACAAGTTTCTGTAGGAGTATATATGACATTATTCTTAACTGCCAGAGGTCTGGTGGCACTTATCAGTCAGTGAAAAGGAACAAAAGTCCAAGTTTTTCTTCCAAATGGCACAAAATTTGTGCCATTCCCAGGGCACGAATCAGCACCTAAATCAGGAATCCTAAAGCACCCAGTGCCATGAATCCTCGTTTTCCCAACAGTAAAAAAGAAAACATACAAACATTCTTTGTGTTTTATGTACACTCAGCTCCTGATTTTTCTTGCATTATTATGTCTTAAAATATCATAAAACAACCATGGCATTTAATCCATCATAAAAAATAAAAAAACCTTTATTTATTCTTGGTGTAGCTGTTGCCTTATGGGCTGTGCAGACATTAAAAAAAGAAAACAGCAATTCTGTGATAAGCACAACAGGAAATTGGAGGTTGCTGCTGATGAAACTGATATCCAGCTGGTAATCTGAGCAACGAAGCCACTAAAGCTTTCCTGCACTATAAATTTTATTTCCTGGGATGTATTCAATGTTTTTGTTAGATTTTTTGGATAGCACACGCTGGGGTCTTTTCGTTTCGGAGTCATCACCATGATTTTGTGACCGGATAAAGTAAATTCTGTGATAAAAGCACGATGTGGGTGCAGAAATCTGAAGTTTGCTGGGATTTGAGTGCCAGAATTTCCACCCAACGGGGGTTGTTGGGAGGCAGCATCCAGGAGCTGGAAGGAGGAGGGGGTTTGAGCAGTGCCCAACCTTTACAAACCACTTCAAGCTTGGTGTTTGTTCAGTTTTTTGATTAAAAACCAGCAAAAAGCCCTTCTGGAGGGGAGCAAAGAGGGAAAGCAGCAGCCAGAGAAGGGGAAATGTATTTCCAGGGTACTGAAGCCTTTCCTCCAAGTGGAGACAACAAAAGTTACAGGTATTTTGTGAGCTGCTGATAACCCTTGGAGCTGTGATAGCCACCCCCTGGGGCCTGGGATGATTTATTTCTTTATTTTGTACCCAAATGCAGCCATTTCTGAGAGGGGAATCATCTCATCAGTCAGTGCAGCTGAAGTGCTGCTGGCTTTCATGAACTTACAGCTTTGGGCCCAAATTCCATAATACCTGAGGTTGGAAAAGCCCTCCCAGCCCATGGAGCCCCAGCTGTGCCCCATGGCCACCTTGTCCCCAGCCCAGAGCACTGAGTGCCACCTCCAGGTGACACCTGCAGGGATCCCGGGCACTGCAAAGCTCCCTGGGCAGTTCTTTCCAAAGCCTGAGCACCCTTTCCATGGGGAAATTCCTGCTGCTGGCCAACAGAAATTGTTTCAGTGATCACATCTGGTTTACAAAAGGTGTTTTTTATCTCTTCAGCCTCAGCAGAGAAGCTTTGGAAGTCTTGTTCTCCTGTGCCACTGAGAGCCAGAGGTGGCACCCAGATGGTGGATTGGGATTTTTCAAATTCACTGGGCAGGGACACCTCCACTGTCCCAGAGTGCTCCAACCTGGCCTGGGACCCTGCCAGGGATCCAGGGGCAGCCACAGCAAATCTGGGAATTCCATCCCAGCCCCTGCCCACCCTGCCAGGGAACAATTCCTGCCCAATATCCAACCTAAATTTCCCTTCTTTCAGTTTGAACCCATAAAGTTTTATGGAACTCATCACTGCCGGTCTCAAACAGAGGCACAGGGTAACAGAGTTATTGCTCTGAAGAAAGAGCAGAGATTGACACCAAACATCTTCCGTGGGAGAGAGGCAAATCAGCTGTCCAGAAAACCTGAGGGACACAGTTTGGTCCATTTTCTTTTTAATGTGTTTATTTTATGATCTAAGAAAGCTGTTAGAGATCAAACTCCCTGAGGCAGTTCTGAGGGCTGGGGAGGAACTGGCTCAACACAGAAGGAAACTTGAGGAAAGAGGACTTGAAATGACAGAGCTCAGGATCAAGGGGAAGGAAAAGCAGCAAAATAGAAACAATGAGAGGGTGGACAGGCCCTGGAATAGAATTCCCAGAGCAGCTGTGGCTGCCCCTGGATCCCTGGCAGGGTCCCAGGCCAGGTTGGACATTGGGGCTTGGAGCAGCCTGGGACAGTGGAAGGTGTCCCTGCCATGGCAGGGGGTGGCACTGGATAATTTTTAAGATCCTTCCAACCCAAACCATTCTATATTTCTATGATTCTGTGATTTCTGTGGTCAGAAACTTTGTAGGACTAATCTCCCAGGAAATTGGTTCAAGGGAGTGTGAAGGACCCTTATGGAAATTTTGTTATAAACCAAAGGAATGGAAAGTTGAGTAGAGAAGGCCCAGATGGGTAAATTCTTCTCACAGATCTGAAACACAAATTAGAAACTGATCAGGGACTTCCAGATGAGCACAGAAACTCAACATCACCATGCAGTGATGAAGTCAGGGATGCCATGACACAAAATAAATGCAGTTTACCCCGTAAACCAAAACTGTTGGATGCAGAAAAACACAGGCAGGGAATGCTCACTTGGATCCCTGTCCAGTCCCAATAATTGAACAGGGAATCGATTTGCTTCACCAACTTTAAGATATCAAATTTACCTGAAACTCTGTAAAAAATCTCTGTCCTCTTGTCAAAAGCTCTCAGCTACTTCTGTGCCACAGGAAGAGGGCAGAAGAGGATTGAGCACAGGACCCTGCCAGAGCACAAAATGTCTCATAACCCCCAGAAATGGCACAAAAACGTTTCATAACCTGCAGAACGTGGCACAAAAATGTTTCATGTTGTTGAGAGCAGAGAGGAGATGGTTCTGGAAGGTTCCAATGGATCTGTTAGAGAACAGGGTTGGGGAAAAGCAAAAGTCAATTATGGAATCATGGAGTGGTTTGGGTTGGAAGGGAACTGGAAGATCATTTTGTTCCACCCCTGCCATGGGCAGGGACACTTCCATTATCCCAGACTGCTCCCAGCCCCAGTGTCCAACCTGGCCTTGGGCACTGCCAGGAACAATTCCTGCCCAAAATCAGGGATGGGGCAGCAGGAAAATATCATCAGGGGTTGGAGGGGTCATCACCTGGATGTGATCCACCCTGTCCAAAACAGAAGGAGACAATTAGAGGGAACTCAGGAAAAAAAAAAAAAATAAAGAGAAAAAAGAAAGAATAAAAAAGGCACGTCAATGAGCAGAGATAAGGAAAGCAGGGTTTGCAAAGAAAAATTGGAATTAATCTAATTATTAGATTAATAATTAGATTAATCTGAAATTATTAAATGAAAGCTATGTGTAAATATAATTATTGACTAAATATCACTACCATTGTCTGTATATAACTGTATATTTTATATATATGTATGTATAATGTGTATCTGTGTAAAGTTAAAACATGTATTCATTTTAGTAGTAATATTACTTAATATTAATTAGTTTTAGTAGTGACATTTAGTAAATAATATCATTGTTTACTACATATCATTACCATTGTCTGTATAGAACTGTATACTATATATGTATGTATAACATGTGGGTCTAAAGTTAAAATATATATTAGTTTTAGTAGTAATATTATTTAATTGATATTAATTAGTTTTAGTAGTGATATTTAGTAAATAATATCATTGTTTACTAAATCTCACTGCCATTGTCTGTATATAACTGTATACTATACATATATCTATGTATAATATGCTTGTGTAAAGTTAAAATATATATTAGTTTTAGTAATAACAATATAAGAATAAATTTTATTGTTTCATATTATTCATTTTTTATGCTTGTAAGCACTTTACTTGTTAATAAACAGTTTTATCCACTTTTCTCTGAAAAGATTTTTTTTCAAACCAAATCAATTTGCTTTCCAGAGAGATCCCATTCAAAGTTTTCCTCTCAAATTTGCCCTAAACCAAAACAGAATGGGAGAAGAAAACATGGAAATAATATCTAGGGGGGAAAAATAGGAATAAGCATAATAATCAGTTAAATATTTCAGAGCTTTTAATTCATTTACACAGGCCTGTTAACATTAGCAGGAATCTGTGGTTTATTTCAAATTAATTTTTTTTTTAATACTTGTAACAGCTAAATTACACCCACGTGATTGAGAGAACTTTAAAATTTGGAGAGGAAGATTTTGATTCAATTCTTTTGGAAGTTCGCAGAAGAGAATGAGGTTTTTTTGTAAAAAAAAATTACTTTCATGGGAACCTGTACGTCTGTGAGGGGACAGGAGATTTTATTCTATCTGTGAGATTTTATTCTATCTTTAAATCTATTTATTTATTTATTCCTATCTGTGCTTCCAGGGTGAAGCCACCACGACGCACTTGCATCAAACCTGGGTGTCAAAAAGCACCTGAGGTGTCTTTCGCACCTTTAGATGATTTTTTCTGTCTTCCCTCCTGTCTCAGGTCCAGCCCTGCCTCTCTTGCCTCCCCAGTTTGCTGCTGCTGGAGTGAAAAACCCTTGAAAGAGCAGCCTGTCACGCATTTGGCCTTTTTGGGGTCTTTAGGCTCTTAACCCGAGCTGTTGTTCCTTTCAGTGACACAGCCAGAGGTCACCCACCCCTTTTGTCCCCCTGGCTCAGAAAGTGCAAGAGGTTGCAGTGCCCACAAAGCTCCTTTGTGCCCCAATTCAGCAGCTGAAGCACCGCGGAGCCCCCGGGTTGTGCCAGGCGCTGCCTGGGTGACGAAGCCACTGCTGGGGCTCTGTTTGCTGGGTCACACGGACACAAAAAACTTCTTCAAGGGTGGGTCAAGAAGGACTGGGATGTTCTCATCAGGTGCTGCTCGCACAGGGATGAGGGGGTTCATGCATTATACATCGTGGCTGCATGGAGGGGATTGCTCAGCAGCTCCCAGCAAGGGTCTGAAGCCAACCTTGAGCTGCTCCGAGGGGTTGGCAGCTGCTCTGGCCACCTGCATGAGGAGGGATTTTTGGGTTCTCAAAACCCTTCATGCCTTCATTTTTATCTTTGCTGTATTTCAGGCTCTGTGCTGCCCAGGGTGCAGCTCTGAGCTCACAGTCAGGGTCACTCAGCTCTCTGCACACAGCAGGGACACAAAACAAATCCTTGTCCTGCTGCACACCAAGGACAACTGGGACAAGTTTTCAGGCCCAACAGCACAAACAACGGGGGCTGAGGGGAGAAAACAAGAAGGGTGGGACTGCATCAGCTGGAGCTGGGATTGGACAATGAAACCCCAATGTGCAAATGGACCAAAACTGATAAAAGTGTGAGACCTTGTGATCAGTCAGCCATTTTGTGTCCATTTTGTGACCATTTCGTGACCATTTTGAGTCCATTTTGTTACCATTTTGTGTCCATTTTATGTGACCATTTTGGGTCCATTTTGTGACCATTTTGGGTCCATTTTGTGTCCATTTTTGGTCCATTTTGGGTCCATTTTGTGACCATTTTGAGTCCATTTTGTGACCATTTTGGATCCACCTTGGGTGTAGCCCTGGCCAGGCTCTTGTCCTGCCCAAGGTGGATCCTTAAAGGCCTTTCAATAAATCTCTGCTTTATTCTCTTATCTCTGTCTAGTCTCTGTTTCAGGTCAGCCTTCCCAAGGCATCACCCTTAAACTGATATGAGGAAAAACTTGATAATTTTTGTGCTCTACAGGAGCTGATTTCTCTCCCGTGGGTGATGTGGATGATCTCTTTAATTGCAATAACTTCAAATAGAACAAAAAGAATCAATCTCCACAAAACATTCTGCTTCCCTCAGCAAACCTTCAGCTCAGACTGCAAGACAATCCTGTCAAAAAGGAAAAAAGATCTTGACCATCAGCCAAAATACTGATTAAAAAACCACAGCTGCATATGAAATTATTGCTGACTGTTGGTATTTATGAGCCATGCTTGACCAAAATTTCAAAAAATCAATTAAAAATCAGGCTGCATCAGTGGTTCCCTCCTTTGCCACCTGCCCAAGGTACCAAAGTGGCTTTCAGGTCTCTCCCAGAGGTTTTGTTTTGGAGGCTCAGCCCCATAAATGCTGGTTTATATCATGAGAGGTAAATAAATGCCCTGCCTATCACTGAGTGCCAACAGCAACTTGGTGGCAACAAAGCCTCAGTTGTTGAATTATTTATGAATGCCAACGTTATTCATTTAGCCCTGGAATCCCGGGGTCTCTTCTGTTTTGTTTATGCACACGCACACACGTTGTGGGTGTAATTTATATATAGAAAGCACGAAGAGGAGAAATCTGGAATATTTCCCTCTGCAGCTGATGGAGTTCAGTTTACTCCAGAGCCACATGACCTCCTCGTGTGTGGAGTCCTCTCACTCCTCATTTCAGAGCAGGAGGTCTGGGAGAAGTGACCAAGAGATGATGGATTAGAGCATTTTCACGTGGCAGCAATTTAAATATGGCCAACTGCAAAAGGGAGAAACTTGTGTAGATTACTCAAATTATCCAGGTTTTTTTCTCCCTTTTAAAATTTTGCTTTCTACTCTTAGTTCCCTTCAACAAGAATTTGTCTTCATTATAAAGCATCAGAGTGCTGGATGAGACAATTCTGAAATTGAAATTTGTATTTTAGGAACTGAGAGAATTGTGGTCATGGAACTCCAGACCTTCAATTCCCTGGATTTTCTGGTGCAGAAAGAGGAAAATTTTTTTTCTTTTTTTTTTTGCCATTCTTGCATCTATTTCTTTCATTACAAACAGTAAACTCAGGTGTCAGAACATCACGAGTCACCTTCCAAGAGTTCACCATCCATGACACAAAATTTTGCTGCCACTTCTGTGCTTTTCCCTTTATATTTGAGGAGAATTTCATCTCCAGCTTGCAGCAACCCTCCTGAAATGAATGAATGCTCTCCTTGTGAGCCAGGAGGAGCTGGTCCATGTTTCCATATGTTCCAACTTATAGGGAAAAGTTTCTAATGGGATTTTTTTTTTTTCCCTAGCCAGCTGTCCCCAATTCCTAATTCCTCCACCCTTTTCCTGTGCCCAGCTTTGTTGCAGCACTTTGGATTGACTCCCTTGGAAAAGTCACCTCTGACTCGGCGCCCAAGGGCTCATATTTGTTTATTAAAATGCTCTCAGGTCAATATTGTGCAGGCATGGAAGCCCAGGCAGGATTTTCCTGTAAGTTATTGGCATTGTGCTCAATAGCACGATCCTGACAGCAAATTTATTGCGACTTTGAGCACCCTGTCAGGCAGCACCTCTCCTTTAGGTCAAATCCTGAATTTAAAGGGCAAAACTCACCCTTGGACAAGAATATTCCACCCACTGGTGGCTCCCTGAGGCTCAGCAGGGTTTGCACAGACCTTATTTTTTATCCTGTTCACCTGATTTTCTCCCTTTATTTGTTTTATCCAACTTCTCCCAACACTGTGGGATTTCTGGACGTTGTGGAAGGAATCCATGGATGCACCTTTGGTTGTAGGACAATTCCATGACCCTAAAATTAATATTTGGCTCTGTTTGTTTCAGATGAATGGCATCTTTAAAAGTTCCATCAGTGTACAGTAATCATCCTAATCATGTGGGCAGCCCCTTCCCCAGTTCCTTCAGCCCTGACTTTTGCCCTTTTTTCTTGATTGATAAGTGACAGCTTTGCATTCTGGGCCTTGAAATATATATTTACAGTAGTCTAAGAAATTTGTCCTTAATCAAAGGAGGCTTGACTTGCCAGCACATCTTTAGAATATTATTGAGTAACTCATTAAAATGTTAATGGCTTCTGTCAGGATTTATTGATCCTGATGTCAGCTTTTCTCAGAATAAGAAATAAAGCTGATTTTTATCTCATCTTCACACCACGCTGAGTGATCAGGACTTAAATAGAATAATGAGGAGGGCTTGAGGGGAATAATCAGCATTTATCCAGCACTTGTGAAGGGCTGAGCACAGACAGAGCCCTCCAGATACACCAGTGGGGTTTTTGTGGTGTGGGAAATATTGGGGAATAGAAGGAGAATGAAGAGGACATTTTATCTGGAAGATTTTGGTGAATTATTTTTCTGCTGAAGCAAAGATGCAATAGCATCAAACGTTTCTCCTGAATAAAACCAGATTTTTTTCACAGCTTAGCAAAATAAAAGCCTGAGCACCCTTGATGTTCAGTGCATCTTCATTTAAGCAACAAATAATGACAAAATTCTATTCCACTGGATTTCTGGAGGACAAACATTTGATGTTGCCAACGTTTTTTGGGGAAAATCCTCACTGGTCCAGGGAAGGAGAGGGAGGGAAAGGGGTTTGTTTTCCAAAGGGGTTTGTTTTCCAAAGGGGTTTTTTTTTTTCCAAACTGCTCATCTCAGGACCTTTCCCAGCAGGAGCAACATTGTCCAACAAGAGGAAAACAGCAAATCCCACCCTGAGCCCAGCACAGACAGGGTTGTCAAGGGTTAAGATGAATGAAAAAAAAATAAGAGAGAAGAATCTGCCTTTTATATCTTGCTTTAAAAATTATGAAGTCGGGGTTTTCCTTGTGAGAGCATTGAGTGTTGAACAGCCTGAGCAGGATTTTAGCTCGTGGTGGGAGATTTGCTAATTCAAAAGGACCTTGATATCGAAAAATCAGTTTTTCTTTGATTATTCCCTTAAAAAATTATTTAAATAGCTGCCTACAGGGAAATTCCCTGTGAACTTGGCACGTAGGGAGTGTTTCCCTGGTAAATACCTGCAAAGTGAGAGGCACTTACTGGCTGTAGGATTGGGGCATTGAAAATGGGCTCAAACCTCACCTGGCTGCATTTGTGCTGCAGTGAAAAGCCTAAAAATGTAAATGTCTGCAAGAAAAAAAAAGGCTCAGCCTTCTGATACAAGAGATTCCTTTAAATCTTTGAAATCTGCACTCCTACAGCACAGAAATTAGAATTAGAATTAGAATTAGAATTAAAATTATAAATGGAATTAGAATTAGAATTAGAATTTGAATCTGAATTTGAATTTGAATTTGAATTAATTAGAATTAGAACTAGAATTAATTAGAATTAAAATTAGGATTACAATTAGAAAAAAAATACGGAATTGGGGGAAAAAAGTGGGTTTTTTGTAATTTATGTATAAGGGTGAGAGCTACAGCCAAGAGGGTGGCACAGTTCAAAAAATGCTGCAAAACTTAAAAAGAAGAAGAAGAAGAAGAAGAAGAAGAAGAAGAAGAAGAAGAAGAAGAAGAAGAAGAAGAAGAAAAAGAAGCTTATAATTAATATAATTATAATTAATATAATTTTATTAATAATAAAATATGTTAATTATAATAATAATTAACAGCTCCTCCTGGCTCACAAGGAGAGCATTCTATTATTATTATTATTATTATTATTATTATTATTATTATTATTATTATTTTAGGACATCCTGAGAGAAGCTGGTTCCTAAATCAGAACGCCTTGCCTGGATGTTTTGAGTCGAGCCTGCAAGTCAGGGAGAATTTACAGGAGTTATATCTGTGAGTGATATTGCTCTGGATTTATTCAACTTTACCTTTTCATCAGATTAGCCAACATAAAATGAAATGAAATTCATTTGCTATGAAATTTGGCCAAGCAGCCAGATGTCATCACGTGCTTAGTGCATTTTCATCTGGAATTTCCAGTGTTTGAGGCTCCAGTGTGAAAAAAACCCCAAAATGATGCCTCATTTATGTGGCTCTCAGCTCCGATTTTCATTAACACTTTGCCTGTGACACTTGCCAATAAATCCTGGAATTGCTGGCATTCCTTGAAAAAAAAGGAAGGAGGCAACAGCTGTGAGGATGCAGACCAGAAATATTACTTGGTGTGTGATAAAGAGCATGAAATCTGGCAGAATCCTTAATTTGACATCTTAATTTTTATGTCTCAAGTGCATAATTAATAATTTCCTAGAGTGATGCTTCTGTATTAAGAAATTCAATATGTGTATAAGTAATTATACATTTTATAAGTAATTATACATTTTGCCTATATGCCTATAAGTAATTATACATTTTATAAGTAATTATACATTTTGCCTATAAGTAATTATACATTTTATTGCACATTTTTGTGCAATCCTGCTCAATATTGAATATAAAAAGTTGCTCCATGCACGGAAATGACTTTAGGATCAAGGTCAGGGTTTTTTATGGAGCGATTTGAGATTCCTCAGGATAAAAATGCCATCTAAATGTAAAGATACTGTTTGTTAGGCATTAGTGCTTTACAGACAGTAAATTTAATGGGCCTGATTTTCATTTACCTTTACAGTCAGATGAGGGATCTATTTTGGAAAAGTCACCACTGCGGGGGAAAGAAAAACAATAGCCAGGAAATTGCTAATGTTAATGCGATGTAAAGTCAAGCAACCATTTCCAATCTCGTTTAAACTTTGATTCAGGCAGGGCCTGGGACCTGCGCTTCATTTTAATCATGTCAGCAGTCCCAGCAGTGGGGAGGCCACTTAAAATTAGGATTTTTTTTTTTCCTTTCCCCTGCCTGCACGGAAGCCTCAGTCAACAGACTCCAAAATACATTAGCATTCCTCATCCCACCTGCCTTTCCCTTAATGGATGGATGGTCTTCTCCCAAAACACGGGCATGGAATAGATATTTAATGGAGCAGGAAAACTTCCTCTGCTTGGAGGAGATGGGGAGAGGGAGATTCATCCCTGGAAAGCAAGAGGGGATCTCAAGGGAAATCCCTGGTGAGGGGCTCTGAGGAACCACAGTGCCCACACTCCTTCCATAACTGGGATAAACACCTAAAATGAGAGGGAAGGAATTTTTTCCAGAGGTTTCTCTGCCTTCTCCCACCCCCAGGGGATGTGTGTTATCTTCCACAGAACCCCAGAACTGGAAAGGATCCTCCTCTGTGTCAGCAATGAAAAATAAATAGAATAATAAATAATTTGACCCCTAAACTTCCCCCAAACGGGGCAGAGCCGGAGGCTCCCTCGGAGCTGCCTCCCTCTCAATGGTGCCATTCAAATTATCTGTATTTTCAGATTTTATTGGTCATTTTCAGGATTAATCTTGCCAGGGAGCTGCTCTGAGTGTCTGCTGAAAAACAATGTCCCCTTGTGCCTGGGATTTAAAAATAAAGTGCCCCATTCTGACTTTCAGAGTATTTATAAATAAGACACGCTCACAGTCCATATTTTGCACTTTCAGTTTTGGAAGTGCCGTGTGATCTCCAGTTTGATGGGTTTGGGTTTGGGTTTTTTTTTCCCCCAACACAAAGATCAGACAGAGGCATTTTGTGCTGCCCCTAAAGTAATGATGTGCAACTTCAGTGTTCGTGCACGAGCAGAGAGATTTTTATATGTTGTGAAAATGTGTTTATCCTTTGGCCTTTGAAAGGCTGCTCACAACAGGAAATATTTACACAATCCTCCAGGCATCTGCATTCTTTTGAAGGAATCATTAAAATAAAATTTGCTGCTGACACTCGGGGACTTTAAGAAGTGTTGTGTGTTTTGGGGGGCTCTTGGAACCTTCTTTTCCCTCTTAAAATTGGCAAGATGTATTTAGTTAGCTTATATATATATTTATATATTTTGGTATTTTCCTAATAGAAAGCAGGCATTGTATGTGATGATGGCTAAAAGAGAGGGCTGAAAAATGTTATAAACATCTTCCTGCATGGTCCAGGACAATTCTGTAGATTTTAGGGTTAGAAATCCTAAAATCACCATTTTCTCTTTTTTAGGAACATCCCTGGATCTCCAGCAGGATCCAGGCCATGGGATGCCACCCCTGTGACTTGCCTGTGTTTAACTTTCATGGGATTTGGATTAAATTCCACTTTAAAGGACTCAGGTTGCTGGAAATTTATCATATTCTGTGATAGAAATTGGTTTATTCCTTGGTTGATCTCACAGCCTGATACAAAACCCTTTGGTCTGAGAGTCAAGGAGCTTTCCTGGGATGATTCCTTTTCCCAACCCATTTCCAGCAGGGAAGTGAGGACCCTCAGAGACTCTGGGAATGCAGGGATTATTCCCAGCCTTGGATCTGCTGCAGGTTTGTGATCCCATCCTTTTCTTTGGTCAATAAGAACTTTTCAGAAATCACAGGTGAAGTCTGCAGTCGAAACAAGCACATTTAATTGGGATTTGATGGGGGTCAAGACACACCATGAATGAATGCAGGAACACTTCAGACCTGTGATTTTCCAGTGGTCCCAGGCTTCCATGGAAAATCCAGAGTTTGGAATACCTGGATAGAAGCAGCTAAAGGGTTTCTTTGGGCTGTTGTTGATGCAGGAGTTTGGTCCAGCGTCCTCACCAGCAGCACCCAAGTTCCTGCCTTTCTCAGCTCCCAATATCCATGAAAACAGAATAAAAACTCCTCAGTTTAAATTCTAAAAGAAATCTTTGCCTTCAGTCAGTGATTTACTCACCTCGAGCTCTGGATCTGGCTCACAAGAGCCAAAAAAATGCTGCTGATAAAAATTCAGCTGACCGTGGCACGGCCCACGTGGCTGGGCAATCATTCACTCCCCGAGCCAGCTTCACAGCCAGCAGAGAATTTTCCACGAGAACTTCAAAATACTCTGCCAGCAAAGAGCGTGAGGATTGAGATTTCATGGGACACAATTAGGGATGTGAAAATAGTCTGTGATAAAAATATAGCAAGGTTGTTGTTTTTTTTTTTTAATTATTCCATCTCCTTTAGCTAAAATTTGCTTCGGAAGTTTTCCACTTCCCATCTGACCCAAAAATTTGGATTTTAAGTGGTTCTTGACAAAAAAAGCAGGAACAAACCTTCTTGGGGAGAACCAACACCATGAGAGGAGAGGGGATTTCTTTTTGGAGAGGAAACATTTCCCAGGGAATCCGTGGGATGAACAATCAGACCGCAAAAAATTGCTGGGAAAGCCGGTGAAACACAACCAGATCTGTTCTGGCAGTGATGGTTTGGGCAGAGGGCAGAGTGTTGGGTGGTTTGTGTCCTGAAAACACTTTGAGATTCTGTACCCACGACCTGGAGTACCCCAGACCAAAGAAATCCTAAAGGGCTTCCCCATCCCTGGAATTATTTAAGGTCAGGTTGAAGGGAGCAACCTGATGGAGCTGAAGATGTCCCTGCTGACTGCAGTGGGGACTGATGACCTCTAAATGTCCCTTCCAACCCCAACCGTGGTTCTGTGCCACTCAGACCAACAAATGATCCAGCCAAGCCACCAAAGAAATTTAATAAGGTGTTTTTAAAGACATTTCTTGTGGGGTTTTTTTATCTTCTTCTCTGCTAGAGCTGGAATTAATTGCTCGAAAGACGCAGTTCACGTTCAGACTCAGGTATTTATTCATTCTTTTCTATACCACAGTGTCACAAGTTGTGAGTTCTGGCAAGCAAAGTGAAAAATGGTTTTGCTTTTATCTCTTTAGAAGGTCTTTTAAGCACAGACTGTCTAATTATGAAATGATACTGAAATTATTTATACTTTTAATCCAATAACTGAACACCTGTGGCCCGCAATGTGGATTTTTTTCTACCCAAATACAAGATACCACTCAAACTTATGGAGAAGGTGAAGAAGAAGACCTCAGCCTACATCCTAAATCCTTTATCTTGCTTTATATATATATTACTATATACTAAACCCTTCAACTCTCAGTTTTGCACCCTGTGATCTCACACACTTCTATCCAAACTGCACCCCCACAATCCCAGTGCTGTCACTCAATTTTGGGAGCTTCTCCACGGCCTCAGGTCAGTGCAGTGTTTGCTTGGGGGTCAGTGCCTGGCAGCACAGAGAGCCTAAAATTCTGTTTTTCTATTTTCTGTCAGCACAAAAAGCCTGAAATTCCCAGTGCCCAGGGTTCCAACAATTTCTCTGTCTCTTCTGGTTGCACAGATGATGTAGGAGAGGAATACAGCACCCAAGCAGACAGAAGCGACGCTGGAAAGAGTCTGATGGGTTGACATTTTTTATTTTTTCCCCTCCCTGCATCCCATAAAAAGTGGTAATTGACATTTTAATGCATGACATGTCGCATTCCTTCATAACGCTGCCCGTAATTGAATCCACGTGAAACTGGAGTGCTCGGGGTGACCCCGGAGTGTGCCACACACCTGGAAGCAGTGAAGTTCAATTAATATGTCATTGCTACTAATAACAGCTACCACTGAGAACCTCCAGCCAGTGGCTGCTCCGGGGGAAACAGTAATCCTTGGATTTAGGCAGATAATGTACAGTAAACACCAAGGAGCCATTGTTTACACGCAGCGCTGCTTTGGATCAACACTTAAAACCTTGCTCTCTCACTAATCTGCTTTTTTTTTTTTTTTTCTTTTTTCTTCCCCCACTGAATTCCACCATTTGAATTCACCCCTGTGCTGTGTTTGGCTCGGTGTGCAAAAATTTGCAGCTCCTAAAATAAAAATCAGCTGAGGGCCGTTAGTGAGCTGAATCAAACAGCGCCGAGACAAAGGCTGGTGCAATAAAAATTGGGGCATAAATCACAGGCTTGCACAGAGAGGGAAAAAACTGTGATAAAATGGCCTTAAGGATTTGATTTAATCTGTCAAAACCCAGGAAATTTAGAGGGGAGAGTTGAGAGTCCTTCCTTTTACTCAGCTTTTTGTTAAAATCAAGTTATCCAAAGCCCTGCATCGAGGAAATGGATGTGCTGAATATTCCCTTCATTCATTTACTGGTCCGGCACAGAGGGTGGAATTCTCCTTTTTTATTATTTCAGCATCAGGTCTGATTTCACTCAGCTGTGGCTCTGGAGGCAACCTGTGTGTCCCAGGTGCTGAACTTGAGAAATTATTAAAGGGCTCATCCAGAAGTTCATGGGGAATCCAGATTGATGGAGCTCTGAGCAACCTGGGCTGGTGGGAGGTGGAGTTGGACAACCTTTGAGGTCCACTCCAACCCAAAGCATTCCAGGATCGCTCCTGAATCCACAACACCCCAGCCCTGGCTGGGATTAGGGAGCAGCAGATCGAGTTTCCAACATGACATCACTTGGAGAAGCCTCCACGGAGCGCGAACGCCGAAGACGGCGGCGATGATTCATGAGGAGCTTGGCCTCCTCACAGAACCCCTGTTTGCAGCATCAGACCTGAGGGTTTTTATTGGTGTCGAGGCAAAACCTCGGGGGAGTTGTAGTTTCTGGCTGAGTAATCCCCAAAGATCCCAGTTTTGATGGAAGATGGGGTTGGGATCTTGCAGAGCTGCCTCCTCCTCCAGCACCTCTCATCACCACATCCATTTTATTCCTCCAGCCACTCTGGGCTCTCATCTCAGATTTGCCTGAGATTTATCTGTCAGCTCCGTCTGCTCCTAAATTCACTTCAGCTCTCCAGCTGATTCTCTCAGGGATTCGTGATAAATAATATTCCTCGTGTTTTTCATGCTCCTATTTCCCCTGGATTTGCTTTGGTAAATCTCAGTTTCAAGCCTGTTCCACTGAACCGAAATCCCACATTTATGGGTTTAGGACCCAAATTTCCCCAGCACTGGGAAAGCAGCTGGGAGAATATTTTTTTCATATTAATTATACAAATTTAGCTAATTCTGAGGTCATCTCTGGTAGGTTTTTTTTTTGAACTCTCCAATCCACGCTGCATTTTTTGAGGGTCAGAGGCATCGGTGGAATCAATCCCACTGTATTTGCACTGCCCAAGGCTCCCAATCTATTCAGGGTAAACATTTCTCTGCCAATCCCCACTGCAGGAAGCTCTCCCAAGATATGCTAATGGCAGTGCTGGAAAAACCCCGCAGCAGAGAAAGCTGGGATGAGGGAAAAAAAAATAAATATAGAGAAAGTTCTGGGTTCAAAAAGGAGGAAAGAGGAGAAAAGCACACTCAGAATTTGTCTTGTAGCAGGAGGAGAAATGAAATAATTTCTGAAGCCACTCAAGTGACAAAAGGAGGGGTTGGAGGCAACAGTTTGGACCAGTCTGTGTTGGTGCAGGGAATCTCCTGATTTCTTCCCTCAGAAAATGAATGTATTGGGAGATTTAAATTTAGATTTAAATAAAGGATCTTATTTAGCTGAGCTTGGGTTTATGGAGAACTCAGTATGAGAACAGAAGATTCCAGGAATATTTGGATATTCCTAATAAATAGTACAAGCAAACAGAGGAATAATTCCATATATTTGTCTGTAGCAACGTGAAGTTTTCTTTGTTTGGTTGTTTGCTTGTTTATTTGGGGTTTTTGGGGTTATGTTTGGTTGGGTTTAGGATTTTTTTAATAGATAGGAAAACATAAAATTGCTCTGAAGACATAAATCCAGGTTTTCTGCTTCCTTGCAAATAATCCCAATCACAGCATCGTTTCCAAACTTATGAATTGCTCTGGGATTGGATCTTTCCAAGGAGAATGTATAAAATAACTGAGCAGTAGGCAGTCACAGGGAGATTTTAAATCTGGTTCTTAGGGCCTTTTTCCTACCTCAGACATGAACATCTTCCTCATCCTGACATTCCCTGGCTGGAATTTTCATTTTGGTTGGATTTTGGTTTTTAGTTTTTTGGTGGTTTTTTTTTTTTTTCTTTGTTTGGGTTTGGGATTTTAAGAGAAAAAGCAAAAAGAAAGCAGAGTTCAGTCTCTAAGTCTGGAGCAGAACAACATTTTCCTCCGTTTTCCCATGAGTGATCCTGAATTGGTGATCTGAGGAGAAAGTTCAGGTTTTTTCAGTTCTTTGAGGGATTTCAAAGTTTCATCTCCATCTTTTCCACAAAAAAAATGTGGAGAGAGGGGCTCACACTGGAGCAGGTTTGGTGGTAGGACCTGGGACCCCACAGGGACCCCAGGCTGGAGCAAATCCTGAAGAAATTGACCCCATGGGAAAAGGGAACAGTTCCTGAAGGACTGACCCCATGGATTAAAGTATCAGATCCTGAAGGACTGACCCCATGGAAAATGGATCCACACTGGAGTAGTTCCTGAAGGACTGACCCCATGGATAAAAGGATCAATTCCTGTAGAACCGGCCCCATGGAAAAGGGATCAGTTCCTGTAGGACTGACCCCATGGAAAAAGGGATCCACACTGGAGCAGTTCCTGAAGGACTGACCCCATGGAAAGGACCCACACTGGAGGAGTTCCTACAGGATTGACCTTATGGAAAAGGGATCAGTTCCTGAAGGACAAATCCCATAGGAAAAGGATCCACACTGAAGCAGTTCCTGAGAGATTGAGCCCATGGAAATAGATCCACTTGGAGCAGTTCCTACAGGACTGTCCCTGTGGATAAAAGGATCAGTTCCTGAAGGATGAACCTCATGGAAGTTGGAGCAGTTCCTGCAGGACTGACCCTATGGAAAGGACCCACGCTGGAACAGTTCCTACAGGGCTGACCCCATGGACAAAGGGATCAGTTTGTGTAGGACAGATCCCATGGGAAGAAGATCCACACTGAAGCAGTTCCTGAAGGACTGCTCCCCATGGGAGAAGGGATCAGTTCCTGAAGGACTGACCCCATGGGAAAAGGGATAAATTCCTGTAGGACTGACCCCATGGATAAAAGGATCATTTCCTATAGGACTGAGCCCATGGAAAATGGATCCACACTGGAGCAGTTCCTGTAGGACTGACCTCATGGAAAAGACCCACACTGGAGGAGCTCCTACAGGATTGACCCAACGGAAAAAGGGATTAGTTTGTGTAGGACAGATCCCATGGAAAGGGATCCATGCTGGAGTAGTTCCCGAAGGACTGACCCTGTGGGAAAAGGAGCAGTTCCTGAAGGACTGACCCCATGGAAGTTGGAGCTGTTCCTGTAGGACAGACTCCATGGATTAAAGTATCAGATCCTGAAGGATTGACCCCATGGAAAATGGATCCACACTGGAGGACCTCCTACAGGATTGACCCAATGGAAAAAGGGATCCGTTTGGGTAGGACAGATCCCATGGAAAGGATCCACACTGGAGGAGTTCCTGCAGGACCGACATCATGGAAAAAGGGATCAGTTCCTACAGGACTGATCCCATGGGAAAGGGATCAGTTCCTACAGGACTGATCCCATGGGAAAGGGATCAGTTCCTGCAGGACTGACCCCATGGGAAAAGGGATCAGTTCCTCAAGGATTGACCCCATGGATAAAAGGATCAATTCCTGAAGGACTGACCCCATGGAAAGGACCCACACTGGAGGAGTTCCTACAGGACTGATGGATAAAAGGACCAGTTCATACAGGACTGACCCCATGAAAAGGGAGCATTTCCTGTAGGACTGACCCCATGGGAAAGGACCCACACTGGAGGAGTTCCTACAGAACTGATCCCATAGAAAAGGGATCAGTTCCTGTAGGACTGACCTCATGGATAAAAGGATCTGTTGCTACAGGACTGACCCCATGGAAAAGGGACACACTCTGGAGCAGTTCCTGATGGAGTTCCCCCTGAGCCACTGGAAAAAATCGAGATGATTTTGAGCCCAGGAAGAAGAGAGGGGTGGGGGAAACCTATTTTTTAAAACCCACTTTTTATTTCTCATCATCCTTCCCCAGTTTGATTAAAAACACATTAATTTTTTCCCAAATCAAGCCTGCCTTGCCTGTGACAGCAATTCCTGAGCCTTCTCCCTGTCCTTATTTCAACCCAGGAGCCTTCCATGATATTTTCTCTCCCTGTCCAGCTGAGGAGGGGGTGACAGGGTGGCTTTGGTGGGTGCCCAGCACCCAGGCAGGGCCCACCCACCTTGAGAGGCCGTGGGTGAATCCCTTGGGACAAAGGAGGGAGCTGAGCCTGGAAATTCATTGTCTGACTGATTTTGCGTATAAAGTGTTGGAAGTGGGGAGGAAGAAACTTTCAGTGCATTTGCTCTGTGCTTTCCTCACTGATTTCTTGCTCTTGGTGGAGTTTGAGGTTTAAAATTCAGGATCAGGGCCCAAAGGCCAAACAGATAATTTTGGAGGGCAGCATCTTCTGGGTGTCTTTGGGTCTTGGGTTGTCCTTGTCCAGTTAAGGTCAAACCTATCCCAAACTCCCATAATAAAACATGGAAACCTTGATGATACAAACCCTGCCTGAAGAAGGGAGGCAAGAAAAGATGGAAACAACAATGAGGAAAAGCAGCAAGTTCCTGAGTGGGTGAATTTTCATTTTTCCCATGCCCATGCTGGACCTTCCCAATCAGCCTGGTGGCACCAGCAAGGAAACTTCCCCTTCCTCTTCCCCTTCCTCTTCCCCTTCCCCTTCCTCTTCCCCTTCCCCTTCCCCTCCCCTTTCCTTTCCTTTCCTTTCCTTTCCTTTCCTTTCCTTTCCTTTCCTTTCCTTTCCTTTCCTTTCCTTTCCTTTCCTTTCCTTTCCTTTCCTTTCCTTTCCTTTCCTTTCCTTTCCTTTCCTTTCCTTTCCTTTCCTTTCCTTTCCTTTCCTTTCCTTCCCTCTCCTTCCCTCCCCTTCCCTCCCCTTCCCTCCCCTTCCTTCCCCTTCCCTCCCCTCCCCTTCCCTTCCCTTCCCTCCCCTCCCCTCCCCTTCCCTTCCCTTCCCTTCCCTTCCCTTCCCTTCCCTTCCCTTCCCTTCCCTTCCCTTCCCTTCCCTTCCCTTCCCTTCCCTTCCCTTCCCTTCCCTTCCCTTCCCTTCCCTTCCCTTCCCTTCCCCTTCCCTTCCCTTCCCTTCCCTTCCCTTCCCTTCCCTTCCCTTCCCTTCCCTTCCCTTCCCTTCCCTTCCCTTCCCTTCCCTTCCCTTCCCTTCCCTTCCCTTCCCTTCCCTTCCCTTCCCTTCCCTTCCCTTCCCTTCCCTTCCCTTCCCTCTGTTCCCAGTGTTTCTCCTGCCCTGTTGAGGCTGCACTTTGGGAATTCCAGGCTGGTTCAAGCTCCTGCCTTGGAGATTTGGCTGATCCAGATCCATTTGAGGTCCTGAGTTCACAGAAGTGACCTTGACCAGAGCTTCTGTTTTCCTTCTCTGTGCCCCTCGTGTCCCAGTCCTTTGTGAAAAGTTCATTCTTGACTTAAATTTCTCTGCATGTCCCCAGTAAAAAAAAACACCCAAACCTATTTAGCAATCAAAGGTGCAGTTGTTAATGACAGCACATTCGTTTGCTCGTGGCTGTGCCCAGAACAGAGTCAAACATCACATAATTAGGCATAAATAGCATTATGCATAAATAACATTTTCCACCCGTCGTTTCTAAATCATGACTAAAATATTTATGAACTTTAACGTCAAGTTTTACCAAAGCCCTCCTGACAGTCATCATGTAATGTATTGAATGCCAAGCAGCATAAAATACCACCAGAAAAGAAGAAAAAAAGAGGGAAAGAAATGTTTTTGAATCAGAACTCCCCTATTCCTCACAGATCCATTCTTCATCTCCACCAGATTAGTCACACTGTTCACATAAGCCAAGGACCACTGAGAAAACAAATCTCTGAGCACAACTTCGAGAAAAAGTAAATAAAAATACTCACACTGACTTTTTACAGTGTTTTTTTACGGCGTTCAAAGGATTTCAGACAGATAGGGTAAAAATGATCCAGTGTGTGCTTTTCCCACTAGGTTTTTTTTCCAGTTTCTCCAGCCAAGAAGCTTCCTCTCCCTGATTGATACACTCCCTCTCCTATTCCCAGATTTTTGCCTTTTAAACTCTCTGCCTTGCTTTAAAGAAATATGGCTTGCAGCAAACGTTTGGGCACGAAACTTCGGGTGTCATAATTAATACCAATTATGGGAGCCGCGTGAAAATACTCGCGGAAAATTCATCGAATTCCAGCTCCGGTTGTGGAGGGAGAAAATATGAAGTTGACCTTAACAAAACCAGTTTATTCTCCTCAGAAAACTGAAATTGAAAACCTGACCCGAACATGAGCGCCGAGAGTTTTTTAACTCGGGCGTATTTTTTTTTTTTTTTTTTGCGAATATCATCCATTTGGATCAGTCCGTCAAGTCTGACAGCTCCTGCAGGGCTGCGTGCCTGTGCTGTCACTGCACACAGCCTGCACCCCACCCTGCAGCGTGGATAACCAAATAAAATCCCAAATTTACAAGTTTGAAGGATAAAAAAAAAAAAAAACAACAACAACAAAAAACCCACAACTCTTATTTCATTTTTAAACAGCCGTATTTTTTATGGTTAGGAGCTTTTGACAACCCCCCCCAAATGCTGTTTGAGCAACAAGAAAGAGCCTGGAGATTTCCTTCCCTCCACCCCTGATTAGAAATGGGATCCATGCCCCAGCTGGATATTTCCAGTTCATGCCCAGTAGAAATCATTTTCTGTCCTATTGCCAAACGTGTCCCATGTGGCCGGCAAAGGTTGGACAATAGCAGCGATACAGCTTCCAGAAAGGAGCTGAAAACGATCCCCTGCAACCGGAGGCCTCGATTCTGCATAGTTCCATCATTCCAGCGCCGAGATTCCACTTCCTTTTTTTTCCCCCTTTCAAGTGCTCGCTTCGAACTCGTCGCCTCGCCAGAGGTTTTAGGGCTCCCACCTTGCCCCAAGGGACGTGGGTGGCATCCTGGAAGGTCGATCCTAAAAATCTCCCACCTCAGCGGTAACCCCACGGAATATCGAGTTAAACAAACGCCGAGGAATTTGTTTTATCAGCGTTTATAGGATTTGCGTGTGTGAGCGGCTGTGTGTGTACAGCCACGCTTGGGAGCGGTAGTTATAGGGGAAAAAAAAGGGAAAAAAAATTTAAAAATCCGGGGGATTCCTCCGGGGATCATCAGCGACCGCTGGACCTGGGGCTGGGAGCGGTGCTGATGGGGAAATGTTCAAATATCCGACGGTGTTTTCCTTTCCTGTGGAACCTGGTGGGATTTCTCGCAGTTAATACTTCAGCTAAGCACATCAGACTTAAAGTTAAGCCCCGCTCTGTGCTGGGCTGCGCAGCCCCGATTTCCTCCCCAGCCTCCGCCGAGGGAGGGGGAAAAAAAATAAAATAAATAAAGCAGGGAAACTCCACCAACACCAAAATCGCGGGGCTGAGAAGTTTTTTGGGGTTGGTTTTTTTTGTTTGTTTTGTTGGGATTTTTTTGGTTTGTTTGGGGGTTTTTTGGGGTTTGGTTTTATTTTTTGGGGGGGGGGGTTTTGTGGCAAGAGTGGCACTTCCAAGGACACGGGGGGGTGACAACCCCATGTCCTGTTCCCTGTCCCTGTCCCCGGCTGGAGCGGCCCTGGGAATTCCTTTGGGAAGGGAAGGGAGCGGAGCTGGGGGTCCCGGGTGTGCCACCCCAAGGAAAAAATGGGAATTATCCCCAAAAATGGGAAATTATCCCAAAAAAAAGGTGTTGGATCCTCTCCCTTGGAGCTTCGGGCTTGTCCCCGTGGCCACCCGGGCAAGGGAGCTGCGAAAAGGGTTCGGGTGTGGATGGGGGTTTATTCTCACCTCTCGTTTTCCTCTCTGTTTTCCGTCTCCAGTTCAAACCTTGAGAAGGAAAAAATAAATTAAAAATTAAAATGTTGGAAATGTTGTCTGCAACACAGCTCACCTGAGGGAGAAATTCTGTCCCCCTGTCTCCCACCTCGATGTTTTCCCCTCCAAGCAAAGGGAAAATGTTGTTAAATAACAGTGGGGTTTGTGCGCGCCCCGTTTGGGATCCCACAACAAGGTGTCCGTGAAACCACGACCTGAATATTTAAATAAAAAATCGTTTTATTTATTACCCTAATTTATTTTTGTCCCGACGAGGAGTTTCTCATGAAAAGGAACTCGCACTCACCGCGAATTCACCTCGATGGATTTGGGCCACCCTTGCAGCACCGCGAATTTTCCTTTTTTCTGTCGAGTTTCTGCTGAAAACATTGACAAACCTGCCCTTTTCCCAAACCCCCGCAATTCCTTGGAAGCACAGCACGCTCCCCTCACGCTTTCCTTTGCCACCCCGTCGTTTGTGGCTGTATTTTGTTTACAGGACACAGAAAATCTCATAGAAATTCCTCCTCGGGGCTTGCAGAATCGGACCGCGTTAGGACCTGCCTTGATATACAGCAAATTTTCCCCCAAAATAAATATATCTATATATAAATAAAACAATTTCTCCCGATATATATATATATATACACACACACATATATATACATACATATACGCACATACATACATATATATGTGTGTGTGTATATATATTTTTACTTTTTTTCTTTTTCTTTTTTTTTCTTTTTCTTTTTTCTTTTTTACCTCTGCTCATTCGTCCAGTTTCGGCTTGCGGGCGGAGGTTGCGTTGAATTTTGAGAATTTCCCCGAAAAGCTGAAGTTTCTTTTCGACGCCTTTTTTTGGTTTGGAGTGGGGTTTGGTATTTTTTGGTTTTGGTTTGGTTTCGGTTTTGTTTTTTCCCCTTAAATTAATTTACGTTTGTTTTGCTCGGCAGAAAGTCCCAGCCGGAACGCGCTTTAGTAAAAATAAAAATAAATAATTAAAAGTGTTTAAATAAACGGTTTTAATAATAAATAGAAAGAGCGGCGGGTTAAATCTGGCATGGCCAGGAGAGTGTCCATAGAGAGAGGTACGGGGCTGCTATTTTACCCCTATTTTTACCCTATTTAACCCCTATTTTTACCCTATTTTTACCCTATTTTACCCCTATTTTTACCCTATATTTTCCCCTATAAGGGTAAAAAGGGCAGCGCGGGATGGAGAAAAGGGGCACAGCGCACATTTCGGGTTTCGCTCAGCTTCCCCTGACCTGCGAGCCGGCTCCAGCCCAAATCCCACCCATCCCCTTTGCCTTCCCTTCACAAGCCGCTGTCCCAGGCGGGTCAGCCCCGGGTACCTGAGCCGGGCGGGGATGGATTTGGGACCAGAGGCCGTGCGGGCACATCCTGGAACCTTCCGGGGCTCCGCTGGCCCCGCATCTCCAGCCGGAGGTGCCGCGGTGTCCCCGCCGGCGGGGAGGTGAAGGAGCGCGGCCTCTCCCCCGGCACGGCACGGCACGGCCCGGCCCGGCTCCCGCTGCTCTAATGGGATAATTACCGAGGGCCGGGCCAGCTTAAGCAAACACACTCGCCCGCCGGCCGGGCCTCTGGCGGGGATTAATATTAAGGACCGGGGCTTTGTGTCTCCCATCCCCCTCGGCGCCCCGCGTCCCGCCGGGCTCTGCTGCTCCTTCTTTTCTCTCCTTTCATCCCCACGCGTGTCCGGCCCGGATCGCGGCTCGGCGGGACCGCGGCTGTGTCCCCGTGTCAGTGTGACAGCTTTGTGTGGGGGCTTTGTGTCCCCAAAATCCACCCGAGGGCTCCCGTCGGGTTCAACCCGGCCGGGCACGGCTCAGTCCTAAATTCCCTCACTCGGGACGCGGCGAGGACACCCGGGCATGGCTTTGGTGACAAACCCTGCCAGGGTGGCCCCGAGCCCTGGGGTCACCGCCCCGCCGAGCTCGAGGGTCCGGGGGTCCCGGCACAGCCCGGGCGCTGCGGGATTCGCTTCATCACCCCCCGAGCGCTGCTCCGGCACCTCCGGGGTTAAACCGGCGGGCAGGGGCGGCTCCCCCGGAGCTCGGCCCCCTCCAGGGAGTGTTCGAGGGGCCGGGTGTGAATATATTTGTGTATACACGTGTGATATGTAAAACAGTTATTATATGGACCATAAATATCATTATATAGACCATATATGAGATATAGACCATAAATATCATTATATAGACCATATAGTACATATAGACCATATATGATATATAGACTATATAATATATATATTATATATAGTCTCTATATAAATATAGACTATATAATATATATAGGCCATAATTATATATAGACAATATATAGACCATATATGATTTATAGATAATATATTATATAGAGACTATATGTGATATATAATGTATGATATATAGACTATATGTTATATATAGACTATATATGATATATAGACTATATATGACCATATATATAAGCAGACCATATATTATATCTAAGTATTATATTATATTATATTATATTATATTATATTATATTATATTATATTTAGACCATATACGATCTATAGACCATATATGTTATACAGAATATATATATAGCCTATATATTATACAGAAACCATATATGATATATAGACCATATATTATATAGAGCCCATATATAATATATAGACTATATATTACATATAGACCATATACTATCTATAGGCCATATATGATATATAGACCATATATGATCCATAGAATATATAGGATATATAGAGCAAATATGATATATGGACCACATATTATATATAGACCATCTGTGATATATAGACCATGCGTGCCGTGTGTGTCCGAGCCACGCGAAGCTGAGTGCGTGTCCAGGTACGCTTCACCCAGCGCCAGAAAAACGGGGAAAAATCCCCGGTGACTTCCCGGCGGGGCTGGGGAAGGGGCCCCACGCGTGTCACACCCACCCCGTGTCCCCTCCCGGCCCCCTCGGGGTCACCGAGAAGGGCAGCGAGGGGCAGGGGGCTCTGCCTCGGGGCTGCCCCCGCCCCCGGCTCCCCCCGGGCCGGCCTCCCGTCCCCCCCCAGCGCTGATTGCGGCTCGGCGCTGGGTTTGGGTCCCTCGGAGGGCGCTGCGCGGGCGGACACGTCACGGGTACATTATCCCCTCCCCTCTCGAGGCTCTGCTGGCTTGCTGCAGCCTTTGCTAAAGAATTAACCGAGAGGTCCGCTTCAGAGCTCCTTCAGCCCCTGGGAAAAATAATAATAATCATAATAATAAATAAAAGAGGCGAGGAAAGAAAAGCAAAAAAAAAAAAAATTAAGGGGAGATATCGGTGCTTTCGGACGAGGAGCGTGGCGGCTGTGATTTCCGAGAGGAGGGGAATTTTGCCTTCGATCCTTGCCGGATTGCGGGAGGTGAATGTAGCAAACCCTCCCCTTGCCTTTGAAAGGCATGTCTCTGCCAAAGAGCCACCGCTTCGCTCCTGAAATACGTGACAAATAAAAAAAGAAACATTAAAAAAAAGAGAGAGAGAGAAAAAGAGAAAAGAAAAACTATTCCTATCTTTCAAATTCTTTTTTTTCTTTAAAAGGAGGGGGAAAAAAAAATAAAACCCAAACCAATAAATAAAAGCAACAGAAAAAAAAAAAATCGATGCCGCGCCTTTGCCAGCGCTGGGACTTGTTTGGAAAGAGACAACGCTGAAGTGGCACCGGTCCCGCAGAGGAAAACGGATCCTTTAATTTGACTCCGCATGAGAAGCACACCCGGAGCCGGGCGCAGCGGCCGCAGCGGCAGGAGCAGCCCCGCAGCCCCCGCAGCCCCCGCGGGGCTCGGCGGCGCCCCGGAGCCCCTCGGGCACGGGCGGAGCGGCAGCGCCCTTGGGCCGCAGGAGCGCGGCCGGAGGGGAGAGGAGGAGGAGAAGGAGCAGAGCCGCTGATCCCGGAGCGCTGCAGCCATCAGGCACCGGCTTTGACTTTGGTTCAGCGGGGGAGCGAGCTCGTCGTGTCCTCGGCATCTCGGGGCTCCGGGACCAGCTCATTTTGCACTTCGTTCGACGAGCAGCGCGGTTCTCTTTCCTTTCTTTTTTTTTTTTTTTTTTTCTCCTTGAGAGACAAAATGTCCAAAAATGGTTCAGCCTGCTTAGCCCGATGATTTCTTGCATGGACGCTCTATTTTCTTTTTTTTTTCTTTCTTTTTTTTTTTTTAATCATTATTTTTGGACGGGGAAGGATTGAGTAGAAGAAATCGCTCGGTGAAGGGAACCCAGCGGTTTGCTCGCCGTTGAGGAGAGGATCGAGATCCGATTCCCGGCTGCACGCAGAGGACGGAGGCTGCCGTGGGTTTTTCAGCCTGGGTTTGGAAGCCCTCGCTGCCGCAGGGTCAGAGCAGAGCCGCCTTCCCCGAGCGGCTTCCCCGTCCCGGTTGCAGCTCCGAGATCGCCTCCTCCCTCCTCGCACCATTTCTGTTGGTGTTGTTTTTTTGTTCGGTTGGTTTAGCTTTATTTTCCCTCTTTTTTTTTTGTCTTTTTTTTTTCCCCACTTCGTTTATTATTATTATAATTATAATTATTAATTATTTGATTTGATTTGGGTAAATTCCCCCCCCCCTCAAACGAAACCACGAACTCTGCGGCCGAAATCCATGCCCCCCTGCCATTCGGGTCTAATATGCCAGTGACATCCCCGCCTTGCAGCAGTCGCGATGAAGGAAAAATCCAAGAACGCGGCAAAGACTAGACGGGAAAAAGAAAATGGAGAATTCTACGAGCTGGCCAAACTGCTGCCGCTGCCCTCGGCCATCACCTCGCAGCTGGACAAGGCGTCCATCATCCGCCTCACCACCAGCTACCTGAAAATGCGAGCGGTCTTCCCCGAAGGTAAAACCACCCCCGGGGGGGCTTCGGGAGGGACGGGGGCGCAGGGCTGGGCACGACCCCCTCAGGAGGGAGGGGATGTTCTGAGGGGTCTCAGAACGGGCTGGAGAGCCAGGGGGGGCTGAGGGAAAAGCGGGCTGGAAATGAGTCCCGGGAGTGCTGCGGAGGTGGAGGCAGAGCCGCTTCATCCCCGCTTTCCCCTCCTCTTCCTCGGCTGCCGCCTCAGCCCCGTTGGCTCCGGGGGACGGTCCCGGTGAGACCGGGCTGGGTTCGTGTCCCCAGACCCGGGGGAACCCGCCCGGCTCCCGGGGATGGCCCCCGGGCACGGCGCTTCCCTCGGGGGGGAAAAAAAAACCCACAACCAACGGTGCGGTTGTTATTATTATTATTATTATTTTGTCTTGGTCGGAGTTTTCTGGAGCTCGGGAAGCAGCGAGGCCCTGAGGGGCGAGAGAGGGGAAGGAGGGTCCCAGCCCAGCCCGGCTGGGGTTGTCTCATCTCGGGGACACCCAGCAGCGAGGCCCGGCCCCGATCCCTCCATCCTGAGGGGATTTGAGGAAAATCAGCCCCTCCGGGAGCCTCGCACCTTCCCGCCCGGGGCTGGGGGAGCCGCGGGCCGCCAGCGCTGTCCGGGCGGGCTCGGGGTTGATGCGAGGCGCGGAGCGAGGCGCTGCTCGGTGCCTGAGGGTGGCTCGATAAAACCCGGCCGCCTCTCTTTGTCGTTTGTTTGTGCCTCTCCGGGCTGCGAGCGGGGTGAAGGAATTAGCGAATTCCGCCGAGGGGAAGGAGGGTTCTGCTCTGCGGCGCGGTTTCTAAGGAGCTTTATTAAAAGGTTAAAAAAAAAAAAGGAAAAACGCGACCAAAAATAAAATAGAGGGAGGGCGGGGAAAAAAAAAAAAACCAACCAAAACACAACACACCAAAAAACTAAAATAAAAAGCAAAACCCTCCCAACCCCAGCAAAGCTTACCGTCGTGGCCATTTAATTCAGAAATTTTCGGGAGCACGGAGCAGCCGTGCTGGGGGAAGCCGGAGCTCCCGGAGCCAGCGGAGCAAGAGGCGCTGCCCCCACCGCATTTCCCAGCCATTATTCCCCCATCCCCGCCGGGAAATTTCCCGAGGAGAAACGGAGCGCGGTGATTTCGAGGTGTGGGGGTCACCGAGGCGCCCCCGAACGCCTTTGATTTGGGAGGGAGGGGAAAGCGGCACGTTCGGAGATGCTGCCGGATGCGTGGCGGCTTTTCCAGCCCTGCTGCTCCCTCAAGAGCAACGATCCCGACCCCTCTAGCAGGTTTATACCCCCAGCTCCGGGTGTGTTTTATGTGTCTGTCTTCCCTAAACAGGCCGGGCGTGCGCTTCCGCACACTCTGCTTATTAAGGGCAACGTTTAAATGCATACAGCGAATTCCTGATCTTTCATCGTCTTAAGTACGGCTGGAAATAATACATTGAAAAGCAAAGCTTTGCGTCCAGGGATGACAGGCCGGGGGGAATTACCTCCTCCTGCGCTCCCCGAGGCTGGAGTTTAGTGCCCGGGAGGGTGGAGGGGAAAGGGGGGAGCAGGATAGAAGGAATTTTTTTTTTTTTTTAGGGGGATTCTTCCACGCAGCCCAGAATCACCCAAACTTCCCTCTCCTTGTGGTAGGAGAGCAGGGGGTCCCCATCCCTCCGTCCTCCCTTCCTCCTCCTCATGCTCGGCTACTGGTTTCCAGTTTGGCTGTACTGGGAGGGGAAACAGCCGGGAAAAACTTCCCGGCTTCCATCCCGGGGAAGGATCGGACCCGATGGCTGCGGGGCACCCCTGTCCCAGCTCCTGGGCTGTGAAATCAAGGTGGGCACGTACCGAGCCCCCTCTCCAGCCCTGGGGATGCTCTCCCATGGGAATTGCACCCCCAGAGGGGATCCAGCAGCCCGGGCTGCCCCAACCGTGAGGCTCAAAGGGGTGGCAGGGTGGGGGGGACAGCTCCGAGAGGCCACCAGACCCGTGCTAGGCCCGGACTAACTGAAACGAGACCAGAAATGTTATTCAGACCTGGCTTCCAGCTCTGTCTAGACGGAGGGAAAGAGAGAAATAGAGAGACAGACAGACAGAGGCTGTGTTTTTAAACCCTCGCTGGATGGCTGACCCCCTGATTTCCACAGCCAGCTGACACGTAGTTGAGGAAAAGTTTGAGACCCTCAGCGAGGTCTCAATCCCGGGTTTGGGACAGGTCTCCCGCTCAGCCCGGCCAGGCTTTTCCCCGAGATGCACCGAACCCGCTCAGGCTCCAAGAAGCGAGAGCGAAAAAGGGAATTTCTGCCCCTGCTCCTCTCGCCCTGGCAGGGACAGGTTGGTGCTCCCATAGCCCAGGCTGTGCCCTGCGCTGCGGCTGCGACCTTGAGATTGAGGGGTTAAAGTCAGGACACCGCAGCCTCCCCCGCGCTCGCTGACTCCGTCTCCTCTCGTGTTTTCGGGGTTTTTTTTTTTTTGGTTGTTGTTGTTGTTGTTGCCACGGCTTTGTTACCGTAGAACAAAAAAATAATCCACGAGTCGTTCCTGTCTCCGCTGTCAATATTTTTAATTTTTTTTTATTACTATTATTTTGAAAATTATTTAATGAAAGAAATAGAGGAGGGAATGGATGGCGATTCTCTGCCCCCCGGTTGTGGCAGACCCGTGAGATCGTCACCCCCTCCCTCCCCCACTCCCAACGCGGTGTCCAAAACCGATTATAAAATTGGGCATTTATGGCTGTTTAAAAACCGGATGGCAGCCAGCTAATTAATACGTGACCCAAAATATAATCTGAATAAAGTGACGGAGCGGCAGATCTCCGACCTTCCTTATTGCGAGGGGCAGACAATAGAAATTACTCGGAATATCCATAATTCGGCCCCCATTTTAACCTATTTAAATGTCTATTTTAAGAAAATCAAAGCGAATCGCGGCTGTTTCATCCCATCCGCACAAGCGCTCGGCAAAGGTTCCTTAATGAGAATCCAACAAATAAATAAAGCGCGAGGGACGAGAGATCCCTTTTGGAAAGCCGGCCTCTATTGCACTAACCACTAATAGTGACATTCAAGGTCTTACTAAAACAAAACTAAAACAAAAGCGCTTTTTTTATTATTATTTTTTTTAGGGTTTTCCTGGGGCCGTTCCCAGCCGGCGGCCCCGCGCGGCGGGGTCGGGGCGGGGACGAGCGGCGGGGTCGCTCCGGTCTCTCCCGGCCGGAGGGGAGGGAGGGAAGGAGGGAAGGAGGGAGAAAGGAAGGGCGGGGGTCACTGCCGTGGGTCTGCCCGTGACCTCCCTGGCTGTAGGACGCTGCCCTGGCTTTGGGGCCTCTTCACGCGATCCTGTGGGTTGGGCTCGGCGGGGAGAGCCGGGTTTGTGCCGCTGTCCTGGGGGGCAGATTTGTTTTTTTCTATTTTTTCCTCCTCTCTTTTTTTTTCCTTAATTTTTTTTTTTTCTGGGAGTTCACACTTAAAAAAAAAAAATTAAAATAAAAGTCTCGATCTTTATGCCCGTCCTGAGGCGGAGAGCCCCGCACATCCCTGCCCAGCCCTGCACCTTCCCAAAGCGCCCCTGACCCGGGGGTTCCCCCTTCTCTGAGGTTCCCCAGGTCTGGCCCGGGTGTTCCCCGCTGGCTCCGGGGATCCAGCGGTGCCGTCGGGGCTCGGTGTCAGCGCTGCCTCCTCCTCCTCACGGGGTGACAGCAGATCCTGTCCCACCGAGGGGCACAAACCCCGATGGAGCTCCGGGGCCACCCCCGGGAATTTCTCCGGTGCTCCCCCGGCTTAGGGAGGCACAACCGCGCTGGGAAAAAAACCCAAAAAATCAGGATTGGCCCCGAACCTCTCAGGGTTTGTCGCTGTCCCCACGTCCCTTGTGAAGGGTGAGGGACCTTGAGCTCCGGCAGACACAAAGGGAATGCTCCGAGTCTCAGGGCAACCCGATACTGAGAGCAATGCGCCGCCAAGTCATTCTTGTAGCAGAATCCCGAGCTGAAAAAGCTACCGGGCTTTCAAATGTGAACTTCTGTACGCTCGGAGAGAAGGTGGGAGCTGTTCCCAAATATTCCTAGATCCTGTTACAGTTTCGCTCACCCCGCTGCCTCCCTGGAAAGCGGGAAAGGTGCAAATGGTACCAAGGGAGCGCTGAGGTGCTTTGAAAAACAGCCAGGGATGGCAAAAGTCCGAGGGGGATTTTGTCCGTGTTTGCCGCAGGGAGGGGAGTTTGTCCGAAAATCCCCCGGGTTTTCAACAAAAAGCAGCCGGAATTTTGGAGTGTTTGTATAAAACTCTCTCCGACTGCGGGCTGGAGCTGTGGGAGCCGGAGCTGCCCCCGGTGCCCGGTGCGCTTGGGGCCGGTGGTTCGTCCTGCCGGGAATCCCGGTCCTGCCGGGCTCGGGGAGGGACAGACACGGCTCCAAACGCCGGGAAAAGCAGGAGAGAGGCTCAGCTCGTCCGTGCCTGCCGGAAAAGCCAAGGCTGAGCCTGGCACGGCGAGTCACCGCCCCGAGGGCTCTGAGGCTGAGCCCAGCCCGGATTTTCCCGGCTTTCCTCTGCCGGAATCCCCCCGGATCGCTGGAGCTGGATGATCCCTGACCCTCCAGCACGGCGAAGGAGCCGCGCTGGGACCGGGCCATCCCCACGGGTGTTCCCAGATTTTTTGTGCAGGATGCTCCAGCTGCCCGCTAGCCGGGAATTCTCTCTCGGGGCCGGGTAATTCCTGCTGGGGGACACCTGTGAAGGTTTTCCTTCCAAACCTTTTCCTTCCAACCCTTTTCCTTCCAAACCTTTTCCTTCCAACCCTTTTCCTCCCAACCCTTTTCCTTCCAACCCTTTTCCTTCCAAACCTTTTCCTTCCAAACCTTTTCCTTTCAAATCTTTTCCTTCCAACCCTATTCCTTTTAACCCTTTTCCTTCCAACCCTTTTCCTTCCAACCCTTTTCCTTCCAAACTTTGCCCGGCCGGTGGCAGAGCCTCCCCAGACGGGGATCTCTTCCCATCCCAGGAAAACTCCCATCCCGAAGGGGTGGGGACCCCCATTTGCTCCAAACCTTTCCCATTCCCGGTGCGGGAAAGGCTCGGCGGAGATTTTGGCCTCGCTCCAGGCCATGGAGCGAATTTGTGCGTTATTTTCTGGCCGGGCAGGAGCAGCCCGGCCGAGCCTGTGCCATCCATACGTTTGCAGGAAGGCGAATAAATCTCTCGGAGGGGAAGTTAAGGGGCGTTCGTGCTTTATTCGAACGTAAACGTTTCGTTCGTTTCGTTTTCACCTTTAAAGCGATCTGCTGGCGGATTAAATGATAAAATCACCGGCTTTAAAATAAGCTCAGACGGATGCCAGGCTGATCCACCGGACGTGTTTGCGTCTGATGCGCGTTCGGGATGGCGACTCCGATTTAAAATTCCAAAGGGAGCGAATCTGAGCAAGTGACTTTTTTTTCCTCCTTTTTCTTTCTTTCTTTTTTTTTTTTTTTTTTTAATTTTTTAAATTTTATTTATTCCGGGCTAGGGAAGAACCTCAAAACTCGTGCGGATTTTGGGGTGCTGTGAAAGGACAGGACGGAGCGAATTGTCTCCCACCGGTGGGGCAGAGACGCGGCTCGTCCTTGAAGAGTTCCGTGGGAGCTCAGGGAATAAATCTGCTCCGTTTTTAGGGATGGAAGAGCTCAGGGCGGTTTTTGTACCGCTCTCTTTGTCGGTTTGCAGTCTCGCATTTGGAAATTTGTAATTAATAAATCGAAATAAGGACAAACTCCGCGGCGCAGACTCCGGAGTTTGCATTTGTTGCCGTCTCGGGAAAGAAACTGCAGGATGACTCCGCCATTCCCAAATTCTTTCCTCCCCAAAAAGCATTTCGGCACAAAGGACATTTTTTTTGTCGTGTCTCTGGAAGCTTAGGAGCCTTTTCCAAAAAAGGCGGAGGAGAAAAAGGCGAATTTTCGTTTGGCTCTTGCCAGCGAATTTCCAAGGCAGGGAAGGTGTCTGTCCTCCCCTTTCCCACGGGAATTCCCGGAATTTGGAGTCACCCGGCGAGTCGGGGGTGCAGACCCCTCATTTTGGGTGCTGCTACTGCCAAAAGGAGGGGCCGGGGCCGGCCGAGTTTTCCCGGGGGGATCAGGACACGGAGCCAAAGCTCCGGGAAGGGAAAATCAGACCTCGGGGGGGAAGCACCGCACCCGCCCCGCCGCCTCCAGCGGGACATGCTGCCCATCCCAAGGGATGCCCCAAGAGCGGAGAGAAATCCCCTCAGCATTCCCACAGCGGCTTTAAGGGATCCCAAAGCACAAACAGATCCGTGAGCTGGAATTTCTTCCAGTTTTCTCTCCCCGTTCAGGGAGAAAGGAGATTTTTTTTTTTTTTTTTGAAGCACCTGGGCGGACAGAGGGAACTGCGGGGCTCGGTTTCGTAGCGGTGTGTCCGGTTGTGGAATTCCAGGCTGGCAGCACCGAATCCCCGCCTTTCATCCAGGCCCGCCGTCCGAGGCCTCCCCGAGGCCCGGGGTTGTTCTTTCTCTCCCCAAATGAGGCACCGAAGGGATGAGGTCGCGTCCTTCCCTTCCCCTCCATCCCTTGGGGACAGTGCCACCAGCCCGGTGGCCACAGCGGTGTCACAGCTCTCGGTGGCGGTGCCGGCTCCAGCGGGAGCTGCTGCGAGGCTCCTTTTCACCGAGGGAGCGAAAAACAAACAAACAAATAAATAAACAAATAAATAAATAAACAAACCCCAGTCGGTGCACAAACCCCAGCCCCAAGCCGGCTCCATCAGAAATTTCCGGCTGGGCTGGGCTGTGGGATGGGGATATGGGATCAGGATATGGGGTCGGACTGTGGGGCCGGGCTGTGGGGTCGGGCTCTGAGATCTAGCTGTGGGATCGGGATATGGGATCGGGCTGTGGGATCGGGCTGTGGGGTCCGGCTGTGAGGTTTGGCTGTGGGGTCTGGCTTTGGTGTCGGGCTGTGGAGTCCGGGTATGGGGTCGGGTTGTGGGGCCGGGCAGTGGGGTCTGGTTGGGGGATCAGGCTGTGGGATCGGGCTGTGGGGTCCGGCTGTGCGGTCGGACTATGGGGTTTGGCTATGGGGTCGGGCTGTGGGATCGGGCTATGGGGTCCTGCTGTAGGATCCGGCTGTATGATCGGGCTGTGGGATCGGGATATGGGGTCCTGCTGTAGGATCCGGCTATGGGATCGGGCTGTGGGGTCAGCGGGGCCGGGGCTCGATGGGGCCAGGGGGGCGAGGCTGTGTCAGTCCCGTCCGTGCGCAGGTGAAACCGGGGCAGTTCAGCTCCAGTCGAGCTCCGTCCCTCTTTAACCTCCTCCTCCTCCTCCTCCTCCTCCTCCTCCTCCTCGGGGGTGGCCGCACACGGGGACGCGGGGACGCTGCGAGGACGGGCCCGGGTGGGAGCGCGGCCCTGGGGGGATCTCCGGGCAAGGAAAAAGCGAACCCGCGGGGATGCTCCGCTCCAGAAAAACAACAATTCCCACCCAAAACCTGTGCGGGGAAGGGACCCAGCCTCGCAGGGGAGGCAGCAGCGGCTCCGCTTCTCCTCTGACCAAATCCTCGTTTTTATCGCAGGTCTGGGCGACGCCTGGGGCCAGCCGAGCAGGATCGGGCCCTTGGATAACGTGGCCATGGAGCTCGGATCCCACCTGCTCCAGGTAGCGCATGGAAAACCCGGGGTTTTTCCTCATTTTCCTCTTCTTCATCCTCCTCCTCCTCCTCCGCTCGCTCCTCACCCCCGCTCCACAACAGGAGCCTTCATCTCATTCCCGAGCAGAAAACCAGAGACACCGACCACTTGTATTCCAATTATTTTAATTTTATTTTCGATATCGGCAGGAGCAAGAAGGGCTCATCCCCTCCGTGCGTGCAATTCCTCTGAATTCTGAGTTTAGGAAGTCGTAGCCGGGGCGAGGGTGCCAGCAGGAGGGGAAAAAAACCCCAAAAACCAAAAAAAAACCCAAAAACCCCCCAAAAACACAACAAAAAAACCCCAAAAAACCAAAAAAAACCCACCCCCAAAACAAAACAAAAAACCCTAAAAAAACCTCAAAAAAAAAAAAACATAACCCAATTTTTTTAAAAATTATTTATTTATTTTTAATACATGAACTGAACGCAGCTCGGGTTTTCCCCCCCGATTTTTAAAGAGCCAGCAAAGCGGAATCGTTTCCTGGCCGGGTTTTCGGTGAATTCCCGGTCCCGGAGCTGCGGCTGCTCTCGCTGTTCAGCGGATAAAAAAACCCTCAAACACAAAATTTAAAAAACCCCGGCTGAATTCCCACCTTTGGAATGATGAGCGCCGTTATTTATTTATTTATTACCAGAGAGCATCAATGAGATTTTTTTAGGGAGGCACTGACAACATCCAGGCAATGCCAGAGCTCGAAATGATCTCCTGGGGAGGCATTTCCAGCCTTGGAAATTTTATTTCATTTATTTTTATTTCATTTCATTTCATTTCATTTCATTTCATTTATTTTATTTTATTTTATTTCATTATTTTATTTTATTTTATTTTATTTTATTTTATTTTATTTTATTTTATTTTATTTTATTTTATTTTATAAGTAGCTGCTGTCCTCTCAGCTGTTTCAGCGTCCACCTGGAAGTGCTGATCTAGTTCTGTGTAATAATCTGTACCATAATTTAATGTCAATATTAAAATACAAAATTTAAATTGTATAAATCGTTGTTGTTACTCCTCCTCCTGGCCGTTCCCCGTTTTGTTTGGCACTGATTTGAATTTACACCGAATTAAATCTGACCACGTGTAACTCTCATTTTACAGGTCAGTTATTTCTGAATGACGAATGCTGAAGGTTTTAATAAACCTACATTTGCTCAAAACCTTTTTTTTAAATTATTTTTTAAGTGTTCTTAGAGTGAAATTTTCCATGTGAATTTTCAGCTTCAATGTGCTTTCCTGCACATGAAATTTTGGGATGGGCTGCAGTAACAGCAGCATTGACCCAAGTTTATTAATGATACACTTTATTAATGATACACTTTATTAATGATACACTTTATTAATGATAGACTTTATTAATTATACACTTCATTAATGATACACTTTATTAATGACCCGAGTTTATTAATTATATAAATGATACTTGTTGCAAGACAACAGTGTTTAAAGCAAAATTGTGGCTGCAACTGCAATAAATTATTTCCCCTTTTAATATTTCTACAAAATTTAATTTATGCTTAAAAAACAAAAAAACAAAAAAACAAAAAAAACCAAAATAAAATTTAAAAAAAGGAAAACAGTAATCTGGTTTCAATTATACACTATAGAGTCATTAGTAAGCCAGAGAATAATTTGAAATATTCTCTGATTGGGGTGATTTCACTAAGGGTGCATGGAGTAGACAGGATTTTATTGCTTCTCTTCCAGCTCAGTGACTTTAAATGGATTAAAACAGGTGCTTGTTCCACCTAGGTACTGCAAAAATCATTTTTCTTTTCTAAATGAATAAATAATAAATATTCACGTGTGAATATTCTCTGATATTCACGTGCCATGTGTTGATCAAATCTTTCCACGCTGGGTAGAGATAATGCAGAATTTTTGCTCTCAGCTACTTTGGAAAAAAAATGATTGAAATTGGGCACTGAAAAATCAAAACTGAGAGGTTTTGTATCCAAATCGTGGCCACAATATTTATTTTTTTCTCTGATATAAATAATATCTGACTGGATCAAACTTCAGTCTTCACTCACACGAGCAATATTTGCCTCCCAGCCAATGTCCTGTCGAGGAGAATTTGCAGGGTTGGATCTCAAGTTTGCCTTGGTTGAGGTTTACAGACTGCAGGGATAAAATTTTATCTCACTCAAAGAGAGATATTTATAACATTGGAGTTGTTAAGTTTTGGATGCTGGCTTTTCCTGCTTTCTTTTGGGAAGTTCCCTTTGTCCCAGGGCAGAGTTTCTCTGTTCAGAAACAGAGTTCAGAACAGAATTTCTCTGTTCTAAAATTCATTTAAAATGCAGCCAAATTTCAGCTTTGCTGGTGGTGCCATTGGGTGAATTGCAAATTGAGCTGGGTCTGCCAATGATGGCATAAAAAATGGCTCAGGTAGGGCCTGACTTCCCCCTGAGCACCTCAGAGCTCAAGATTTGGGCTAGGCACTAAAAAAAAGCCTGAATCAACAGCAAAATATTCCCTGGAAGTGCAGCAGCAAAGCTGCATCTGCAGGGGAATGATGTGGATTTCCCTGAGTTTAAAGGAACAAAATCAAATTAAATTTCCCATTCCTTAAATTTTGCTGTTTGCTGAAAGTCAGCAATCACCCTCCAAAATATTTTTTTTTTCCTCACTGTGAATGCTTTAAACAGATTTCTTGCTTCTCACCCTGTGCATTTCTCTTCATTTCAGACTTTGGATGGTTTTGTTTTCGTCGTGGCGTCCGATGGCAAAATAATGTACATTTCTGAGACAGCATCTGTGCACCTCGGCCTGTCCCAGGTATGGGGGAACGCTCTGACATCCACAGCAGAAATAAAAATAAAACTGCTAAATACAAATTCAGACCCTCACACTGGTGCCTCGCCTTTATATAAAAGTAAATTTTTTTTTTTCAGGGTTGTTTGAAGCTTTTTTTTTTTTTTCTCCTTGAAAACAGCTTTGGTAAAAATACTCAAATTTCCTTTGCTTGCCACCACATCACCCCTTTTATATCAGTTCTTGTTCATTGTATTTTACTCCTCATTACCTTCCAGAGGGGCCATAAATAATATGATATTGCAAATTGCAGACGGAGGCAGGGCCTGAAAGGCGAGCGTGGTGAGGCTGAAAATAAAAGCTCAGGATTCCAGTCTGGGAGCCTTAGATTGTGTCAGATATCGAGGCCGAGGAAATCTGATGTGGAACAGGGGGGGTTTATGGTAAATGTGCTGGAGGAGGAGAAAAAAAAAAATATAAAATAAAAAAAAAAAATAAAGGGAAAGGGGGGCAGATTTATGAGTGTTCACATGGAATTCAGGGTAGTTTTCCCTGAGTTTTTCCAGCTCAGTGGTCTTTTCAGTAAAGCGTTTTATATGGTTGTGATAGAACTCATAAAACTCAGTTTACTACTGTTCTGCACCAGAAGTATGAGGGGGTTTTATGGTTTTTTTTTTCCTCTTAGATGGACATTTCTAATTTTTTTTTTTTGCCTTCTTGGGATAGGCAGCAGGGCAAAGAGCCTGAATTTATTGCAGAAGGCAAATTTCCATCCCTTTGTCTGTAACAGAAATTCACTGGTAGCACCTGAGCTAAAGTTTGCCAAAGTCCCATAAAAGAAATTAATTTCATTAATTTCAGCAGGCAAGAAACTGCTGTGTATCAAACATTTTTAAATCAATAAATGAACTGCAATAAAGACTAAACAGCAGAGGGGAGAAGAATGAGGAGATGAAGGTGAAGAGAGAGGAGAATATTCTGAAAATATCTGGTTCATTTATCCCAATAAACAGAGAGGGAAGCTTTAATGGTGGGGATTTTTTGTGTACCTGAATTTTGATCAATATTTTTAATTGGAAAATTAAATTAATTGGAGTTCTTTGTGTGTGTTTATAACAGTGATAATAGAATTACTGGCTATGAGAGAAGACAGAACTCAAGAGGCAGAGAAAACAAGGATATAACCCATAAAAACAATTTCTAAATCCCAGTTTCTCTAATATCTTTAGAAAAAGTCATTTTAGGAATAAATAACTACCATAAATACTTTTTTTTATCTGCTAATTTTGAAAACATGAGCAGGAAACATTCTTAGTTGAGTTCATTCAGCTCACTCTGTTATGGTTTGTTTCATACCATTTAATTCATGTTCAAATTCCTTTAAATCCTGATTTGCTTGACAATAAACTTCCCTACAGAAGGGCTCTATTTTCTACTCATTTTTCAACCTGGATTTCTCTCACCCTGATATTTTTTTGCCAGGATGTCACCTGCTAAAATCCATCCATTTAATCTGTTCCATTATCCCAATGGATATCCATCTCCACCCAGCCCTCCTGGAGCTCAAACTCCCTGTCCTGTGTTGTTTGCACCCTGATTTTCCAGGTTTTGCCCAGAAATTGTTCTTTTGGAGGAATAGCAAGCCACCAGATCTTGAAATGAAAAAGAAATGAAAGAATTATGGGATCACACAAATTTTAATCCTGTTTATCCCTCCCGGTTATCTGCACCCACTGAATTCCATGTGCATGGAAATATCCATAAATTCTTAGTGCAAGAGGTGCTGAGGAAAATCAGAAGGTTTGGTCAAGTTGTTTTTTGGGGAGGCAGTTTAATCAGCAAAACCCCAAACTTCTCAAACCTCAGCTTGAAATAACTGAGCTTGGAAGTTGTGGGATTTCAAATTTAAGGGCCTCTCAAAACACACAAAAAAATCCCAGTGCTCAGGGGTTTATTTATAAATACCAATGGTGATTTATCACTGATCTTTTCTTGCTCTGCCCCAATATTCAAATATTCAATATTCAATTATTCAATATTCAAATATTCAATATTCGAATATTCAATATTCAAATATTCAATATTCAAATATTCAATATTCGAATATTCAATATTCAAATATTCCATTTTTGAAGGGATAATTTGGCTTTCAGCAAATGATGTTGCCCAGGATGTGACTCCATTAACCCCAGGATATTCCTGCCAGGACCTCCAAAGTGTTTCTTGTTCCCACTCCTCTGGAAATCCCTGGGATTTCTGCCACTGCCATCAGCAAGAACGGGCTTGGGCAGCAGGAGGAAATTCAGAATTCCACTTTATATTTCCAACAAGTGCCCTCAGAGAGCTGCAGCCAATCCAAACCAATACCAGAGTGGTGGATTGTAAAAAATCCTTTGGAGTGGGCACAGAAAAGGCCTTTTTATTAAATAATTTGAAAATTAAGTAGCCCACACATCAATTTCCAGCTCCAGCGCCATTTGTTTAAAAATATTTGTATTGCAACTAAATCAAAAGGCCATTTCAAAATGTTTTTGCAGATTATTTTTGGCCTTTATTATTATAAAGGTCTACTAGAGTGGCCTGCTTGCTGCTGAGTGGAACTTAGAAAGAAGAAATTAAAGCTTGAGGAAAAGCCCAGCCAGTCATAAATTTAAAATCAGCATTGAGGATTGGGGGGTTTTAGCACGGCTTTGTCTGAGAAACGAGAGTGTCTGAAAAATCCACGTCTTCATTTGTGGCCTTGGGGTTTGATTTGGTCCCAGTTGGAGCAGGAAAAATTGGAAATTTTGCTGTGGGACCTCCTCCTCTTCCTCATCTTCCTCCTCTTCCTCCTCCTCTTCCTCCTCCTCCTCTTCCTCTTCTTCCTTTTCCTCCTCTTCCTCCTCCCCTTCCTCCTCTTCCTCCTCCTCTTTCTCATCTTCCTCTTCCTCATCTTCCTCCTCTTCCTCCTCCTTCTCCTCCTCCTCCTCTTCCTCCTCATCTTCCTTTTCTTCCTCTTCCTCCTCTTCCTCTTCCTCCTCCTCTTCCTCCTCCTCTTCCTCCTCCTCCTCTTCCTCCTCCTCTTCCTCCTTCCTCCTCCTCCTCCTCCTCTTCCTCCTCCTCCTCTTCCTCCTCTTCCTCCTCCTCCTCCTCCTCTTCCTCCTCTTCTTCCTCTTCCTCCTCCTCCTCCTCCTTCTTCCTCTTCCTCCTTCTCTTCCTCCCCTTCCTCTTCCTCCTCCTCCTCCTCCTCCTCTTCCTCCCCTTTCTCCTCCTTTTCTTCCTCCCCTTTCTCCTCCTTTTCTTCCTCCCCTTTCTCCTCCTCCTCCTCTTCCTCCTCCTCCTCCTCTTCCTCATCTTCCTCTTCCTCCTCCTCCTCCTTTTCTTCTTCCTCCTTTTCTTCTTCCTCCTCTTCCTCATCTTTCTCTTCCTCCTCCTCTTCCTCCTCCTCCTCCTTCTCCTCCTCCTCCTCCTCCTCCTCCTCCCCTTCTTCCTCTTCCTCCTCCTCTTCCTCCCCTTCCTCTTCCTCCTCCTCCTCCTCCTCCCCTTCCTCCTCCTCCTCCTCCCTTGGGCTGGTTGGGGCAGCCAATTTCTTGCCTCTTTTTTTATTTCCATGGATAACAAACAGCTTCAAATTCCCCAAATATTTTGGTTTTTTTCCCCTCTCAAAGCCCAAAGGCACAAAAAGGAGAGGAAAATCCTCTCGTGGAAACAATGGGGAAAAGCAAATTTTCTTATTGAATTTGAAGGTCTGGAGCTTATTCCAGCAATTTTCTGGATCCTTGAGGGGAGCCAGGCTTATCTCTGACTTTTTGATAAATCTTGAAATATTTAACCACAAATATCTGAACTTCTCCAGGAGTTTATTTTGCTTTCATCACATGAGTCTGTGAGAGACAAAAAAAACCCCAAAATGTAATTATTTTCTCTAGCAGAATCCATCTACTTAGTCCTGTGTGTTTATTATGAATCATTGGTTGGAAAAAAAATCTGAATTCCTCATAAACCCCCTGTTAGCAGGAAATGCTGATATTGGGCATTTACAGCTATTAAAAACTGCATCAAGGAAGCTGAATTTAATAACCTGAGGCATGAGGTTTTAGCTTTATAAATTAATATATTTTTTAAGTTTTCAGGGTTTCATTGTGGGCTTTAAAAGTGCCTGAATGTGCCCTGCCTGGCAGGGGGTGAGATTCCAAATTATGGATCCATATTTTGGTTATTGGACTCTGGCTCAGCCCCCGTCCCTTTGTTGGTGGTTTTATGTTTTAAAGTCAATTTTTAAAGGCAAATTTGGGGTCAGTGTTGTCACCTTTGCCTCCTGCTGCTTTTCCTGGGGTTGCAAATGAACCCATCAGAATAAAAATCTTTTCTGGGTTTATAGCGAGGGAAGCCAGGCATTATTCCACGAAGAATTTTAGACATAAACCCTGGGAGAAAAATAAAATTCTGGATAAAACTGTGACCTCTGACCCTTTGAATCCTGTGGGAAAAATGTGCATTTCCATGAGGGATCCTTTTAAAATAGGGGATGAGTTTGGGAAAAGGAAGAGACATCCACGAGTTATAACTTTTAAGAGAAAACATCGACTAGAATTGATAAGTTTTGTCATCATAATTTGGGGTTTTTTATGTCAGAAATTCTCTAAACTGAAGGGAGAAATCATTCATAAACGGCCACCCATGAATTCTTGGGGTTTTTTTTATTTTGGGAGGTAAATTCTCTGCTCAAAATCCTTTCATTCCAAAGGCAAAACATTCAGGGGGGCGAAAAAAAAAAATCACTTTTAACCAAAAATAAAATCATGAGAGGAGGGTTGTAAGTGATGCTGCTTTTGGATTGAACATTGACCACAGAACAGCAATTTTGTCGTGTTCTGAAAATGAAAATTCCAGCACCAGGAGAATTTTTAGATTTTTTTATGTAGGTGATCAGGATATTTTTGAAGATCACTTTGGACATTTGCAGGATGTTTCTCCCCTTGTAATTCTGAATAAACAGAAGCATTTCCAGGCATGGCTCAGTGTGAGATTTGGTGTTTTCCTTCCTTCCTGACAAAAAAAATCGGGATGTGGGGCTGTTCCTGCAGCCAGCTCCGACCTGTTTCTGGCCTGAAAGGGGCACCCAGTGATTTTGAAGGGCGAATTTTAGAGAAAATTATAGAAACGAAGCAATGTAAATAATCTCCTTCCCCATTCCATCATTTCCCTTTTCCTTTTAATTTTTCCTTTTCCTTTCCCTTTTCTTTTTTCTTTTTCCTTTTCTTTTTTCCCATTTCCCATTTCCCATTTCCTTTTCCTTTTCCTTTTCTTTTTTCCCATTTCCCATTTTCCTTTTCCTTTTCTTTTCCTTTTCTTTTCTCCCTTTTCTTTTTCCTTTTCCCTTTTCCTTTTCCTTTCCCCTTCCTCTTTTCCTTTTCCTTTTCCTTTTTCCTTTTCCTTTTCCCTTTTCCTTTTTCCTTTTCCTTTTTCCTTTTTCCTTTTTCATTTTCTTTTTTCCTTCCCTTTTCTTTCTTTCTTTCTTTCTTTCTTTCTTTCTTTCTTTCTTTCTTTCTTTCTTTCTTTCTTTCTTTCTTTCTTTCTTTCTTTCTTTCTTTCTTTCTTTCTTTCTTTCTTTCTTTCTTTTCTTTCTTTTCTTTCTTTTCTTTCTTTTCTTTCTTTTCTTTCTTTCCTCCCTTTCTCCTTTTCTCCCTTTCTTTCTCCCTTTCTTCCCCTCCCCCTTCTTTCTTTCTTTCTTTCTCTTCTCCATCTCCCCTTTCCTTTTTTTTCCCTCTTTTTTTCCCACTCCTTTCCCTACCACAGCAGATTTTCAGCCTGGTGAGGATATCGGATCACTGTCGATGTTTTGTGTTTGCAGGGAGGGGCTGTTGGAGAGGAGCAGTGGGGGAATGGATGGATAAGAGGGAAAAGAAAAAAAAAAAAGCGAGTTTGCACAGCCCTGGGAAGGGACATTCCATGAATAATGCAGAAAATGGGAGGATGAGGAACATTTTCAGGAGGAAAAAAAAAAAAAAAAGGAGATTGCTTTGTGGGGGCAGACAACTTCATTTATTCCAAAGAAAAGGCAACTCACCCAATCCCAGCAAAGAGCAGGATTGGCTCCTGGGAATGGCTTAAACGGCTTCACCTCTGCTGCCTCTGCCCTGGGGCACTGAGAACAATCGGCTCAGCTCAAACACGGCAGTGCCAGCAGCCTCCTGTTTTTCTTCAAATTTAAATATTCTTTTAATTCAGTTTTTTTGGAAATTTTTACAAATTTAATTTCTGCGTCAGAATCAAATCATTCCCACAGCTCTTCCCGCTCTTCCCTGATAAATTCCTCACTCTCTGCAGCTTCCTTTGCCTCATCCTACACTGACAAGGAGGTTTAGGACAGGAATAAGGGAAATTATTTTTAATTTTGGCCCGTTTATGTCTGGTTTGTATCAGACTTTGTGCATTGGAGGAAATCAATCAATAAAAATCTCAAGGCAGCAGCATCTCCTTTGGATTTGTTTCTGCGAATTCTGGGAACTTGGAGAAGATAAATAAAGGAATTTTTCTCTGTTTTTCCCTTAAATCCATTCCTGCAGCTTTCTGGGGAATTTTCTGGGGGGATTTGGGGTTTGGCAGAGGGGACAAGTGGAGCACGAGGCTCGTTTTGGGGTTTTGTGCCACTGCTGGCAGTGGGAAAGGCAGAAATACATCCAGGCAAAGTTCAAGGCAGGAGAGGGAACACACGGATATTTAAAGCAGATCTTCACTGTTTATTTAGAGCAATGGAAATCCAGGGAAATCTGATTTTTGGGTTCATGAAAAGCCATGGAAATCTGATTTTTGGAGTTCATGAAAATGCATGGAAATCTGATTTTTGGGTTCTTGAAAATCCATGGAAATCCCATTTTTGGGTTCATGAAAATCCATGGAAATCTGATTTTTGGGTTCTTGAAAATGCATGGAAATCTCATTTTTGGAGTTCATGAAAATCCAGGGAAATCTGATTTTTGGGTTCATGAAAAGCCATGGAAATCTCATTTTTGGGGTTCGTGAAAAGCCATGGAAATCTGATTTTTGGGTTCATGAAAATCCATGGAAATCTGATTTTTGGGGTTCGTGAAAATCCATGGAAATCTGATTTTTGGGTTCGTGAAAATCCATGGAAATCTCATTTTTGGGGTTCGTGAAAATCCATGGAAATCTGATTTTTGGGTTCTTGAAAATGCATGGAAATCTCATTTTTGGAGTTCATGAAAATCCAGGGAAATCTCATTTTTGGGGTTCGTGAAAATCCATGGAAATCTGATTTTTGGGTTCATGAAAATCCATGGAAATCTGATTTTTGGGTTCATGAAAAGCCATGGAAATCTGATTTTTGGGTTCTTGAAAATCCATGGAAATCTCATTTTTGGGGTTCATGAAAATCCATGGAAATCTCATTTTTGGGGTTCTTGAAAATCCAGGGAAATCTCATTTTTGGAGTTCATGAAAATCCATGGAAATCTCATTTTTGGGGTTCGTGAAAATCCAGGGAAATCTGATTTTGGGTTCTCTCGGAGAACCCTGGCCCTGCTGGTGGTGGGAAAACACAAAGGAATTGTGTCAGAGCTCGGTGGGGTTTGGCTCAGCTGGGTGCAGGTGAGAGTTTCTGGAAACCTGAAAATCATCTTTATTTGAATATTTCTCTTCTTGAGAGGCATTTATACAGCTCCCAGTTTTCCCTCCCGTTTGTGGCAATTTAACATTTCTGCAGCTGCTCTAATTTATCACTTCATTTCCAGCTCTAACAGGAGCTCTTCTGTCTCTGATGCAACAGCAGAAATTCCCACAAAAACCTCTCCACCATCCATCACTGCTGAGGAAAGAATTAATAAAGAATTAATTCCCATTAATGGCTGTGATTTGGAAGATGATTTTAATATATTCAGCTCATGTTGTAAAACCGGGGTGCAGGGTGTTTGAGGGCAGAAAATGATCCAGCTGCTTTTATTCCATGTTTGTTTGGGGTTTTTTTCCCCAGGTGGAGCTCACTGGAAACAGCATTTATGAGTACATCCACCCCTCGGATCACGATGAGATGACAGCTGTGCTCACTGCCCACCAGCCTCTTCATCCTCACCTCCTGCAAGGTACTGCTGCATAGTGAAACACAGGGAAAAAGTGAAAAAAAAAATAACCCCAGGCTGAAATGTAACAAAATGCTACCCAAAGCGTTCCATGAGTCCATAAATTTATCCTGTTTGAAGCTCCAGCCTCTTCATCCTCACCTCCTGCAAGGTACTGCTGCCATTGGCATTAAAGTCAAAAAAGTGAAAAAGTAAAAAAAAATTCCCCAATCCCAGGCTGAAATGTAACAAATTGCAACTCAAAGTATTCCATGAGTCCATAAATTTATCCTGTTTGAAACTCCAGCTTCTTCATCCTCACCTCCTGCAAGGTACTGCTGCCATAGTGAAACACAGTGAAAAAGTTAAAAAAAAACCCCAATCCCAGGCTGAAATGTAACAAATTCCAGCCCAAAGCATTCCATGAATCCATAAGTTCATGTTCATCCTGTTTGAAGTTCTTCATCCTCACCTCCTGCAAGGTACTGCTGCCATAGTGAAACACAGTGAAAAAGTAAAAAAAAAAACCAATCCCAGGCTGAAATGTAACAAATCCCAACCCAAAGCATTCCATGAGTCCATAAGTTTATCCTGTTTGAAGCTTCATCTTCTTCATCCTCACCTCCTGTGAGGTACTGCTGCCAGCTGGGATTTTAAAAAAGTGAAAAAATTAAAAAAACCCCAATGCCAGGTAACAAATTGGCTGACATGTAACCAATTCCAACCCAAAGTATTCCATGAATCCATAAATTTATCCTGTGTGAAGCTCCAGCCTCTTCATCCTCACCTCCTGTGAGGTACTGCTGCCAGCTGACCTTAAAACATATTGAAAAAGTAAAAAACAAACCAAAAAACAACCAATCCCAGGCTAAATGTAACAAACCCCAACCCAAAGTATTCCATGAATCCATAAGTTTATCCTGTGTGAAGCTTCAGCTTCTTCATCCTCACCTCCTGCAAGGTACTGCTGCCATTGGCATTAAAGTCAAAAAAGTGAAAAAGTAAAAAAAAATTCCCCAATCCCAGGCTGAAATGTAACAAATTGCAACTCAAAGTATTCCATGAATCCATAAATTTATCCTGTTTGAAACTCCAGCTTCTTCATCCTCACCTCCTGCAAGGTACTGCTGCCATAGTGAAACACAGTGAAAAATTTAAAAAAACCCCCCAATCCCAGGCTGAAATGTAACAAATTCCAACCCAAAGCATTCCATGAATCCATAAATTTATCCTGTTTGAAGCTTCAGCTTCTCCATCCTCATCTCATGTGAGGTACTGCTCTCATTTAGGATTAAAACATGGTGGAAAAGTTAAAAAAATCCCCAATCCCAGGCTGAAATGTAACAAATTCCAACCCAAAGTATTCCATGAGTCCATAAATTTATCCTGTGTGAAGCTCCAGCCTCGTCATCCTCATCTCCTGTGAGGTACTGCTGCCAGCTGGCATTTAAACATGGTGAAAAAGTAAAAAAAAAAACACCTAATCCCAGGCTGAAATGTAACAAATTGCAACTCAAAGTATTCCATGAATCCATAAGTTTATCCTGTTTGAAACTCCAGCTTCTTCATCCTCACCTCCTGCAAGGTACTGCTGCCATCTGGGATTAAAAAAAAAAGGGAAAAAGTTTAAAAAAACCCCAATGCCAGGTAACAAATTGGCTGAAATGTAACGAATTCCAACCCAAAGTATTCCATGAATCCATAAGTTCATGTTCATCCTGTTTGAAGCTCCAGCCTCTTCATCCTCACCTCCTGTGAGGTACTGCTGCCAGCTGACATTAAAACATATTGAAAAAGTAAAAAAAAAACCTAAAAAACAACCAATCCCAGGCTAAATGTAACAAATTCCAACCCAAAGCATTCCATGAATCCATAATTTCATTTTCATCCTGTTGAAAATCAAACAGGGGAGCAGCAGGGACTCAAAGGTGTGATCCAGGATTTTATGGTGTACCCTAAATTAAATCGTGCATTTTTATGCCACGAAGCTTTAAACAGATTTTTACCTTTAGGGCAGTGGCTGTTTCATCTCTTTTTTATTTTGTCATCACTGCTGAGGCTGCAGGAATCTTGTGGTGGCCTGGTTGTGCGTGGTCTGGGTGGGAAAAGAACTGACAAAACATGGGGTAATTGAGAAATTGAAGAATATTTTTAATAATTTTAAATAACTGTTAAACTCAAAGCTTGGACAAAAAAACCAGACTTGATATTCTCCGTTGTAGGAAGAGAGAAATGGGTTTGGTAAAGGATTTGGGTTTAGAAAAACTCGTTTAAAATGTGAATTTTTGAGGAAAATCCTGGTCTTGCTGTCACCCACAGCAATATTGACACCACCCTTGGTGGGTGAAGTTGTCACCTCAGTGTTGCAATGGGGAAATTGAAAAATATTTTTAATAATTTAGAACAACTGTTAAACTCAAAGCTTGGACAAAAAACCAGACTCAATATTCTCCACTGTAGGAAGAGCAGAAATGGGTTTGGTAAAGGACTTGGGTTTAGAAAAACTCATTTAAAATGTGAATTTTTTTGGAAAATCCTGTCCTCTTACCTTGCTGTCACCCACAGAAATATTGACACCACCATTTTTATGTGAAGTTGTCACCTCAGTGTTGCAATGGGGAAATTGATATTTTTAATAATTTAGAACAACTCTTGAATTCAAAGTTTGGACAAAATCATTATCCACTGTAGGAAGAGCAGAAATGGGTTTGATAAAGGACTTGGGTTTAGAAAAACTCATTTAAAATGTGAATTTTTGAGAAAATCCTGGCCTTGCTGTCACCCACAGAAATATTGACGCCACCCTTGGTGTGTGAAGTTGTCACCTCAGTGCTGCAATGGGGAAATTGAAAGATATTTTTAATATTTTAGAACAACTGTTAAAGCTTGGACAAAATTATTCTCCATTGTAGGAAGAGCAGAAATGGGTTTGGTAAAGGACTTGGGTTTAGAAAAACTCATTTAAATGTGAATTTTTTGGGAAAATCCTGTCCTCTTACCTTGCTGTCACCCACAGAAATATTGACACCACCCCTTTTATCTGAAGTTGTCACCTCAGTGTTGCCATGGGGCAATTGAAGGATATTTTTAATATTTTAGAACAACTGTTAAACTCAAAGCTTGGACAAAAACCCCAGACTTAATATTCTCCACTGTAGGAAGAGCAGAAATGGGTTTGGTAAAGGTTTTGGTCTAGAAAAACTCATTTAAAATGTGAATTTTTTGGGAAAACCCTGACCTTGCTGTCACCCACAGAAATATTGACACCACCCTTTTTATGTGAAATTGTCACCTCAGTGTTGCAATGGGGAAATTGAAGGATATTTTTAATAATTTAGAATAACTGTTAAACTCAAAGCTTGGACAAAAAACAGACTTGATATTCTCCACTGTAGGAAGAGCAGAAATGGGTTTGGTAAAGGACTTGGGTTTAGAAAAACTCATTTAAAATGTGAATTTTTTGGGAAAACCCTGACCTTGTTGTTACCCACAGCAATATTGACACCAATATCTTTTTAAATGACAATTTTTTATCTGAAGTTGTCACCTCAGTGTTGCAATGGGGAAATTGAAGAATATTTTTAATATTTTAGAACAACTGTTAAACTCAAAGCTTGGATAAAAAACAGACTTGATATTATCCACTGTAGGAAGAGCAGAAATGGGTTTGGTAAAAGATTTGGGTCTAGAAAAACTCATTTAAAATGTGAATTTTCAAGGAAAACTCTGTCCTCTTGCCTTGCTGTCACCCACAGCAATATTGACACCACTCTTTTTATGTGAAGTTGTCACCTCAGTGTTGCAATGGGAAAATTGAAGGATATTTTTAATAATTTAGAATAACTGTTAAACTCAAAGCTTGGACAAAAACCAGACTTGATATTCTCCACTGTAGGAAGAGCAGAAATGGGTTTGGTAAAGGACTTGGGTCTAAAAAAACTCGTTTAAAAGTGAATTTTTGAGGAAATCCTGGTCTTGCTGTCACCCACAGAAATATTGACACCACCATTTTTATGTGAAGTTGTCACCTCAGTGTTGCAATGGGGAAATTGAAAAATATTTTTAATATTCTGAAACAACTGTTAAACTCAGAGCTTGGACAAAAAAACCAGACTTAATATTCTCTACTGTAAGAAGAGCAGAAATGGGTTTGATAAAGGACTTGGGTTTAGAAAAACTCATTTAAAATGTGAATTTTCAAGGAAAATCCTGGCCTTGCTGTCACCCACAGCAATATTGACACCACCCTTTTTATGTGAAGTTGTCACCTCAGTGCTGTAATGGGGAAATTGAAGGATATTTTTAATAATTTAGAACAACTGTTAAACTCAAAGCTTGGACAAAAAAAACAGACTTGATATTCTCCATTGTAGGAAGAGCAGAAATGGGTTTGGTAAAGGACTTGGGTCTAGAAAAACTCATTTAAAAATGAATTTTTTGGGAAAACCCTGACCTTGCTGTCACCCACAGAAATATTGACACCACCCTTGGTGGGTGAAGTTGTCACCTCAGTGTTGCAATTTCTGTGTCAGTAACAAAACCATTCTCATCTCTTTAATTTGTGTTTCCTCGGGGGCAAATCTTTGATTTTTCAAAGACCAGAACCCATCTGGCTCCATCACAGTCCCTTGTATTTCATAACTGATTTATCAGCTGGATTTATTGATTTATCCTGCCTGGTTGTGTCAGTATTTTCAGAGCAGAGCTCCTAAAAACCATGAGGAATTTTGGGGTTCTTGCTACAATTTTCTTTAGGATTTTTGGGGGTTTTTTTGGCAGTTTTGGTGCTCTGTGGTTCCATCAGAGCAGAACTGTGCTCCTTCTAAATTCAGGGAATCTTGATGTGCCTGGGCTGCTCCAAATGCTGGAAATGGAAGAATTATTTCAGCCTCCTTCTCTTGTCTTCCTCCCCAAACAAGTTGTCTGGGGAAAAAAAAACCTCCCTTGGTGTCTTGGAAATCAAACTCATTTTTATCAAACTCTTCTGCATGATTATTTCATGCTTTGTTCATTCCTCTGTCAGAATTTTTTAAAAATATTGATATTTTTAAAAACCAGCATTTTTTTCCCTCTTTTTCCAACTTACTGGTGAGCAGAGGAGACACCTCTGATGTCAATGATTTAAGGGTGATTTTGATGGTGGGACTGGAAAATCTTCCAGTTCTCTTCCAGCCTCAATAATTCTGTGAAATCCAAGAGTTTTCCTGCACTTTTGCTGATATCCAGAATTAGTAGTGAGATATTTTTATACCTGCTGGCTTGACACTGGCAACAGCCTCCTGCTTTTCTTCATATTTAAATATTTTTCAATTCATTATTGAAGAATTTTACAAATCTAAAGCCACAAGCAACTGATTTGGATTAATTTCTGTGTCAAAAGCAAATCATCTCATTATTTTTCCTGCTCTTCCCAGATAAATTCCTCATTCTCTGCAGCTTCCTTTGCCTCATCCTACATTGATAAGGAAATTTAGAATAGGAATAAGGAAATTATTTTCAGTTTTGAGCTGTTTATGTCTGTTTTGCATCAAATTTTGTGTGGCAGAGGAAATTAATTGATAAAAACCTCAAAGCAACAAAATCTCCTTTGAATTCCCAGATTTGCAGGAGATAATAAAGGAATTCTGGTTAGGGATTATTTTATTTTATCTCAGTTCTCTGTCTCTCCTCCCCATAAAATGCATGGAGTGGGTGTATTAAAACCTCCAGAATCTACAGGTAAATCTTTCTAAAATCAGAATGAACAAAGTTTTATTTACTGGTGTCTCCCCTGTGCCACTAATTCCCTTTCCTGCAGTGTTTTACACACTAAAATCTTGAGGTATAACCTGAAACTCCCTGGCCTGCAATAACCAGAGCAAGTTTTTTATTTAATCCAGTGAAGTCTTAAAAAATATTGAATAAATGACAGGAATGAAGCAACTTCTGTCTGTATCTGAGTAGATATTTTCAATATTTAAGTAAAACATGGACTTTTCTACACTTAAAGGGCAGTGAAGTGAAAGTGGCTTGATTTTAAAAAACTACAAGAGGAAACCAGATTATTTTAAATTTTATTGCCATTTCAGTTTGATTTTCTCTCTTTTTAATCTTTTAAAACATGCCTGAATCATCGAGTCCCTGGGTGGAATCAAAGATTTCCTTTTATAACTTTATTATTTTGTAGATTTCTCCAATCTGGGGCGTTGCTTAGGCATGAAATCAATATTGCACTGCAGACACAGACTTTTATATCCCAAATTTCCAGTTTGGCTCATGGAACTTGCCTTGCTCAAGATAAAAAACTAAATCTCAGATATTATTAATCTATTAATTATTAATTTATGTCCATTTTTAGTCCAGCAGTTGTGGCTGGATAAGATCTGTTTTGAGAGGAGTAAAATCACAAATATCAACAATATCTGGGCTTTGTGATATTCTGGGATTAAATAACCCAGAGCACAAATTATTTTTGACCTCTGGTTTTGCAGTTTTTGCAAGTTTGGGTGCTGCTTCTTTATTTATTCCTCAGGGAAATGCAAATTATTACTTTGCATAAAATCAGACAGTGTGTGGATTTTTTACTGTCACATTGTTTTTCTTCAGATAAATCACTCTGGTATTAAAAGAAAAAAAAATCCTATTATTTATAAAGCATAAAAATTCTTAAATTATGACATTTTAATTTTTTTTTAAAGTTTGCCCTGGGCTTCCTTATGTTTCATGTAGAACAAGGCAACAGCTTCAAACACAGAGCGCAGATAATTTGTTTTTCTAAAGAAAGGCAGGGGAAATGCTTGAATAATCAAACATGATTCCAGAAGTTTGGAATTCAGAGCAATAATAAATGTAATAAAATTTGGGAATGTGATGGGGGAAGTGCCCAGGGAAGCTGTGGCTGCCCCTGGGTCCCTGGAAGTGGGATCAGCTTGGATGGAGCTTGGAGCAGCCTGGGACAGTGGAAGGTTTCCCTGCCATGGCAGGGGTGGATTGAGATGATTTTTAAGATCCCTCCCACCCCAAACCATTCCAGGATTCTGGAATTAAGACCTGACTTAATTACTGTGTGGACAAATTCCCAAAGAAACAAAATACTGGGAACTAAAGTATGGATTTAGGATAAAATAAAAAAACCCCAAAGTTTCAAGGACCAACATCTGTGCATTGAAACCACAAAACTCAAATCAGAATAATGCACACATTATAACTGGAAATTTGATTATCCACAGGAAAAATATTCTGAGAGAAGCAGTGATTTCTTCCAGTTTTGACATCTCAAGATCAAGGCTGGGTGTCTTTGTAAAGACAGAATTTAGGCAAAGAGAAGTTATTGAGTTCAGCACAGGAGTAAAAGCCTTTGATAACGAAATTTAGGATAAGAATAAGGAAAATTATTTCAAATTTTGGTCCATTTATGTGTGTTCTGTATGAAATTTTGCATGGCAGAGGAAATTAATTGCTGAGAACCTCAAAGCCACAGCATCTCCTTTGGATTCCTAGACTTGGAGAAGACATTAATTATAATTATATTTGTATTTATATTTATATTCATATTCATATTTATGTGTCTAGGTATAGGTATAGGTATATAGTAATATATAAATATATATTTTATATTTATATATGTATATATGTATATATTTGTACATGCATATATTTATATATTTATATATGTATATATATGTATATTTCATTACTTTAATATTTTAATATTTTAATATTTTGATATTTTAATATTGTAATATTTTAATTTAATGACCTGAACCACCCAGGTTACTGCTCTGATTTAATTCTCCTTCAGATTTTAAATCTCCAGGCCGTGACTCAATGAAAACCATAAACCCCACGAGCTGTGGAGGTTTTGAACAATTTCAGCTTGAATTTATAAAGTCTTATAAAAAAAAAAAGCTGCTTTTTTCTTGCATGCCAGCATAGAAAATGTAAAGCCATAGGTGCAGATCCTTTGCTATGAGAGACCCCAACAGCTGAGGGTGTTTTGGGTGGGGGAGAAGGAATAATTTCCCTGAAATCCACATTAAAATTTAGGAACGGCTCAGCAAATCACCTCATGTGAGTCCTCAGGAAATCTTTGTTGAACAAAACAAATCTGTTCTGTTCAGCTGGAGTGGGTGAGCAGGGAAAATAAGAAAGAGGCAAAGAAAAAAGGAGAATATTTTGATACCTGTTGCAAATCGTGAGTGCAGGCTGTGCTGGGATCTCAGATGACTTCACTGCCAAAATTGCTTGAGGTATTTGAGGTCTGCAGCACCTCAGGGTGTTCTGGGCTGGTTTGGTACCTGGGAAGGTTCAAAGTTGAGTTTCACTCTCTGTGTGCTGCTCTCTCTGCTGAGCTCAGGGCTCCTGGGCCTCTGTCCTAAAGCAGGGTGAGATAAAAGCAATTTCTGAGTCATTGGGAAGGGTGACCTGAAACAGAGACTGGACAGAGCTGGAGAATAAAGTAGAGATTTATTGAAAGGCCTTTAGGATCCACCTTGGGCAGGACTGGGCCTGACCAGGGCCAGAGCCAATTTGGGCCCAAAATGGTCACAAAATGGACCCAAAATGGTCACAAAATGGACACAAAATGGACACAAAATGGACACAAAATGGACACAAAATGGACACAAAATGGACACAAAATGTCTGACCGGTCACGAGGTCTCACACTTTTATCAGTTTTGGTCCATTTGCACATTGGGGTTTAATTGTCCAATCCCAGCTCCAGGTGATGCAGTCCCACCCTTCTTGTTTTCTCCCCTCAGCCCCCGTTGTTTGTGCTTTTGGGCCTGAAAACTTGTCCCAGTTGTCCTTGGTGTGCAGCAGGACAAGGATTTGTTTTGTGTCCCTGCTGTGTGCAGAGAGCTGAGTGACCCTGACTGTGAGCTCAGAGCTGCACCCTGGGCAGCACAGAGCCTGAAATACAGCAAAGATAAAAATGAAGGCATCATTTCCCCCCTGGGAACCTACAAACTTTTGTCTGTGACTGACTGGAGGCTCAGGGCTTCCTCCTTATTGCAGGACACCTGTGAGCTGCTGGTTGTGCTGCCAAATTCTGGCTCCTCAGGAGCCAGGAATATCCTGAGTGGGGAGGGATCCACAAGGATTGTGGAATTCTGGCCCTGCATGGACTGTGTGTGCAGTGGCATGGAGACAATTATTAATATTTTTAGAACAGAATCTTTGATCAGCCACTCCAAGACTTTCAACTTGCAGTGATAAATAGCAGTTAAAAACCACATATATCTTTATAATTTCTTGATGTGTTTACATAATTACACACACACTCCTCATGATGTTTTTAACTGTATGTTCATCTGCACACCCTCATCCTGTAAGGAATTCCATGTAGAAATGGAATGGAGTGGAAGGAACACCAGCAAGAATGAGGCAAAAAGCTGATTTCTAGGAGAGATTGGAAATTCCAAATAGCAGCGGCTTGGTGATGTGGAGGGTGGGGTTTTTAAATGTCCTGCAGGATCCTGGAATCATGGAATGTGAGGGACCCACAGGATCATCGAGTTCAGCTCCTGGTCCTACACAGACCCAAATTCCCAGCCTGGGCATCCCTGGCAGCGCTGCCCAAAGGCTCCTGGAGCTGTGGCAGCCTCGGGGCCGTGCCCATTCCCTGGGCAGCCTGGGCAGTGCCCAGCACCCTCTGGGGAAAGAAGAACCTTTCCCTAAAATCCAACCTCAATCCCTCCTGGCACAGCTCCAGCTGCTCCCTGGGTGCTGTCAGGTCACAGGAGCTGAGATCAGAGCTGTGTCCCTCTGAGGAGCTGCAGCCCCTGAGGAGTTTCCCCTCAGCTCCCTCTGCTCCAGCTGGACATTCCAAGTGTCCCCTCCTTGTGTGGCCCCTCCAGACCCTTCACCACCTTCGTGTCCCTCCTTTGGGCACCCTCTGAGAGCTTTCAGATCTTTCTTCTCTCATGGCACCCAAAACACCCCTCAAGAGGTGACTCACTGAGGGTGAGGTCAATCATCAGCACCTCCAGAACTTCCTGCAGGCCTGTGAGGAGTTTGAACCTTTCCTCTCCTCACACAGAGCTGAAATCCAAATCTCCAGGCCAGTTCAAGCTGGCAGAGCTCAGCAGCAAAACATTTTGGCTCTGGCATGGTAAGGGGATGAGGCTGGCAGGGGTTTGTGATGCCACCAAGTGCCCTCTCCAGGGGTGGTGAGCACTTTGGATGAGGCTGAAATAGGGGCTGAGGGTTGCTCCAGGATTATTGACCACATCCAGCTGCCCCCAGCAGGGTCTTTGAAGGGAAAACCATGAAATGCCAACACAAGCTGGGATGAACATGATCAACCAGGACCTTAAGGCTTTAAATGATGTTACAATCAAAACATCTGGCCTGCTGCTCTCCCTCCCAATTATTTATGCAGAAATCTTTGTTTTTAGCTCACAACACAGAGTTTAAGGTTTGCAGCAGGGCAGGAACACTTCCCAAACCATCCATCTCCTGTCCTGGCAGCTGCTACAAGCAAGAAAATGAGAAAATAAAAAAGTATTTGCATTGCAGGTTAACCAGGACAGGGAATTAATCAATGCTGCCCTTCCATGTGTGTTTGCAGTCAGACTTTGTGTGTCCCTTATTGCTTTCAGATGCTTTTCCTGGGATTTGAAAGCTTTAAAACACATCCATAGCTTCCCAAATTCTCAGATTTTGCTGATTCACACAGCAAGGCATGGCAAAAAGCAGTTTATTAACCTTCCCCAGAGCAGGGAAAGAAATGTGGAAGTTCCTGCAGCCATCCCAGTTTTCTGCTAACAAGTGGATAATTCCGAAATGATGAGTTACAAGCTGATGGGAGCTGCAGGAGGAATGTGGAATACATGAGGTCAGCTTTTCTCCACCCCACTCGATGCTTTAAGGGCTCTGTTTCCCTCAGCTAAGCAGAAAATCCCTTGCTAACTTTTCCTCCACCTTCCCTACATGCAGAAACTTCATATTTAAAGAGGGGAATAGAAAAAATCTGCATCTGGCAAGATGGTTTTTACATGAACTTGCAAAGAATTTTTCTAGTGGTACATGGGCAAAATACCAACATTGAAAGGTATTTTAATATTCATTAATTTAAAAAGGTTTTACAAGAGAACCATTACTGAGAGGTAATGGCTTAATATGTTCCACTGTTTGTTAGGGTTACTTTCAATCTGAGAAACATAGAAATTATCATTTTATAAATTATAATTTACAAATTATAATTAAATTTTGGTGTGCAAAAGTGGAAAAGAGGGCAAAGTGCTGACAACTCTTTAAAACATCTCTTTTCATTGGTAATTAACAGTGAAATATATCAAAGCAGAGTATTTCAGACTGTAAAAAAATCTATTATTTTCCTTTCCTGCTGAGTTCCTTCCCCAAGAAAACTTTGGGAGCTTCACTTACAGGAGGAAAAGAGAATTTAGGTGAATGTCAGTAAATGGCTGAGTTTAGATGGGATAGGAATGATAACAGAGAATTTCCCCTCTGCAGCACTGCCAGAATGCTGAACACAGGCAGGAAACAGAACAAACTGCCCAAATGTGGGTGAAATTTGGACAGTTTGTGCAAATTTGGAACTCCAGGACGGGCTGACAACAGAATTGGTCACTTTTCTGCCACAGCAAAGCATAACCAGGGAAAATCAAGGTTCTTACAAGCCCCTTCTGCCAATCTTGGATTTCCACCTTCTAGGATTATCTTGAAACTGTTTTTTGCAGGCATCTCTTCTGTATGAGCCCATGACCTCTTTTTTGGTTTGGAATGTGGTGTCACCCTTGTTCAGAATTAAGGGATGGACGAGGAGCTTCCAGGAGACCTCAGGGCCCTTCCCAGTGCCTGAGGGGCTCCAAGAGAGCTGGAGAGGGAATTTTCATGAGAGCATTGAGTGACAGGACAAGGGAATGGATTTAAACTGGCAAAGGACAGGGTTAGGTGGGATATTGGGAAAAAATCCTTCACTGGGAGGGTGGGGAGGGGCTGGGCTGGAATTCCCAGAGCAGCTGTGGCTGCCCCTGGATCCCTGGCAGTGTCCCAGGCCAGGTTGGAGCACTCTGGGGTAGTGGAAGGTGGCCCTGCCCATGGCAGGGGTGGCACTGGATGAGATTTAAGATATTCCTCTGCTGGGAGGAAAGGCTGGCACAGCTGGGATTGTTCAGCCTGGCCAGGAGAAGCTTTGGGCTGAGCTCAGGGTGGCCTTGCAGGGCCTGAAGGAGCTGCAGGAACCCTGGAGAGAGACAATTCCCAAGGGCTGCAGGGACAGCACCCAGGGAATGGCTTCAAACTGAAAAATGCCAAGTTTGGGTGGGATGTTGGGAAAAAATCCTTCCCTGGGAGGGTGAGGAGAGGCTGGGCTGGAATTCCCAGAGCAGCTGTGGCTGCCCCTGGATCCCTGGCAGTGTCCCAGGCCAGGTTGGACATTGGGGCTTGGAGCAGCCTGGGACAGTGGGAGGTGTCCCTGCCCATGGCACTGGATAATTTTTAAGGTTCTTCCAACCCAAACCATTCTGGGATTCTGGGATTCTTTCTGTCTATCACAAGTCCAGAACCTTGTGCTCACCAGAGACAAGCTGGGATCCTCCTGAGCTCTCTGTGGGCTGTGTGGGACCCAGACGCTCTGCAGATCCCACCAGGAGAACAGCAGAGCACGTGTGACCTCACAGAACAGGGCAGATACAACAAAAATATCCAACTGAAAGGGACAAAAACATGCAGAGAGCTTGGGGGATGGGCAGTGAATTGCTATCCAGACAAGGATTTTTTTATTATGTGTGTTTCCAGGGTAGAACAGGGACGTGGGGACAGATGATCACTCATGGCCTTATCTCCAGAGGGATGCAGGAGCTCCAGGCAGGCACAGGGTGGAGAGGAGGGAAGGTGGAATCAGATGGCCACAAGTTCACTGCTATAAAAATTCTTGGTTTTCCATTTTCCATCTCCTCCACTGGAGCTGGAATTTGGGTTTGCACCTGAGCTGCTCTGTGGAGCAGACCCAAATCTCTGGCTGTGGCAAGAGCTCCCAATTTTAATGCCTCTCTCCACTTTTTTTTTTGTGTAGTGCCAGATGAGATCCCCCATCCCTAAAGCAACACGTGGGCAGTTTGGGAATATTCATTTACAAAGCAATTCTGCATCAAAGCAGTGTCACATTTTGCTAATGTCCAAATCTGGAAATGGGGGGGAAAAGAGCAGCTTTTACCTCAGAGAAAACAAAGGCATGAGAGGTGAAGCTGTGGGGAAAAAAAAAATCCATGGTGACTCTTTTTTTTCTCCCTCCCCTGAGCAACCACAGGATTCTGTGACTGTTTTCTGTCAGAAGAGATTAAAGGTGGGTTGGGAAGCAAAGATGGATTTCAGAGTTGCCCCTCTAGGGATGGACAACCCTGGCTTCCATAAACTAACCCATAATTTCACAGAAATGCTCGGAGAATCCTGCTTGGCAGTTGTGCAATGGGAATGAACAAACACACAAATTCTCTATCCAAAATATCAACACTCCTTTTCTTTACCACGGCATTTATTCTGTTTATGAACAGGAAAATACAAATCTGTGAAATAGAAAAAAAAAGGTTTATTCTTGCCTTGAAGTCAAACTGTATTGCAGGATGTGCTAATAAAAGAAAAGGGATTAATGGAGAGGAGACACTTTGTAAAAATGATGCTCTGGGAAAGAAATTCAACTTTTTTATGTCCACACCAGTGTGGATTTTCTGTGTTTTTATTCTCAGGTCACTGTGTTTCAACTCTGGGAGGGTGTTTGGACAAATCTGGGCTGGGATTTGAATGAAGCCATTTAATTTCTGCCTCATTTACAGCTTTTACTGAATCTCCTCAGCTCCATGTATTCAGGGAGGGAGCTCTGTAAGCTGAGCAGGCAATAGGGAAATAATGATTAAAATAGAAATAATTGTTAGTGCAGAAAAACTTTGATGAGTCTGAGAAAGGAAACATGGATTTGGGTAAAAAATATAAACAGTGGTGCACTTGAAATGGACATCCTGGACATGGATGTGGGCCCTGATTTCATGGAATCACAAAATCATGGAATGGTTTGTGTTGGAAGGGACCTTAAAGCTCATCCAGTGTCACTCCTGCCATGGGCAGGGACACCTCCCACTGTCCCAGGCTGCTCCAAACCCCAATCTGACCTTGGACACTGCCAGGGATGGGAAATCCTCAAGAAATTTAGAATAGAATAGAATAGATTTGAATAGAATAGAATAGAATAGAATAGAATAGAAAATAGAATAGAATAGAAAATAGAATAGAATAGAATAGAATAGAATATAGAATAGAAGATAATAGATATAGAATAGAATAGAATATAGAATATAGAATAGAATATAGAATATAGAATAGAATATAGAATATAGAATATAGAATATAGAATATAGAATATAGAATATAGAATAGATTATAGAATAGAATAGAATAGAATAGAAAAGAAAATAGAAAATAGAATAGAACAGAGCAGAATAGAAAATAGAATAGAATATAGAATATAGAATATAGAATATAGAATATAGAATATAGAATATAGAATAGAATATAGAATATAGAATAGAATATAGAATAGAACAGAACAGAACAGAATAGAATAGAATAGAATAGAATAGAATAGAATAGAAAATAGAATAGAGAATAGAATAGAAAATAGAATAGAATAGAATAGAATAGAAAATAGAATAGAATAGAATAGAATAGAAAATAGAATAGAGAATAGAATAGAATAGAATAGAATAGAATAGAATAGAATAGAATAGAATAGAAAAAGAATACAAGAATTACCCAGTTCCAGCTGGAATGTCTCTGTCAGACTTTCTGCTCTCTCCAGGATTGTTTTGGTTCTCATCCCTCATCAGCTGATGTCTGCCACGTGTTGGTTTCACCTTTGCTCTCTGATGAATAGAATGGTTTATACCATTCTATTCATATATATATATAATTATTATCTATATATAGAATTTTTAACATTTTTTGAACACTCAGAGGAAAGGTGTTCACATCACTTCCAATGATACATTTAGATAATTAACATTCCTGGATAATTACATACAATGGCCAAGCTTCAGTTATTAGATGGATATTCTTTAATAATTAAGCCTATTTTCCTTTAGTGTTTCTTACACTGTGGTTCAGTTATAACATTTTATTATTCATTATTTTCCCTCTCCACTTTCATATCTTTGTGCTTAACCCAGAGACCTCCTGACCTTTAAGAACTGGCAGCACTTCATTGGGTTTCCTTCTTTTACCTCTTTTACCTTCTTGGCAGTCCAAATTCACTCTGGGCTCACACATTTGCATGAAAGAACCCCAGTGATATCAATAATTTCATTAATAAATCTAGATACTGCATGCTGTTATGTTTTCTTCAGTTTTTCCCAAACTTAACTGTGATTTCTCCTATTTGAATATTTGCCTCCTATTTTTTCAAATTGTCTCCTATTTATTTTGAATATTTGTCTCCTATTTGAATACAGTCTCCCTCCTTGTTTGCTAAACCTCTGAGTACCCCATTTTCTACATCATCCTCTTCAGAGTGGAGAATTTTTATTGCATCAGGTGCAGCCTGGATGTGATGTCTTGATTTTGCTTTACACTGATGGATCCAGCAGGATTCCAGGACTCTCTTTCCCATTCAATCAGCTTTGCAATTGCAAATTTAATTCATTTCTTTTTCGCTTTGCTGTCTGTTTCTGCTACTTTCAGGGGTAAACTAATTAATTATGGATATTAATTCACAGTTTTACACATCCAGGTTGTTGTGGGAGGGGTTTGGTGCCACCTCCCTGCTCCAGCAGGGACATCAGGGCACAGGATTGTGTCACCACAAGTTGGGATGGTTTAAGTTTGTTAAAGGGGCAGAAACACCAGATCGTGTAGTGGTTCTACGTTTGCCAATTTTTTTTTCCATTTTGTAGAGGTTTGAGTGTCTGTTCTGCTGTGAGATAGGATTAGGAGGAAAGCAAAGCAGGCTCAGACTTAAAGGGTATAAAGATAGATTTATTAGTAAACACTAGAAGAAAAAGATAAGAATAAAAATTAAAGCTTCTAAAACACTTCTCCCACCCCAAAAAAATGTTCACTTTCCCACTGACAACATGAAGAGACAAAACCTGTGATTTTTAGGCAGTTTCAGCACTTAAAATAGTCTTTCATAGTGGTTTGAGTGTCTGTTCTGCTGTGAGATAGGATTAGGAGGAAAGCAAAGCAGGCTCAGACTTAAAGGGTATAAAGACAGATTTATTAATAAACACTAAAAGAAAAAAACGAGAATTAAAATGAAACCTCCAAAAAAACTTCTTTCCCTACCCCCCACAAACTGTTCACTTTCCCACTGACAACATGAAGAGACAAAACCTGTGATTTTTAGGCAGTTTCAGCACTTAAAATAGTCTTTCATAGTGGTTTGAGTGTCTGTTCTGCTGTGAGATAGGATGAGGAGAAAAACAAAGCAGGCTCAGACTTAAAGGGTAAAAAGATTTATTACTAAACACTGAAAGAAAAAACAAGAATCAAAATGAAACCTTCAAAAATATTTCTCCTCCCCCTACAAAATGTTCACTTTCCCACTAACATGAAGAGACAAAACCTGTGATTTTTAGGCAGTTCCACAATTTAAAATAGTTTTTCATCAGTTCTTAGGGAGAGGAGTCTCTCTTGGTCTGCCATGGAATTTCCCCACTGACAGCACAGAACAGTTCTCCTATGGGTTTTAATTCTCACAAAAACCAGAACTTTTTTGAGAACCTGCTTTTGTGAAGTCCCTCCCATTAGCAATTTCCCACCAGCTGCATATGGATCATAGATGCTTTAGGGTGTCATTTCAAAGATAAAACAGCTCCAAAACCAAAGGATTTTCTTAATCTCATGGAACAGAGATCTCTTTTCCCTTTCTCTGGGGGCAGAACATTCATCTTCATCCAATCTCTCTCTGTTCAAGCCTCTCCTAGGATCACAGCACTTATTCCATCCCAAAATACCTTTGCTCAAATCCACAATCTGAGTAATCATCTCCCCAACCTGTATTGTCGACAGTTTAAAGGGATATTTTAATATATTGCAGTTCATTACTGTGGCTCATAAAAAACTTTCAGGCTACATTGGGCAACTCCTCAATCTTCCTCCAACTCAGGGCACCTGCTGTGCTGGTGTTTGGTCATTCCTGTTGAATCCATGAATTGCATGGGTGTTCCCAGCTTCCAGAGCCATTCCTGACTCACGGGATGAGGCTTCAGGCACAGCAAATCTCTGCTGTGTGGCTTTCCCTCACTTGTTGCATACATCTTCTGTTCTGCCAGAGCTGGGATTAAATGCTCGAGATGGATTTTGTGTTCAGACTCAGATGTTTATTAATTCTTATTTATGTTACAGTCTCACAAACTGTGAGTTCTAGCTAACAAAGCGAAAAATGGCTCCTATCTCTCTCTCTACAAGGCCTTTTAAGGGTAAATCGTCCAATTATTAAATGACACCTAAATTATTTTTGCTTTTAACCCAATAATCAACCACCCATGGCCCACAATGCAGACTTTTCTACCTAATTACAAAATACTGCCTAAACCCATGAAGAAGAAGGTGAAAAAGGACTCAGCCTATGCCCTAAATCCTCCATCTTGCTTTATATATATATTTCTATATTCTAAAACCATAAACTCTCAGTTTTTCACCCTGTGATCTCACACACTTCTATCCAAACTGCACCCCCACAATCCCAGTGCTGTCACTCAATTTTGGGAGCTTCTCCACGGCCTCAGGTCAGTGCAGTGTTTGCTTGGGGGTCAGTGCCTGGCAGCACAGAAATCTGAAATTCTCTGACCAGGGTTCCAACACCCTCCCAATGTATAAATTTGTATTTAAAACTCTACAGTGGATGTGTCAGCTCCTTCAAGTGCCAGCTTTTCCCCATAGGTATCTAATTTTAATTAGAGTGATGAATGGGAAATTCAGGAAACATTTCTCTCCCCTCCTTGCTAAATCCTTTTTCTGTGGTTGTATCTTCAGACTTTTAAGCCCAGAATTTAATATAAACAATTTAATAAAAAGGCAGTGGTGTGAGGCTCAAACCACTGCAGGTGTGCAGCCAGGAGGGGTGAATTAGGTGATGGAAGCACAAAAATCAGGAGTAAAACTCAGCAGTTAAATCAAATGAAAGAAAGAACCCAACTGATGTCAGTGGATTTTGGTCAAAACCCTGTGGGGAGTGAGGACAAAGCTGAGAACCCTTCTGCTTCCCTGATTTTCCTGTGCACAGTTGGACCAAATGGGTTTTCTTTCTTTCTTGTCCTAAAATAATTCTGCCAAACTGCAACCTTCAGTAAAAAATCAGAATTATATCATATTATATTATATTATATTATATTGTATTAATATTGATTATATTATATTAAAATTATATTATAATTATTTTATATTATATTAAAATTATATCAGTGAACCATTATTGAGAGTAATTACCATTACAGATAATACTATCATATTCTAATATGATATTAATAATATCTATTCCATTAATAATATCTATTCTAGTCAGAATATTCCTGCCTCATATTCTCAGCAGAAAGTCTGTGTGTACCTAAGCAATAACCCCAAGAACTTTAAGTATTTTTGGAGGTTATCCATGAAAATATTTGCTTAAAAACAAACTCCCAGGATAGTTTTGGAGGTCAGATAATGACACTGCACATGGAGCCCAGGAGGGCTGGGCATGACCAGTGCACTCAAATGATTACAAACCCACTGAATTTCCTTGTTTCCCATCCTGTTGGTATTTTGATGTTATCTCTTAATTTCCCTCTAAAGGACACTTTTCCTTCCCTTTACCAATGAGGAATGGTGTCAGCTGTTTGGAAAGAAGAGAAGTCCTTGTGAAGGAATTTGGAGAAATTTGGAGAGCTAATGGTGCTTAGTTGTCCAAATTTCACAGGGAATTTATTTCACCTAACAGGAAGGTGAAATAAATCCCGAGGGCAGGGATGGAGTGGGAAAGGAGAATGGCTGATTTCTGCTTCTGCCCGAAGCTGAAACATCAGCACCTCTGGGACAGGAAATTTGGGATCTTCAGGAATAAATCACCAATGTGCTTTGTGCTTTCAGAGTATGAAATTGAGAGATCCTTCTTCCTGAGGATGAAGTGTGTCCTCGCCAAGAGGAACGCAGGCCTGACGTGCAGTGGCTACAAGGTAAGGTCTAGAAATTACTCTTCCACCCCAAAAGATTTGACAATTGACAAGTTTGTTTATTTAGGTGTTTGGGTTGGGTTTTATTTTTACGTTTGGGTAGCTGAGAGCGAAGTTTGTGATGAAAGGTGTGAGAAAAGGTCCCCAAAACACAGTCAGAAATTCAGATTTAATTTTGTGGCTCACACGCTCACCTTGGTGCCTGGGAATTCTCTGGAGCCCAGCCCTGGAGCTGCCAGGAGAGGCCACAGCTCCATCTTATCCCCCCATGGAAAGGGAGGCAGGTGAGGCAGGAACCCAGACCCAGGAATTCAGGAATTTTCCACATCCCACCCCATTGGCACAAGGCACCTCCTTGGCCTCAACACTAAAAAAACCCAACCACTGCCATCCCCTCAGGGTGGAATTGTACTAAACCACCAAGTCTGTTTATAAATCTTACAGTTTGGATGATTTTTTTTTTAAAATTTATGACATGAAATCAGAAGCCATGGCAAATGCTGAAGTTGTAGAATAACAGCTGCTATTTGAGTGGTTTTTATTTTCAGATGTGCAGTAGATTTTATTTTCAAATGTGGAGGTAATTTTTATTTTCAGATGTGCAATAGTTTTTATTTTCAGATTTGCAAGCAGTTTTCATTTTCAGATCTGCAGGTAGTTTTTATTTTCATCTTTACAGGCAGTTTTTACTTTCAGCTTTGCAGGTAGCTTTTATTTTCAGATGTGCAGTAGCTTTTCTTTTCAATTGTGCAGTAGTTTTTATTTTCAGATTTGCAGTAGTTTCTTTATTTCCAGATGTGCAAGAGTTTTTATTTTCAGCCTTAGAGGCAGTTTTTATTTTCATCTTTACAGGCAGTTTTTATTTTCAGATTTTCAGTAGTTTTGTATTTTCTTTGCAGGTAGTTTTTATCGTCAGATATGTAGGTAGTTTTTATTTTCAGATGTGCAGTAGCTTTTATTTTCAAATATGAGGGTAGTTTTTATTTTCAGATTTTCAGTAGGTTTTTATTTGCAGCTTTGCAGTAGTTTTCATTTTCAGATGTGCAGTAGTTTTTATTTTCATCTTTACAGGCAGCTTTTATTTTCAGCTTTACAGTAGCTTTTATTTTCAGCTTTGCAGGTAGTTTTTATCTTCATCCTTACAGGTAGTTTTTATTTTCAGATGTGCAGGTAGTTTTTACTTTCAGCTTTGCAGTAGCTTTTATTTTCAGCTTTACAGTAGTTTTTATTTTCAGATTTGCAGTAGTTTTTCTTTTCAGCTTTGCAGCAGCCTTTATTTTCAGATTTGCAGATAGTTTTTATTTTCAGATATGCAGTAGTTTTTATTTTCAGCCTTAGAGGCTGAAAGCAGTAGCTTTTATTTTCAGCTTTACAGTTTTTACTTTCAGCTTTGCATTTGCTGCTCTTTGAGCTGCCCAGGTTCACTCTGCCTCCATCAGGCAGGGTCATTCCCATCCATTCCGGTGGGGATTCATCCTGAGTCATTCAAAACCCAAAAAGCCAAGCCTGGGAGAGGAGCAGAGCTCTCTGCAGGGATGTGCTCGAGGTGCAGACATGGATCTCTCTGTTTGCACTCCTCCCTACCTGGCTGCACTGACAATTCTTCATTACACCGAGCCCTGTTTGCTCAGCTGCTCCCCAGCACGGATGGTTCTGTCCCAAAGCTGAACCTGAAACCAGATAAAAGAGTGGAGCTGGCAGCTGTGGGATCTCCACCTGGCTTTGGGGGGTTTGTGGGGTTTTTTAATTCCCAATTATCACTGTTAATCAGAGGCATCGCTTTCTCTGGCTCACTATTAAAAGTTTGCACAGTGAAAGTCAAAGGATTCTTTGGTCTGGAGAGACTGAAATTTATTCCATTTGACTGTGCTTAAAGTCAGGACTTAATTTTTAAGAAATCACCTCATTAGCTGAAGCATGGAAAAAACTCATGAACCAAGTGCTGAGGGAACTGAGATCTGCTGAGAGATCTCCTAACTGTGCTTCTGCTAAACATTTCAATCTCTGGAGAGGAGGAAGGTTAATCAGGTGATGTTTGGTAGGTTGTTTAGAGCACTAAAAATACACTGAAAATTAATTCCTTTCCACAGGACGAAAGTTAAAAGCCAAACAAACAGAGAAATTCAGCTAAAGGATGTGATATTCCTGCTGCTTGGACCAGAAAATTGGCAGGGGCACTGATGATTTCTGAGCACCAGCACCACACTAAATAAATCTTCTGGCCTGGAGTAGTCCCCAGGTTACATTTCCCCCTCCCCTTCAGCTGACACTGAATTTTTACAGTCTAACACTGTCATTATCACCTCTGTGAGCAGCAATTGTACACAGGGATCCCGAAATCTGAGCTCAGGACCTTGGTGGGCTGGGTCACATGTCCAAACAAAAAATCCCTCTGAACTTGAGCAGAGAACTTAAAACTCATTTCTCGTGCATTTGCATAAATTTTAATTTAATTTGCATAGAGGCAATTTGCATAAATTTATTTTTTATTGAGTTGTGATGCATCAATACCCACTGGGCTTTTAAAGTGACTTTTTTTTAAGTGTCTTTATTTACATCAGAATAATAACTGGTTAAAATGTAAATGTTTTTATTAACCTTTGAGCGTGCGTGGGAGAGAGATGGATGTTAAAAAAAAACTGGATTGCTTTTTATCAATGAACAGGAATTCTGCCTGCATCCACAAGAAACCTGTGTCAAGGAGCTTAAAGTATTAATTAGAAAGCAATTAGGCAGTCCCCAGAGAGGAGGTGCTTCAGTGCTGGATTAATCACTGTCAGCAAACACAAAACTGCACTCACCAAGCCTTAATCTCTATTTACCAATTAACAGCAATCACCAGACGGCCCAGAATTTAATGCCATGGGGGAGTGTGTCTTTATAAGCTCACTGAGGCAGCAGATTTGTGGGTTTTTCCATCACATCCTGAGGGTTTTTTCCCCTTTTTTCCAGGTGATCCACTGCAGTGGCTACCTGAAGATCCGTCAGTACATGCTGGATATGTCCCTGTACGACTCCTGCTACCAAATCGTGGGGCTGGTGGCCGTGGGTCAGTCTCTGCCCCCCAGTGCAATCACCGAGATCAAGCTCCACAGCAACATGTTTATGTTCAGAGCCAGTTTGGACTTAAAGCTGATTTTCCTCGATTCCAGGTGAGCAGCTCTTTCATCTCCGGCCTTGAACGGCCGCGCCTTCCCAACGGGTCAAAACATCCGTGCAAAAAAAAAACCCCCAGAAAGTCCAAAATAGATCTGGAGCCTTCAAAGCCTTGCAGGCAGCTGCAATAGACCAGGCTTTGTCTGGAATGCCAAGAAATAAGAGCCTGGCCAATTTAACCTGGAGTTACCTGTGCTTTTAGGGTCAGCTAAAAGGATTGGGAGCAGTGATGCTTTTTTTTTGCCTGAAGGGGCACAAATGTTATCATGCAAAGCCAGCAAAAGGAACGAGGATGTACCAAAAAACCCCAAAAAACCCCAAAAGTGGAATACTGAGATCAAACAACTGGCTGGGGTCATCCAGGAAGCTTTTGAGAGAGCAGTAAGGAAAGAGAGTTCTCTTTTTTAGTGTAATGCTCTAACCATGAAACCAACACTAATAATGGGGTTGTTAGAATGGAAATTCATTCCATTGGCTACAAAAACAGGACCTTCTTAAACAAAATTTTGGGAAAAAACAGCTGAGGAAGGAGAGCCCTGCCTCCACTTCAGCTGCTGGAGCTCAGATGAGCACAGAACCAGAACCAGAATTCATTTCTCTGGGTTTGGAGCAGGTACCTTGTAGGACACAATACTTTGTCCAGTGCAGTCCAGGAGACCTCAAAGGGAAAACCCCAAACACACAAAGTATTGACAAGATGATCATTCTTCAGAAATCCTTTCCTGTGTGTCCCACATTCCCCATTTCCCTGGCGGGCTGGATTTGCAGGGAATATTTTCATGCAGGGAATACATTCATGCAGTGAACATGTGAGAAAACCTCTGCATCCAAGAGAGTGGAGTTCAACCATGCAAGAAGAGGATTTTCTCCGTGCTCAGCCCGGGAGACAGTGGCTCCATCAGCTGCTGGGACACAAAGAACTCGTTGTTTTTGGAACCCTTCCTCGATTTTTTGGCACGCGTCGCTTCGTGACAAAGGAGCGCGAGGGGCTCAGCGACACGTCCTTGCGTGTGGGGAAGAGGAAATGATGTGCCTGGGAGGAACTGCCTGGAGACAGAAGTGTCTTCAAAGGCCACAGAACAAGCAGAGGTGTTGACAGGAGCAGGGGATAGACCCAGAGCTGTTGCAGAGCTGTGTTTACCAAGGAGCAGATGGGTGTCATCCACACACGGGACGAGCAGGGGAATTCAGCTTTGCCAAAGCCCTTTGCTCTCCCAGCTGAGCAAACCAAAGTGTATTTGCTCAGAACAGGGGCACATCAGGAGGTAGAAAAAACTGGTTTCAGGCTTGGTTCTGGTTTCCATACAAGGGGATGGATCAACCCCTGTGAGGAACGGCTGAGGGAGCTGGGGCTGTTCAGCCTGGAGAAAAGGAGACTCAGGGGTGCCCTCATCACTCTCCACAGCTCCCTGAAAGGTGCCTGTGCTCAGCTGGGCTTGGGCTCTTTCTCCAGGCAGCACTGACAGAGTGAGAGGGCACAGCCTCAAGCTGTGCCAAGCAAAATATTGGTTGGATATTAGGAAAAAAGTTTTTCACAGAAAGAGTGATAAAGTACTGGAATTGTCTGTCCAGGGGGGTGGTGGAGTCACCATCCCTGGATGTGTTTAAGGAAAGCCTGGATGTGGCACTGGGTGCCAGGGTTTAGTTGAGGTGTTGAGGCTGGGTTGGACTTGATGATCTTGGAGGTCTCTTCCAACCCAGTGATTCTGTGATTCTGTGAATTCCGTGAATTCTGTGAATTCCATGAATTCCAGTCCTGTTGTGCTTTGCTGAGAGGCTGACACAGCTGTGGAAAGCCATGGCTGCAGTCTGATTCCTCACAGCTCCTTTCAAGGTAAATCCTGAGATGTAACAGTCACAGCAGGCAGCATGAAAGCCGTGGGAAGGAGCAGCTCAAAATCTCTTTCTATTCACCCTGACACAGCATAAACCACCCAGGAGTTCATTCACTGAGGCCACAGGAAGGAGAGGACAGTCCTTTCCTCCAAAGTGAGCTGCTCACTCGGATTTTTGTGGTTCATTCATTGCCAGGGATTTTAAAAAGACTTTGAAGACCTCAAGAGATCAGAACTGATCCCTGGGGCCAGCTCTGCTTCCTTCTGTGTTTTCTGTCACCTGCACAGCACAACCCAGAGCACCCAGGGTGGTTGAAGGATTGAATTGAAGTTAAGGAAGTAAAACAGCTGAGTTTATTTCCAGAGTCAAGCTTTTCCAATTTTGGGTGTCCTAGGAACCGTCAATGATGGGTTTTTGTCACCAGCTTCCAAGTGAGACTGAACCTTTGGGAAGATGAGCCCCTGGTTTGGGTTTGGGTGAGCTGTGTCTGCACTCACCAAAGGGGCAGGGCATGGAGCTGCCACCCTGATTTCCAGTGCCCTGAAGTCAGAAGGAGAATTGAAACCTGAGCAGGAGCTTCCAGCCCAGCAGTATTTTGTGCTCCTGACTGTCTTCAGTGAGGATTTGGGATGAGCTCACACTGCAGAGGGGAGACACAAGCATCTGCCCAAAGGCATTTTGATGTTGTCCTTCAGAAGAATTCAACCCTCTCAAGCAGAACATCCTCAGTGTCTGTGGGGCCCACTGGGGTGCTTGGAGTCAGGGCATGAGTACAGAATATGCACAATAGTCACAAAATTTTAAAAACTCATAAAAATGTGCATTATCTGCAATCCCACAGGTGTTGTTTGGGAGCCCCTGCTCGTTTCTGTGCACACTGCTGTGTTATCTCTGGTGCTGTGCATCCCCTCCAGGGTAAAGTTCAGACCTGGAACATCTTTTTGAAGTCCATGTCCTGACCATCCCCGCTCAGCTCATGGCATGAAGAGGCTTGGGGCATTTAAACTGGGTTCCTTCCACCTCAACTGGAGCACAACCTCCAAAGACACCTCAAATTAAATAAATATTTCAGCCCACAGGCCGAGGTTGGAGTTGGTGCCAGGTAAAATCCTGGAATTAAAATGTGCAGATGCATCTGCTGCTGTGGGAGTAGATCCTCAGCAGGGACAATTTTACTGTCACTCACCTGCTGGGGGACTCTGTCACTTGTTAATGTGGGCATTCCTTACTGTTCTGCCTTTTTCAGGCAAAGAAAGCCCAGGACATCACAAAACACCCCCAACAACCCCGGGTAAACAAGGTTTGGCTGAGTAGCACATTGTACTTTAAGGACTATTTTTTCCTCATCTAAATTTAAAACATATCCATTTGAAACATGAACTTTGATTCTTCAGGTCTGACCCAATGTAACCTGACCTCTGCATTTGATTCTTTAACATCTGCAGAGATGCTGCTGTTTTGAATTCATTCCATTCTTTTACTTCTAGGATTTTTTTTTTTTCCTTTGCAAGCCTTGCCTCAGCTTTCCTCTCCTCACCCTGTGGTCTTCACACCTCCTTGTCTTTCCACGTTCTCAGCTGGAATAAGCTCCTGCTTTTTTCTCCTGTTAGGCACCAGCCTGGATTTATTCCCAGGCCATGTGGCCCAACACACCTTCTACACTTGTAGCTCTGCAAAAGCAAATGAAAAAGTGTCAGCAGCCCACAAGAGAGCTTTTATTGTTTCACGAGGCAGCTCCTCGAGTGGAACTCTGTGCACAGGATCCTGCATGGCAGTGGCAAAAGCCCAAGGTGGAAATCAGTACAAGAGCTCTTTTTCCTGCCTGGGTGTACCAGGGAAAAGCTGCACCTTGCTTTGGCTGGGCTGAAAGGGTTTCTTTTCTTGGGAAGGTGAGGTTTCTGTTTCCAAAACCAACATTTCGCCCCGCAGCTTGCAGGCACCGATTTGTTGGCACAATCAAAGGTTGGGATAACGAAACCGAATATTCCCAGAGATTTTGTTTACTGCAGATTTTTTTTTTCCCTTTTCCCAGGGTCACAGAATTAACTGGATATGAGCCCCAGGATCTGATAGAAAAAACCCTCTACCACCACGTCCATGGCTGTGACGTTTTCCACCTGCGATACGCTCACCACCTGTGTGAGTACCAGGGCTGGGGGCACGGGAGGGACCTGGAGCTGCTGCAGAGACTCCATGGAGGCCCCAGGATGAGCAGAGGGCTGGAGCAGCTCTGCTGGGAGGAAAGGCTGGCACAGCTGGGATTGTTCAGCCTGGCCAGGAGAAGCTTTGGGCTGAGCTCAGGGTGGCCTTGCAGGGCCTGAAGGAGCTGCAGGAACCCTGGAGAGAGACAATTCCCAAGGGCTGCAGGGACAGCACCCAGGGAATGGCTTCAAACTGAAAAATGACAAGTTTGGGTGGGATGTTGGGAAAAATTTCCTCTCTGGCAGGGTGGGCAGACCCTGGGATAGAATTCTTGTGGCTGCCCCTGGATCCCTGGCAGTGTCCCAGGCCAGGTTGGACATTGGGGCTTGGAGCAGCCTGGGACAGTGGGAGGTGTCCCTGCCATGGCAGGGGTGGCACTGGTGGCATCTTTAAAGTCCATTCCCACCCAAACCATTCCATAATTCTATGAAATACGTTGAGTACAGTGAGAAGTTTTGCAGACAACAAGCACCACGCTGGAAAGCAGAAAAAAATCCTGCAGATTTTCCTTTGCCAGATTTTCAAAAGTTCTTGGCTATCACTTAAGGAAACCATTCATTGTGTAAATATGCTGGATACTCAAGATGCTGGGCTCTCAAAAAGAAAAAAAAAACAACACCCAAACCAACTTATGTGTCCAGTTTTATCTTTGCACTTGGGGGATCCAGGCTAATTTGAATATTTGGAATTGATTCTGGACGGTGATTTCTTGAAGGAAAAGAAAACCCAAAGAGCAAGTAAATGAGAGGGGAAAATCTGAACTTCACTAGCTTCTGCTGTTGAACCAAAAACTATGCAGCAGCCCTGCATTCCTCTGAAATATGTTAGTAATAATCATCCTGTGTTTGAAGGGAATGCAATCCCAAAAACTCCTTGGAGGGACATTCATTAGTAGCATGTGGATGAGGTTCGGAGAATGGATTGTCAGGAGAAAAAAAAAAATGACACATTTAATAATTTCCCATCTTCTAACAGAGTCACTAATCATATCTTCAAACATCTGGATCTGGGAAGGAGTTCATTCAGTAGCACATTAATTTGAAAAGCAAATTGAGGGGATGGCTGAACTCTAGATTTGGCTCCGTTTGCTGCAACCCATACGAGGCAAAGATGACATCCAAAAACCAATGTCAGGGAATTTTTTCTCCAGATTGCTCCTGCAGGCTGGAAGCAGCCAGAGTCAAATCCTTCTTTTAGGCTTCCTTCTTCTCTCAATGTGTGCTGCTCTGGAATATCCAGGAGGTTGTAGCTGTGTTTGGCAAGTCCAAGTTGAAATTCCAAGCAGTGAATTCCACCTTTGGCAGGGTGTGCTACACCTGGGAAAGCAAAAGCTGATCTTTACAGCCAGTTCAGATTTACCAAAACATTTTTGAACGCTCTGGGCCGCTGAGAAAGAAGGATTTTTTCGACCAGGGCACCTGGAATATCCTGCCAGGGACACTCTCCCTGCAGTGGTGACATCTGCATGTGGATGTGAGTGCTGACCAGTTCAAAATAAACTCAGTATTTCCAGCAGGCTGTTTGAAATGCCTTCATCAGCCAGCACAGAGGTGATGCCACCACAGCCACAATCACCTCTGGAAAAGAGTTTTCCACTTTGGAACAGCAGGATGGATAATCCTGTGGCTGCCAGTTTGATCCATGTACGACTGGAGTTTTAAATGAAGAGACAAATCATTTTCACTGAATTACCCACCACACCCCTCCACGAGGAAAAAAAAATCCCTCATCCAAATAGGATGCCAAGAGCAAGTTCTGTAGATTGAAGATAAATGACTGTAAACTTTCAAACCAGAAGAAAAACACGAGCCATGCACAGGAATTTATGAAAGCAGCTAAATCCCAAGAAGCACAAAACAATGAGTAATGCTTGGGCAGCAGAGGGAAGAGTGCAGGGTCATGGTTGGAATACCAAGTAATGGGAATTATTAAACCAGATGTAAAGTGCACCAAGTCCCTCTGGGGAGCCCTGTGAGAGCTCCCCCAGCATCCATCAGCAAATGTCTCAGGAACATGAGCAGTGAAAGGCTGGCAGGTTTGTTGTACCATTCTATAAAGTGATTTGATGATGAAGTGTCACCTGATGCAGAAATCCAAAGAGAAACATCTTACACCTAATAAGGGTATTAAGGGAAAGAAAAAAAAAAAAATCAGCAACCCTGAACTAGGATAACCATTTGTTTTTTTTAAGAGAGGAAAAAAAATCCCAAACTGAAGACCTGAAGCAGCTGAACTCAGAGTGAGGCAGAGCAGAGAATAAAACAAAGGAAACAGTGAGGGGAACAAGAACATGAAGCTAGGAGGGAAATGTAGATGTGGATATTTGCCTAAGGTGTGCTGGCAGCAGAGAGAGTTTCCTGCTTGAAACATTTGATTGGCTTCCAGCTCCAGGAAAACCCTTGTGGTGTTTGAAGTGGTGTTATTTATTTCTGGAGCCCTTTTCATGCACAGAGTGTTTGCCCTGAAATGTGGCCACACAAATAAGGGGGCCCTGCATTCTGAAATTCAGGACAGAGTTCCACTCCAGACAAAATATCTTTGTGCCCTCAGAGAAATCCCTTTGTTTTTACCATTGTGAGGGGGATTTTGAGCATCCCATGTGTTGCAACATCCCTGGAACCTGGACAGGATTCGGGTCTCTGTGCCCAAACACTTCTCCTGCTCCCTGGAAGTCACTTTATGTATTTATAGGGATATTTTACAGAAAATTACAGATATTTTACAGTTCCACCATCTCTGCTGTGGGGTCTGCCTCAGACACTCAAACCTTCTGGCAGAGCAGCAGCAGATTTTTAAGAGGTCAAAGAAAATAATAAAATAAAAAGAATCTGCTGGGCACCGTGCCTTGCCCAAGGGCCGGGCCCATGATGTGCCAGGGCAGCTAAAGCAGGATCTGCTGCCAGGGTGGCACCAAGAAATCCATTCCTTGGAGTGCTGTCCCTCAGTGCAGGCTGGGAACTCCCAGCCACACTCCCAGAAGCCTGGTGGAGCCTCTGAAAACAATCCTGCCTGTCAGCCCAGAGCCTTTCCCAGCTTCTCTGCAAAACCAGGAGCGAGGCACAGCCCTGGAACAGCCAGGGACACAGGGCACAGCCCAGGGCCAGGGGCTAAATCCTCCCCCTTGGGCTGCAGCAGAGAGGCCACCAAGAAGTCTGAGCCTGCACACATTGTCTGGGGGCTGGATTTGCCTCCCTGCCATTCCTGAGGTTTTCCTTTTCAGCATCAAACAGAGCCCAGAGCCAGATGGAAGCTGACCTCACTCACTGTCTCAGTTACTGTCCCTCAGCCAAGGTCAGGCTTTCCCCAGATTGCTAAAGAAGCAGGAGTCCTCCCCCATCCCCAGAGAAACACTGCTTAATCCAGATAATTAAGAAGGAAAGCTGAACACTGCAGCCCTCAGTGGTTTTCACATCTTTTTCAAACACTGTCTTAACTGCAGGGCTAAAACAGGGATTTAAAAAAAAATAAAAAAATCAGCGAGGGAGGAGGAAAGCCAAAACTAGTCCCAAAGCACACGGAAGGAGTTTGTTAGAGTCAGTGATCCATGACAGCATTAATTTCTCTCTCGGAAGACTGAGGGTAGCAAAGCATTTGGAACTCAAGGGAAACGTGCTCATTAAACCAGCTCTGAAAAGCCCAGACCACATTCCAAAAATTACCTGTTACATGGCTAAAATGTAAAGATCATTTCCTGCAACGGGACCATTTGGATTTTAGAGTGAATCACCAAATCGTAAAATCATGGAGTGGTTTGGGTTGGAAGGGATCATCTCATTCCAAGCCCCTGCCATGGCAGGGACACCTCCCACCATCCCAGGTTGATCCAAGCCCTGGTCTTGGACACTTCCAAGGATGGGGCAGCACAACTACAGAGCACCATCCACAATTATAGAACACTAAGAAATAGTAAAACTGTGGCATGGAGACAATTATTAATATTTTACAAACAGACTCTTTGAGCAGCCACTCCAAGACTTTCAACTTGCAGTGATAAATTGTACTTTAAAAATACAAATATCTTTATATTTTCTTGATGTGTTTACATACTTACACAACACTCCTCATAATTTTTTCAACTGTATGTACATCTGCACACCCTCATACTGTAAAGAATTCCATGTAGAAATGTGGCAGTGGAAGGAACACCAGCAAGAATGAGGCAAAAAGCTGATTTCTAGGAGAGACTGGAAATCCCAAATAGCTGAGGCTTGGTGACGTGGAGGGTGGGGTTTTTAAATGTCCTGCAGGATCCTGGAATCATGGAATGCCCTGAACTGTGAGGGACCCACAGGATCATCGAGTTCAGCTCCTGGTCCTACACAGACCCAAATTCCCAGCCTGGGCATCCCTGGCAGCGCTGCCCAAAGGCTCCTGGAGCTGTGGCAGCCTCGGGGCCGTGCCCATTCCCTGGGCAGCCTGGGCAGTGCCCAGCACCCTCTGGGGAAAGAAGAACCTTTCCCTAAAATCCAACCTCAATCCCTCCTGGCCCAGCTCCAGCTGCTCCCTGGGTGTTGTCCCTGTGTCACAGGAGCAGAGATCAGAGCTGCACACAGTTTTGGGTGTTTTTTTGTTGCTTTCTGAACACGCAGGCACTTCATCTTAAAATGGAAGAATTGACACTTCCGTAAATTCCTGCCAGTTTTGTGAGAGCCTGAATTTGTTTGAGAGATAAACTGGATTTAAAGGAAAGTTTAAATATGTTGGGATGTGCAGTGGAGAGGAGAGGAAGCAGCCCAGAGGGGTGGCCCATGTGCTCCAGACTTTGAGGAGACCTCACTGAGTCATCCAGTACCGCAAGGAAATGGATGAAAAGGAGGGGAAGGGATTTTTTATATGGGCAAAAACATGACAGGACAAGGGGAATGGTTTTAGACTGACAGAGAGCAGGTTTAGATTCCATTTCTTGGTCATATTTATATAAAGGGATTTCTGCCACTGCCCACTTTTTTTTGAACACCATTTGTGCAGTGAGCTCAGTCCATGATTCCTTAATTTACAATAAATAACTGCATAGGAGAGTAAGAAGATGGAGTTTCCCAGAGGAATGATCCAAGGCCACACAAGAGAAGAACCAGCTTCAAAGGCTGGGCATTATCTTCTAGTGAATCCTGAGATAAAGGCCTGGCACTGACCCAGAAATATTTGTGGCTGGATTAAATATTTAGAGATGCTGCACAACTCCTGTTACAGCACAACCTCCTGCCAAAACATCCTTGTTCACAGAGGATCCAAAATAGCTCCGGGAGGATTACATGGCTGGTGAATTTATCAGATATCTGATTCCCCTCTCTGTCCTTGTCTTTGTTTGGGTGCTTCACAAGCAAAGAGTTTTTAAATTTTACCCTTTTAAATCAACCTTCATGATTACAGAGGAAAAAAACCATTGCAGAATAAAATACATTGCAAAATACATGATAATCTGTCAAGCTAGGAGAGAAGTGCTTCCAAATAATCTGGGAAAAAATCTCAGGATCCCAAGGGTTGGAAGAGACCTTCAGGATCAACCAAAATCTGTCCCCAAGGGTCACATCCAGACTCCTCCTGAGCACCACAGAGACTCCAACACCTCCCTGGGCAGCTCATCCCAAGGCCTGAGCGCTCTGCCAGGGAAATTTCCTTTCCCAATCTCCAACCTGAACCTCCCCTGGTGCAATTTGAGGCCATTTCCTCTCCTCCTTTCAAAAGAATTGTATCCAGTCCAAAATACTTTTGCTGCCTTGAACTTTTCTTTTGCATCAGAAATTTTAAAGCGGTGTTCGTGAAGAACGCGACCACAGGTGACCCAGAGAAGAAGGAAGACAAAACTTAGGAGTCTTCAAATTTTATATAATTAATAATAATTAATAAAATTTTATATAATAATAAAAATATATAATCAATAATAATTATAATTTTATATAATTAACAATAATTTATATAATTAATAATTAATAATGATGAATCTATAGAAAGGGACAGGATAGATAATTTTGCAAGGGTTATTTGAAGTTTATTAGGAGGAAGAGGAAGGAGGGTATGAGGACATAGGTTGGACTCAATTGATCTCAAAGGTCTTTTCCAGCCTCATTAATGGTGGAGTCACCACCCTTGGATGTGATTAAAAAAAGACTGGATGTGCTGCTGTGGTTTAGTTGAGGTGTTGGGGCATGGGTTGGACTTGATGATCTTGGAGGTCTCTTCCAACCCAGAGATTCTGTGAATTTGTGAATTCTGTGAATTTGTGAATTCTGTAAATTCTCTGAATTCTGCGATTCCGCGAGGGAGAAAACCGCTTGCCTTGCAAATAAACCTCTCCAATAAGTGTTCATAAATCCAAAAAACCATAGAATTTCTTCTTTTTTTTAAATTTTCTTTTTCCCTGTGTCCGCAGTGCTGGTGAAAGGCCAAGTGACCACCAAGTATTACAGGCTGCTGTCCAAGCAGGGCGGCTGGGTGTGGGTGCAGAGCTACGCCACCATCGTGCACAACAGCCGTTCGTCACGGCCTCACTGCATAGTGAGTGTCAATTATGTCCTTACGTAAGTCCAAATACTTTGTACCATTACCTGTTATCACTGATTGAGTCATGAGTGATCAAATCAGCCAAGTTTTCTTTGCTGCTGTCTCCCAAGTGTCGTTCTGTGCCCGCGTGCTTGCAGCTCTGTTCGTGTGATCCCATTACATTGAAATTGTTAGTAGAGAATGTTGTGATATTAATTATTATCTTTATTATGTAAATCTTCAGCTTGTCCAGGGAAGGGTAATAGAGTTGGGGAAGGGTCTGGAAAACATCTCATGAGGGAGCTGGGAAAGGGGCTCAGCCTGGAGAAAAGGAGGCTCAGGGGGGACCTTGTGGCTCTGCACAAGTCCCTGCCAGGAGGAGACAACGCGGGGGGAATCTGAGTCCCAAGGGAAAGGAGGAGAGGAAACGACCTCAGACTGCACCAGGGGAGGCTCAGGGTGGAGATTGGGAAAGGAAATTTCCCTGGCAGAGCGCTCAGGCCTTGGGATGAGCTGCCCAGGGAGGTTTGCAGTCCCTGTCTGTGGCAGTGCTCAGGAGGAGGCTGGAGGTGGCCCTTGGGGACGGGGTTTGGGGTGCTGCTGGTGCTGCTGGAGTGATGTTGGGATTGGATGAGCTTGAAGATCTCTCTCAAAGTTGAATATCCTGTGATTTTTTGATCAAAACCAACCCTGCAGCTTGTGTGGTTTAGTCACAAGCACACGCTGCCCACAGGGGAGGAACGTTGCTCCTTTTCCTTTCCTCAGGGCTGATTGTGAGAACCAGGGCAGAGACCAATTCCTGACTGAGCAGATGGATTGATCTCTGTCCTTCCATGATTCCCAACCACAGGGAGCCAGGGATGGCTGAGGGAAGATGACACAGCTCAGGCTCAGAGAGAGGGGACACTGCATCCAAAGGTGGTTTTGTGATTCCCAGTGGAATTTTTTTATAGACTTGCGTGGGAGTGAGGTCACCCCATAAGATTCTTTGCCTCCTGACACCCCCAGACTCAGTGAAAATCTTGGGAGAGTGAAAATTCAAGCCTTGTGCAAGCTAGCATATATTTTTACAGGAGTTACTTTGGATTCTTGTGTGTTTTTCATTTACTGGCCTGTTCCTTTGCAGAGATATTGAGTACAAGGAACTTCAGTTGTCACTGGACCAGGTTACCATTTCCAAGTCACAGTTTTCATGCAGAAACTCAGTACCTACCTCGCAGGAAACAAGGAAAATAGTAAAACCCAAAAGTAATAAAATGAAGGCAAAACTCAGAACAACACCTTACCCACCACAGGTAAATTTTCCAGCAATATTTACTGACCAGTTGTTCTCACAGAGTGCTTGGGACAGTGTAGAGATAACCCAGGACTGAATTTACTATAAAACAGACTATAGGATTGTCTACTGCAGGAAATCCCTCATAAAGCAGGATAAAAGTAACATTTCCACCCTTTTTATCTTGGGGTGGAAAGTACAGGTAGCACAAACGAGCTCTGGCAAGTGGTGTTACACCACTTGGGATTGGAGTGTGTGAAGCACTTGAACCTTGTCCTTTCTTGGCCAAAAGAAGAAAATTCTCTACTTGGAATTGTGCTGTGAAAAATTGTGCTGGTGCAGAATGTGTCATTTGCTGTTGGTGTGTGGAGTTCTTGATGTCAGGAGGAATTTCTTCCTGGGAAGGGTGGTCAGGCTTTGGAAGGAGCTGCCCAGGGAGGTTTGGAGTGCCCATCCCTGGAGATGTCCGAGGAAGGCCTGGAGGTGGCACTCAGGGTGACATGGTGGGCATTGGGCACAGCTGGGACTCCATGGGCTGGGAGGGATTTCCCAGCCTTAATCCTGGGATTCTGTAAAACTGAACTGCCAAAATTATCAAATCAGAGCAGGAGTTTTGTTCCCATGTGAAGGAAAAGTTGTGAAGAGCGGAACTTTAAATGCACCGCGCGGTTCGTCCCTTGAGCCAGCGAGGCCCAGCTCTGGGTGCCTGCCTGACCTGTTCTGCACTTTCCTATAAAAGTTCCTCCTTTAACTCTCTTCCCCTGCTCTTTTTCCCCCTCTTTCCCCCAGCAATACAGCTCCTTCCAAGCAGACAAACTGGAATGCAGCCAGGTGGGGAGCTGGCGCTCCAGCCCCGCCGCCAGCGCCGCCGCCCTGCAGGAACAGAACTTCCATTCAGAGAGCAGCGAGCTCCTGTACGCCCCTCCCTACAGCCTGCCCTTCTCCTACCACTATGGACACTTCCCTGTGGATTCCCACGTCTTCGGGGGCAAGAAGCAAATGCTGCCCGCAAAATTCGGGCAGGCCCAAGGGGCGCCCTGCGAGGTGGCGCGGTTCTTCCTGGGCGCGCTGCAGACCAACGGCGAGTGCCAGTGGCACTACGCCAACTCCCTGGTTCCCAGCAGCCAGTCACCCTCCAAAAACCTCCCCGAGCAGCCCGTGAACATCATCAGGCACAACCTTGCACAGAGTTATGAAGGTGGGTGTCTCTCCAAGCCAGGGGAAAGCGCTCGGAAGCGCGGCGACCGGGAAGGGTTTGCGTTGGCGGTTTGAAAGCTGGTGGGAATGGGAGGATTTTTGGGGTCCTTTTCAACCCAAACCATTTCATGATCCATTTAATGATTCTGATGAGTCCTCTGAGGTGATTTTGATGCCTTGGAGTGGCTGCCTAGAACAGAGGTTAGACAAGATTAAGAGAATAAGAGTAGAGATTTATTCAAGGCCTTCCACAGATACACCTGGGGCAGTCAGAAGTCCCCGAGGCTACACCCAAGGTGGACAAATGGTCATGATTTTTTCAGACAATTAAAAGTTTGCTCCATTTACATATCAGGGGTTCATCCTCCAATTACAGCTTCAGGTAATGAAGTCACATCCCCCGAGTTTGCTCCCCCCAAAGTCACTTTTTAAAATACATTTCAGGGCCTTGGATGCCCTTGGATTTCAGGCCTAGAGAGGGATTGTTTTGTCTGACCAAAATGTGAAGACAGTAACTAACACTAGATAAGGAGTTTAGAGCTATGCACTAATGCAGCACAGGATTTGAAATATATAAAAGCTGAAACCCTAAGGCATCAGCTCAGGAAACACAGAAAATCAGAGGCAGTGAAGTGTATATGATATTATAATCAATCATTATCTTTATGGTGTTCCCATGTTCCTTCTTCCCATTTCCATCAGCACTGGATTGGGAACATTAGCAAAGCTTCAGCTGAAAAAATGCACTCACCAAAATCATTTTTAATACCTCCTCCTTCAGTACTGGCACAGTTTGCCCTCATGTTTTGCACCCTCAGAGTTATTTAAGTGGAATTTTTCAGGTAAGTCATGGCTGAAGTCAGATTGAAACTTCACCTCCACAATAATTTTTTGCTAATTTTTACATAGAAATTTAAATAAACACAATATATTCCCATAAAAAGTGAAGGTCGTCCTTTCTCAGCACGAAATCATTCTGTCTTTGCCTTACAGAGTAATAATTCTGCTTTACTTGACAATAATTCTGAATTTGAAAATGTCTCCCATCACCTGCATTATTTCACTGTGCAGATGGCCAGGGATAGAAATTCTTTGAAGAAAGACATTGACTTCTCTGAGGTGGAAACCTAGAAGAAATAACCTTGAAAAATTATATAAAACAACCAAATGTAAAGATGCTCAAAATACCCTCTAATCCCAGAATCACGGAATAATTAGAGTTGGAAGGGACTTCTGAGGATCATCTTGTCCAACTCATTTATTTCCCCTGTGTTCATTGCAGTGGTTTTGGCAGAGAATTTATCTCTCATCTTAAACACTCCTGATCTCCCAGCTGCTTCAAAAATGAAACTGAATCAAGTTGTGATGGGCAAGGAACAATGTTAATCAACAAAAATATTTGGACAAAGCAGACTCTGGCAATTCAGGCTATTTTGGGATGGTGTCAAGTATCTTTAACTCAATTAATAGTATTAATTACTCCCCTGACCCAGCTTCCCCTTCCAGTCAAACACAACCCTGAATTTAACTGCTTTCATGAATGAGCCTCACAAGTTCTGCTGAGATTTCAGGTTGCTGCTGATTTTAGCAAGAACAGCCTTGCTTGGCCTGGGTTTCCCCTCCTCTCTTCCCTGCTTCACTTTCAGTAACTGTGAGAATGATACAAAAAACCTGTCACAAAAATAGGCAAAAAATATAAAACCCTGGTACTTCTGTGCAGCCAGATGGAGACCCTCCTTTCTTGGAATGGAGGAAGCAGTAGTGGAAATTCAAAATAAAATAAATTTAGGTACTCTCTAGGTAGGCTCTTGGGTACCAGAATCAAGTATTTATTCACTTATGGGTGTAGATCTCCAAGATCCAAAGGGAATATTAAAATATAAAGGTATTAAAAAATAAAGATATTCAAAGCTTGCTGTATCAGACAGAAGATGGAATCAGGCAGCAAATGTGCTTCCCACAGAGGAACAAAATACTTTCTGCCTGGGGTTTTGTCCTTCACAGGATGGTTTGACCTCACCCATGATGGACCTCACCTCACTGCCAGCAGAAATTTATTTCACTTTTCTGTGGTGAGGTTGGAAATGAGCAAGAGTGAAGCTCTTCTCACAGCCTGGAGCGGGTTAAACCCTTTCCCTCAGCTTGTGCTCCTCCAATTTGCTGCTTCCTTTGGTTCCTCCTGTGGACTGTGGGGGGAAAAGGAGGAGTTTAGGACCAAAAATAGGAAATGGTTTTGTCCTTTCTAAAGATGCTGTGGGGGGAAAAAAGAAAAGAAAAGAAGGAAGAAAAGGAAAAAGAAGGAAGGAAGGAAGGAAGGAAGGAAGGAAGGAAGGAAGGAAGGAAGGAAGGAAGGAAGGAAGGAAGGAAGGAAGGAAGGAAGGAAGGAAGGAAGGAAGGAAGGAAGGAAGGAAGGAAGAAGAAAGAAGAAGGAAAGAAGAAGGAAGGAAGAAAGAAAGAAAGAAAGAAAGAAAGAAAGAAAGAAAGAAAGAAAGAAAGAAAGAAAGAAAGAAAGAAAGAAAGAAAGAAAAGGAAAGAAAGAAAACCAAAACTAAAAACCAACCAACCAAAAAAAAAACCAAAACCAAGTCACCACCCCATCCCCCACCAAAACCCCTACATCTTTTGAAGATAAAGACTGAAATAAATCCTGCCTATCCCCAGTAAATCTGCAGGAATAGGGTAAAAACCCCCAAATCTCAATTTAAAAACCTACAAGGAACTGCTGCTATTTTTCAATCTCATTCCCCATCACCGTTTCCTCATCAGGAGAAAAATGGAGTTGCAATACCAGCGGTTCTTATTTCTGGTTCTGCTGTCACTGAAGGTTTTGCTGCTTGAGTTGGGAGGTGTGGGTTCTCTTTTGAGAATTTTGATGCATTTTAATGGACATTTATTATGGATAATAATAATGGATGTATTTAATGGATATTATTGGGGATTTGACCAAAGTTGGCTTGCTACAATCAATTCTCTGCAAAAGCATTTTTGAGTTCCATTATTTAGGAGGAAAAAAATATGGTCAAACTCAGGCCTGGCCAGAGCTCATGGTAAAAGGGGAAAGGAAAACAGAGCTTCTCCTACAGCCAGGATTTCCACGCAGTTTTTGCAGCCTCGTTTCCTCCTCAAGCAGGGTCAGCGCCGCCGCGCTTTTTGCTGAATCCCGAAAATTTGGGAGCGACGTTTTTTCGCCTCTGACCTCTCCGGGGTTGTGGAGCGCCGCTTTTTTCCAGTGGCTGGCTGGAGAGCTGACAGCCAGGGAGCTTCAAAGCGGGGAGGATCTGCTTAGCATCATCATCTTCGATCCAAAGGCAAAGCCAAAGCTGACATCTGGCAGCCGGCTTGGCCGCGAGGGCGATTCCACATCACATCCACGGCAGCGTCTGCCAAAAACGCCGTGGGCCAAAAGGCTTTTTGTTGTTTTTTTTTTTTTTTTTTTCTCCATGGAAAAAGAGCTCCTTTTGGAGAGATCAGAGATTGGGGGGATGATCGTGCCAAGCCATCAAAGCTCGGAAGAAGCACGTAGCAGATGCAACTGCCTGCGAATCAGATGTTTCTGCTGCAGGATCTGGTTTTGAAGCTTCTTCCACTTTTTCCCAGCTGGCCCAGTCATCAAAAAAATTTTTTAAAAAATCGTTTCAGTGAAGGCAACTGTATTCTTAGTCAGAAATTTCCTTTTTACCCTTGAGATTGTTGCTGTGGGCACCACAGGACCAGCTGGTCACTCAGTGGTGCTGTTGGTCCTTCTGAACTACCTGTGTGCAGCTTTGTGCCAGCAGCCATGCCAAAACTCAGGAAATGAGGAAAAAGGGCTGAGAAAATCTGTGAAAAAACTCCCCAGGTTTAGCCAGTGCCTACTGGAAGGAAGAAATGACATTTTGCAAAGGGAATTCCCCTGGAGACAAAGAGGTCTGGGAGATCGTTTTGTCTGACCTTTGCTTTTGGAGGGAGAATAAGGGAGAACAATCAGGCCATGCCTTGGCTGATCTGAAATGAGGGTTCAGAGCAGGACAAGCACAGACTGAGAGAACCTAAAAAATATCTTTTCATGGGCAGGGCTTGGATTAAGCCCTATTATTATTTCTATTATTATTATTATTATTATTATTATTATTATTATTATTATTTCTATTTTTGCCTTGATTGATAAAAAGGAGGGAGAGGGACTTTTTATAGGGGCAGAACAAGGGAAAATGGTTTTAAACTGCCACAGGGGAGGGTCAGATTAGGGATTGGGAAGAAATATTTTGCTCTGAGGATGAGGAGGCCCTGGCACAGGGGAAGCTGAGGCTGCCCCTGGATCCCTGGCAGTGTCCCAGGCCAGGTTGGACATTGGGGCTTGGAGCAGCCTGGGACAGTGGGAGGTGTCCCTGCCATGGCAGGGGTGGAGCTGGAGAGGCTTTAAGGTCCCTCCCAACCCAAACCATTCCATTATTCTGTGATTTATAACCTGATGGTTCATCCTCAGTCCAGGAGGAGTGGAGATCACAAAATTAAAGGTGACAAGACAGAGGGCAGCTGGTGGCTGTGCTGCCTCAGCTGCTCCCAAGTTCTCTTGGGCTCTAAAAATGGAAAAGGACAATATTTTGTTCAGAGATTCAAGGAAGAACCATTAAGTGAAAACACTCCGAACTGCAGGAGGACAAATCCATCCCTCTTGAGGACCCAGAACACCTGATCATTGAAATTTATTATTTTTATGTCAGTAGTTCTCAGTATCTATATTTATTTCACAATAAGAACACCAAATGTGGAGTTAAAATCAGAGCACTGAAGTCCACCAGTAAAATTCCCAAGCTATTCTCAAGCACATGGCTGAACCCTCGTTGGATTTGCCATTTTCCCCCAGCTGGTGAGAACTCAGCTTCCTTCACCTTCTGCTCCTTGTGACAAAATATATATGTAGAAACGGGACAGAATAACTTGAAGGGTTATTGTTTTTAGGAGGGTGAAGAAGAAATTGGAACCAGATTCCTGTTTAAATTCTGGTGTTAATTACGTAGTGCGACTCCCTCTGAAATTAATGGAGCTCTGTGTATAAAAAAGGAAAAAGGTACAACTGAGCTATTTCTGCTTCCTCTGTTATCCATGAAGGCTTTGCCAGTCTATTACAGCACAGGGAATATTTAATTATTAATGGGCATGGTTACATCAGCAACCAATAGACGGGAACTCCAAAACTTTCAAGATGTTGAATAAAATCGTTAGAAAAACAGAAAACCCATTTTTAAAAAGGCACTTAAGTGCCCAGGGCTTCCAGTGAACCTCACACAAAACAAGAGTTCGGGTCCAACTTGAGAAATTTGCTCCGTGTGTCATTTTTCCTTTAACATAAAACTTTCAAATGTGCCTTGGAGGAGCTGTTTAACTCACAAACTGTTCATGGGAGAGTGCAAAATAATTATTACTCATATGGTACAGGAGAAACCTGGGGGTCTTTTCTCTCACCACTTGGAGACAGGAGAGCACAGAAAGGAAAAGCTTCATCAGCCAAGCAGAAAATGGTAAAAATAACTCAAATTGCTTCAAGAGTTCAGCTGCCATGCAGAAACTGAGGAGAAAAGTGAGACTGCCCAATATATTTTAGAGGAAAAGCCTGAATAGACATCCTAGGCTCATACTCTTGAAAAATTTAGTATCTGGCTTCTGATTCTCTAAAGTGCCCAATTTTTTCTCCCCCATTCTATGTTGTAGCCTCTTTATCATTATCTACCTTTATTACATAAGGAAAATCTTAAAAGCAGAGATTCAGCATAGCTGAAGAGGTGTTTGTGTTGCTTTTCAAGAGATGTTTTTAATATCTGATGTCAGCTTTTCAAAGGGAAAAAGCAAAGCCTTTCATGTGACCCACTCTGGGTATCACAAAGAGAGTTCATTAATTAAATAATGATGTCACCTTCTAATATCTCATCTAGATAATAAATATACCCCAAATAAATATCATGAATCACAGAATCAACAGAATTCTGTGGAAGGAAAAGACGTTTGTGATCACTGAGCCCAACCTCGGAGCTGGATGTTCTCCTTGCAAGGACAAGTGTCCAACACATTCCCACAAAGACAGGGAGAATAAATTCCATTTATTCCGTTTATTTCTGGTTATTATTGTATGATTAACATTATTCCACTATTTTAATCATGGAATCACTGATAGGTGCAAACGTTATCCAGCTTTTAGCAAACCCTTTGATAAATCTCTGAAAAGAGATAATTTTTGGATTTCAGGTTGTAGTTCCTAACATTCCTCTGGTTTAATTCCCCTGATTTAACGATGATAATTGTATCAGTGAGTTATAATTACTCCAAAGGCTCGTTGTCAGTAATTAACACGCTTTCTTTTCCCTGCCAGTGCCCCTGCCCAACAGGAGGTACACCCAGGACGCTCTGCCCGACGCCTTCCCCAGCTGCACGGCGCCGGCGGTGCCCGGCAGGTACAAAGAGGAGCTCTACGACCCCGGCATCCCCAAACACACCAAAACCGAGCCCAGGCTGCAGCCCCACCCTGCCCACCTCATCAAAGAGGAGAACAAGCTGGCTTTTAACAGAGACCTGCAAGAAAAGATGGGCCTCATCAACGAGGCCAATCCCTTCTCCAACCCCTTGCTGCCCAAATCCGAGTGCTGCCAGGCCAAGGCCGTGGGACAGCTGAGCCACCTGCTGCCCGTGCCCTCGGCCTACGAGCAGGGCAGGAGGATTTGCCTCAAGGAGCCCAAATTTGGCCACCTCAGCCACCACCCCCACCACCCGGGCGGCCTGGAGGAGGCGGAGGGCGGCGAGAGGATGGGCGCCAAGCTGGCGGACCACGAGGCCGAGGGCGAGCGGCCTTTGATGGAGGTGAGGCCCTCGGGGCAAGTCCCCTTCGTGCTGCTCAACTACCACCACGTGCTGGCCAAGCACGGAGCTTTCCAAGCCTCTCCCTCGGAGAATTATCCCTACGGCGGCGCCGAGGAGGTGAACGCCTTCGTTTACAAAAACCAAAGCCCCTCCTCGGCCTCGTCCCCGGAGAGCCACAAGGAATCGGCGCTGCCCCATTACATCGGGACTTCCGTCATCATCGCCAACGGCAGGTGACGGCGGCGCGGGAAGGGTCTGGAGTTCCATCGGAGGAGGATTTGCAAATTAATAAAAAAGGAGAAAAAATTAAAAAAAAAAAAAGGCATGAGGAAACACGGTGATGTTCACTGGTGAGGGACGAGCTGGGGGGTTCCACGAGTCCCAGCGGCCTCCATCCCCCCGCCGTGCTTCGGTGTCCCGGATAAAGCTCTGGTGCCAGGGAGGAGCCAAGTTCCAGATCTTTATTTTTGTTATTTTATAGTGTGCAGCAAAAGGAAACGAGAGGTGTTATATGCAGAGGTTTATATGAAGAATTTTTTTTTTCACCCCCCGGACCCCCCCCCTCCTTAAAATAAACTCAAGATTTTTTTTTTTTAAATCATTATCATAAAATACGCATTCTAGTTTAGGGTTTTTTTGACAAATTGTGTGAAACCTCGCATCGACTCTCCACCCAACCCCCTGACAGATGGACTTTGTTGAGAGAGTGGTGATTTTGTGCAACCACAACACAGCTGTCCTACCCAAACAGAAAAAAAAAAAATCTTATTTATTAATTACTGAAAAAGTTTTAAAACTAAATAAATCAACCCTAAAATCTGATTTATTTAACGCAGATTTCAGCGTTCTGAGATTGTTGCCACCACCATTTATCTTGACAAGGGACAATATGACAAATTAATAGGTACAAAGATAGGTATTACAGGGTTACAGGGCTTGTCATGGCAAATTGGGACAAATTATGGAGCAGGAACTAATTCCCCACAAATAAGAAAAGGAAACTCCTAAATCCTGTGTTTCCCCGAGTATTCTGGGGGAAGCCTGCGCAGATTTTTCAACCCAGCCAGTCACAAATACATCTTAATAACAGCCCCAGAAATGTTTTCTTTATAGTCAAGAGAATAATGAACATTTATGCCTCATTTTGAACTTACCAGTAGAATTGTGAGCTTTGAAAGGTCCAGCTCTTAACACGCTGAACTTCCTCCAGCATAAATCCTGTTGTCAGCACCAAGGCAGGGCTGGAATTCCCTGATTTGAGCACCTCACAAATCCCCAACAGCACATTGGAAACACTCACGTTGGGCCCAGCCGGCCAGGAATAGATTCTCACCCCTTTATTTTTAATTCTTTGCAGAGGATGGATCTGGGTGAGTTTAATTGACAACACTCAGCTCACGGCGGTTTTGAGCCACTTCCCCAAGCATTGTGAGAGGATAAAGCAACAAAAGAGTCCCTAAACAATAAATGTGGCTGTAGATTCCACTCAGCTCCATCTCTTACCCCAATTCAAGCTTAATTCAGAATTTTTCAAACTCATCAGATTTTAAAGACAACTTCACTGAAACACCTTGAGCATTCTGGGATAGCAAAAAGTTCCCTGTCCATGGCAGGGGGTGGAACTGGAAGAGCTTTAAGGTTCCTTCCAACCCAAACCATTCTAGGATTCTTTGAAGAAAATTTTTACCTGGTTTGTGTGATATGGGAAAAAAAAACTTTCTCATGGATTGCACCTTGTCAGAAAAATCACAATGCAATACTCAGTCCTGAAAATTCCATGTTCTTCATCTTTCCTATGCAGCAATAATTCATCCCAGAATGGTTTGGGTTGGGAGGGTTGGTTAAAGCTCATCCAGTTCCAAGGCCCTGAAATGGGCAGGGAACTTTTCATTAGGATACAGTAATTAAAGTTATTTCCTTCTGTGCATGAATATTTATTGCTGTGAGTACCCAAAAATGCTTTAAAACAAAGGCTTGAAAACAATTTTCAGTATTGTTTTTCATTGCTTCCTATTAAAGGTTAACAGAGAAAGCTTTATTATCAAATTAACGTTGACTTGGAAGTGAACTTGAACTGAACACTCTCAGCTGACTTTTTCAATCACATGAAAAATACATTTTGTGCTAAACAGAACAACAACAAAAAAAGCCAAATCAGTGATTAGAAAAAAAACCAAAATCAGAACCAACCCAGCAGAGTCTGTAACTTTGGTTTGTTCAAGGCTGGAGAAGCTGGCCAGCCTCCAGAAAAGCTGTAAATGTGGATTACAATCATGCTGACCCCGTAAATCAAAGCCAGGAGACACCGGTCGCTTTTCCAGCAGCTTCAGAGCCCTCCCAGCCCCTGCTCCACATAAACGACCCCAACTCCTGAAAAGATAATTATGCCAAGACTCCGGGGTTAATTTTCTTCAATTAAATTAAAGCCACGCCCTGCAAAGGAGCCACTGGCACGGTTGGCATCATTAAAAAGAAACCTGATGCCCAACCCCTCCTGCTGCACTTTCCCCCTCATTAGTGGCACTGCTGCATTTGGGTGTTCCTGGAAGTGCTGCTTGCTGTAAAAACACCAAAAAAATCAGGTTTTGCTTGGAAAAAAAATCCGCCGCGGGTATTTTTCAGCTGGGTATTTTTCCACCTTGTTATTCCCACTTGCAGGCTTCACTCCAGCAGCCTGAGCAGAGGAGGTGTTCCATCATCATCATCATCCTCCCCCAGGTGTTCCATCATCTTCTTCCTCCCCCAGGTGTTCCAGGGGCACAGGAAATTTCCCCTCGAGGGAATAACGACCCAATTACGAATTCACAGCTGATAATGCAGGGGAAGGTGCAGAAAAGATGGCAAAAGCAAATGTAGGAAGGATTTTTATTTTTTTTTTTCCCCCCTTCACTCCAAGATTTAAACAGCAATTCCGTGTTACCACCTGGGAGTAAATTACATCGGGAGAAAAATGGGATTTTTGGTTAAATTACAGATGTTCTCAGCACGGTCACAGTGCAGAACAGGGCGCTGCCATCACAGTGGCAGTGTTATAATAATGAAAAATTGTTTAAATAATGCAAAAAAAAATATGGCACTAAACAGGAATGTGAATTGAAATATTTCATTAAAAATAACCTCATTTCTCATTAGTATTTGAGCCACACCTTTGTCATGAGACTCCACAAGATTTTAACTCTCAGGTGAGTTCAGACCTAGCAAGAAAATCATTGAAAATGGGAGAAAAAGAGTGAAAGAAGGAATATTTTACCAAAATCATAGAAAATTTGGGTTGGGAGGGACTAAAGATCTCATTCCAACCCCCTGGGAATCTTCCACCAGATTGAGATAGAGCTGGAAAAGTGAATCCCATATTGAGGTCTCCAAGTTTTGGAAGCGATGCAATGGAAATAAAATAAGGTGATAAAGGCACAGATTTATCCCCAGGTCTCTGTGATTTGAAAAAGGGAACTGAAGGAAATTCAGCTCAAGAGGTGCAAAATTGGGGAATTCATCACTGAAAATGGCAATGAACGGGAAATCTGCCAGAATTCCTCCAGAAATCTCAAGATGGGAAATAAATTCTTTTTTTTCAGCATTTCAGTCACACTTCAAAAAACTCCACAGAGGAAATGTTGTTATTCCATTTTCTTTTCCTGAAGGTTAGATTTTGCTTTTATTTTTTTTAAATATGATGCAGATAAAAGCTATTTGGCAAGTGTAGGTGAAGAAGCACGCAACCCAACCAACCTATTCATGCTCAGAATTATCTATGTATTCCCTGAAAATGTAAAGCATTTTTTGCTTATTTATTATGTAAAACAAAACTGTTAAAATGTTAATAAAATCCTGTAGCCAAAGGAAAACTGAGTTGAATTTCTTTCTCATTTTTTTTAAATACAAAACAAAATGTTTCACAAAGGACAACGGTGCATATTTGAAAATTTATTTCAACTGTGACCAGTTCTATAATTGACAATTAATGCACTTTAGAAAACACACACTGATTTTTTTGTTTAATTTATTGTATTTTTGCCACGTTGCATTTGAAATGAAGACACTTGGAAAACTCAAACAACACAAAATCACTCATGAGATGCTCAACACTCGACAATTCTTCCCTGCAGTTCTCTTTGCTCCATCATTTTTTGACCTCTGCTCTTTCCTGGGCTCAGATTTCATTTCTTTGGTGTCTGACCAAGGCAGTGCATCCCCACCACCACTTAGACATGCAAATATTTTTTCTCAAACCCAGGAACCAGCAGAAATCTTTCCCCTGACAGATATTTTGATTACACAGAGCTCCAAAGGAGTTGCAAAAAGTAATTTTTTTTTTTTCAGGCTGCTGAGGCAGCTGAATCAGAGAAAGCAAAGAAACCAATTTTTGCACAGCGAAGCAGCAGCATAAAGAATTAAACACTTTAATATTATTTCCAGGTAATAGCCCTTGATTTGTTGGATATATTTTAAAAAAAAAAATATGCTCTGAAGTCTTATAAAAGCTTTACTAGAAGCAGGATGTGCTGCCTGGACTCTGAAATGTGAAGTCCATTATTACTTTTTCAAACCTTTGGAAGCAGCTTTGTTGCTGACTGGGCACGACCCGCCCTGGACTCCCAACACACCCAGAAGTTTTCCTATCAATAAACAACCCCCACAAATGTTTCCACCATGAGAAATGTTCTAGCAGAGCCCAGCAGGAAAAAAAAAATTTAAAAAAATGAAGTCACAGAAACAGGGACGTGGTAATAAATGGGTTTTTTGAAAGCACTTCATCAAGAAAATAGTTTAAGATATGAGCTCAGCCTCACAATGGAAGAGGTGTTTTACTAATCCAGACAGCTGAACGAAATGGAACCTTCCCAGTGCATTATTCCTGGGCCAGCCCACACCACATTTGTCTGTCACACTGGGAGAACGAGGAAAATGAGGATTTTCCTGTAAAAACCTTGTGGCTTTCTGGGCATGAGGAGGAGTCAGAGCCTCCCATCAACCTGACAGAGCCAAGGACTCATCCACAAGGATTTATCCAGCTGCTCCTCATCCCATGGGAATTCTCCTTGTCTTTGGTTCTTCTAAAGGGAAGGGAACAAATCCTTCACCCAAATCCAGGCTGGAAGTCGGAGACACCAGGAGAGGACATTGAAAAGGCAAAAGGGGCTCCCACAGCACCCCCTGAGCTCTGGCACAGCTTTGGGGAGCTCTCCCTTGTGCCAAGGGAATTCCACTCCAGGTTTCTTCCCAATGCAAAAAAAAGTTTGGGAATAAACCTGACAACTCCAAGTGAGAACAGCTCATCCTCAAGGCAACAACAAAAGGACCAAGAGCAACCAGGAAATGTTGCAGCATTTTGCTGTTAAAAAATCCCTCTGCTGCTGCCCAGCCACTGAAGCTTTACAGACTCATTCTGCCCTTCCAAAATTTCCGTGGTTTATCCTTTTCCTCATCTTTTTTTTTGTCCCCAGTGAAGGAAGTTTGAAGGAAGTTTGAAGGAAGTTTGAAGGAAGTTTGAAGGAAATTTGAAGGAAGTTTGAAGGAAGCCACTCAAGCCCCAGCCTGAGGCACGACCTGGTTGTTCAACCCCTCCAAGGCACTTCCCAGTCTGTGTGGAACGTGAACAAAACCCAAAAATTGGCAAATCCTAAAGCTGAGACAGTCTGAGCTACAAATTCTGGGGTTAAGGTGAAGTCTTGTAAAACTCAGTGGTTGGAAAAGCAGCACCAAAGCTCTGCTTTCCTGCAGCAGAATAGTGAAGGAAAAGGCAAAATTAAATGAGAATGCAGCAGGATGATGTGAGTGTGCATGTGCACACCAATTTTTAATAAATCTGGATATAAATATATGATTTCTTCTTTTTATTGAAGCATTATTAAGCCAGACTGAGTTTCAGTTGATTACAACATGCATTAATGCTGAATTCTGATATCAAAGGTAGCTGCCAAAGGTTCTCAGCCCAAAGCAGCTGGTGGGAAAAAAAAAGCTAAACTTGGTGTACCATTTTAATTATGGCAATTAGCAGCTCTGTGTGTGCAGGTCTAGGAGATGCTGGTGTGCAGCCTCACGTGATTTGGATCATGGGGGAAAAAAAAATCCCAGCAGGGTTTGGACAATCAGGACAAATCTTCTGTGAGATGGAGCATAAAATCCTAAATTTAACAGGGACAATTTAATTCCTGCTCTTGCTGCCAAACCACCCAAACCCTAATATGTGAAGATTGGTCAAAATTACCATTACAGACGAGTTTCCTTGTTTTAAGACTTCTTGGCTTTGGAGCTGAAACAATCTAAAATGTTTGGATTGTTTATGAGGTGAACTTTAACCCAAAAACCCCACTTCTGGCTAGCAGACACTAGTTTCCTTTCTGAAAACCAATCTGGCTGAAAAAAAAGAAATTAAGGTGGCCACATCACACCAGGGACAAACCTGGTGGGCACAGAATTGTTTGGGGAGCTGTGGTGGCCAATTCTCCTTGGGAGAAAACCTCACCAAGCTCCCCCGTGGCTGCTCCAGAATTCCCAGGCTGTTCCCACCCCCTGGAAATGTGCAGGCAGCCCCAAAAACGAGCTGCTGTCAGGTGTGAAAGCTCTTGCTTTTAGTGCTCAGCAGCAAAAGCTGACACTGCCTTGGGAAAAGGGGTGACCACAGAGCTGTGGGAGAGAATTTGGACATGGGGGAAGGGTGTGATTTCTCTTTTTCACTGGAGTAGCTGTTTGCAGGAGGGGATTTGATTTATTCCCTTTAATTATTCATTTCAATTCATTGAGATAATGATATAATTACCACTAAATTTGAAATTAATTACAGGTTCCATCCCCTGAGATGGGATTCTGCAAAAACCTGGCTGTGACACTGCTCCAAGTGGGTTTTGCTCCCAGGGGCTGAAAGCTCTTGGAAAAGCTGGATTTAAAGGACAGATGAGATGATTTACTCAGATCCAACTGACTGAGGAGAGCAGAGTGCAGATCACTTGGACAACCAAGCACAGTTCCTAAGTGCTGATGGAAAACTCTCCCAAAAAAAAGACAAGGCAGCCATTCAGAGGTGCAGACCTGAGATCAAAGCACAGGTTGGTAAATTATTGTAGAGGTCCACAAAGAGAAGAACCAACTCAGCAAGGATCTTCACCCAGACCTGCAATTAAGCACAGTGGTGATCCCAGCAATTCAGGAATATGTGATGTTCCAGCTGGTTTTAGTGCAGACAACACAGAAAAACAGAATTTAGTTAAAAAATAAAAAATAAAAAAGTAAATATTGTCCTGCACTGTGCTAAATCACACAGAAACAAAACAAAAAAGGCAATATTGAGCCACTTCAGTCTCTCCAGTATAAGGTGTGAATGAAGAGAAATGTTCAGCACAAATGTTCCTTTGCAATCAGACTCCTTACAAAGAATGGCAACAGAGGTGTGGTTTGGAGTTAATGAAAGGAACAACGGAGGTCATCACCTCCTTGCAGCTGCTGAAGTCACCCACGGCAAACACAAAGCAGAAAATCAGGAGGAAAGACCAAACTTTCAGTTCCCCTTCCCACCTTGAGCAGGTTTGGGTGGCTGCAGAGCTCCCTGTCAGTGCTTGGGGACGATGAGGTTCCTCAGCATGTCAAAGGAGTTGCCATCAGGGTGCACAGACTCCACTCCCTTGCCCTCCTGGTGCACCTGCAGGTATCCATAGTCATCGATGCCGACGATCCAGGCGGCCGGGCCGGCCTCGCTGCCGAGCCGCACCTGCTTCCCGCTGGGGGGAGAATTCTGTCAGCAACCCATGGGCTATGAGATCCTAAAATTGTGCCCTAGGAATTCAGCTTTTGTGGTTTTTAAATTCTGTGCTGCGTTAGTGCATAGCTCTAAACTCCTTATCAATTGTTAGCTACTGTCTTCCCATTTTGGTCAGACAAAAGAATCCCTCTCTAGACCTGAGATCCAAGGTCACCCTACAGCCTCAGGCCCTGAAAAATATAAACAGAAGTTGTTGGAACCCTGGGCACTGAGAATTTCAGGCTTTCTGTGCTGAAAAAACACTACATTTGACCTCCAAAAAAACCACTACATTTGATCTAAAAAAACCCACTACATTTGACATGAGACCGTGGAAGAGGCTTCCAAAATTGAGTGACAGCACTGGGATTGTGAGTGTGGAGTTTGAATAGAAGTGTGTGATAGCACATAGTGGAAAACTGAGAGTTGAAGGGTTTAGAATATTTTAATATATATAAAGCAAGATGGAGGATTTAGGGCAGAGGCCAGTCCTTCTTTTTCACCTTCTCCATGGCTCTGGGTGGGATTTTGTAATTGGGTAGAAAAGTCTGCATTGTTGGCCATGGGTGGTTGGTTATTGGGTTAAAAGTAAAAATAATTGAGGTGTCATTTCATAATTAGACAGTTTGTTCTTAAAAGGCCTCATAGAGAGATAGAGACAGAGCCATTTTTCACTTTATTTGTAGAACTCACAGCTTGTGAGACTGTAACATAGATAAAAATTAATAAACTCAGAGTCTGAACAAGAAACAACGTCTCACAAGAATTTAATCCCAACTCTTGCAGAAAAGAAGATAAAAAAGCAAAAAAAGTGAATTGGGGGGCAGCAGACTGGGGGAATGTGACTTCATCACCTGAAGCTGTAATTGGAGGATGAACCCCTGATATGTAAATGGACCAAACTTTTAATTGTCTGAAAAACTCGTGACCATTTGTCCACCTTGGGTGTAGCATTGAAGGCTTCTGGCTGCCCCAAGTGTATCTGTGGAAGGCCTTGAATAAATCCCTACTCTTATTTTCTTAATCTTGTCTAGCCTCTGCTCTACGCAGCCACTCCAAAGCATCAAAATCACCTCATAGGACTCATCAGAATCATTAAATGGATCATGAAATGGTTTGGGTTTGATGCCTTGGGAAGGGTGACCTGAAACAGAGACTGGATAATTTATTGAAAGGCCTCAGCATTCACCTTGGGTAGAACAAGAGCCTGACTCTACACCCAAAGTGGACACAAAATGGACACAAAATGGTCACAAAAGGGACACAAAATGGCTGACCCATCACGAGGTCTCACACTTTTATCAGTTTTGGTCCATTTGCACATTGGGGTTTCATTGTCCAATCCCAGCTCCAGGTGATGCAGTCCCACCCTTCTTGTTTTCTCCCCTCAGCCCCCGTTGTTTGTGCTTTTGGGCCTGAAAACTTGTCCCAGTTGTCCTTGGTGTGCAGCAGGACAGGGATTTGTTCTGTCTCCCTACCCTGTCAAGAGAGCTGAGTGACCCTGACTGTGAGCTCTGGGCAGCACAGAACCTGAAAAACATGAAAGCTGAAACTTAAGGCTAAATCAGGTTGGAAAGGACCTTAAAGATCATCCAATTCCAGCCCCGACACCTTCCACTATCCCAGGGTGCTCCAAGCCCTGTCCAGCCTGGCCTTGGGCACTCCAGGGATGGGGCAGCCAGGGTTTCTCTTTGCCAGGGCCTCCCCACCCTCACAGGAAAGGCTTCACCCTCTACCAGAATATTTTATTTCCCACCTCATTGGTTATTTACACAGAATGACTTCCAGCAGCATTTTCTACCTGCTTTAATTTCCTTTTGTGGAATGAGCAGAGTTGGAATTAATCCAAACAGTCAATTGTTTTTTCCCCCTTAAAAGTACAGCAGCTTCATCCATCTCTAACCAAATCAATCCCAATTCCTTTTGTTTGGAGATGGATATGTGTAAAGTACCTGGAAACATTCTTTAACTCATGCTAGTCACTGATTTATCCTGTGCTACTTTAATTCTCCCTTCAAAAGGTGCATCCTGCTTGGGAGCGTATTTTAAATTATTTACTCGTATTAAAGGGAATTCTGTGGGAAAGGAAAAACATCCATGAGTTCTTCCATTGGTTTTGTTAAAGTTTGAGAAGAAGATAATTCTTACCTGTGCACCCAATATTTGTAGTACTGGGGAAGAACTCCATTGGGCCCCTTCTCCTGAAAAACCTCGATGAGCCTCTCGAGCACAGTGACAGTCCTTGCAATGAGGCAGTCTGCACTCAGAGGCTTCAGCTCTGTCCCCTCTTCCCTGTTCAACTTGGCAACCAGATCATTGATGCAGATCGTGGGGTTGCTGTTGTTCACATTAAACCCAAAGCCTGGAGAAGACAAAGGGAAGGACACAATCAAACAGACAAACTCTTTGTTACCACTACAACCCCGTGCAATTATCCCTCAGGATGGCTCCCAGAGCTGGGTTCATTCAATCTCTTACACTTTGAACCTTCTTGCTCCTGTAATTACAATTCCCAGCTCAGATTTTGCTCCTTGTCCTCAAAATGCCTCCTCAGAATTAGAGGCAAATCCAGGAGAGCCTTTCAACCACCCCCAACCCATCAGTGAGGGCTGGGAGAGGATAAACTGCACCTTGGTTCCAAAACCATCCATGTGAGACATTCTTTTACTCCCTGGAAGCTCACTCAGAGAACAACTGATCCCACCCTAAGATGGAGTTTTATCTCCCAGCCTAAAATTCAGCTCAGAGACTTTTCTGCTCACTGCAGGGAGCTGAGTGCCCTTTCCAAAAATCCAGACTTTTCACTCAGCTGATAAGCCTCGTTTGGCTGGCTCGGGGAAGCCCAGAAGATTTGATTTTAGCTTAGCAAGACTCCAGTTTGCCTAATCTATCTCACCACAGCAGAGCCTTTAGAAGCCTCAAGCCTCTCACTGAGATTTCTCCAGCTGGAATTCCCAAATTCTGAGTTGGCAGAGTGCCTCCCTTGTTTAAACACGGCTCTTGGGGCCTTTTCTGCAGCCTGCTGAAACAGGCTTTGAGGGATGTAAAGAACTATATGGTATTACCTGTTTATTTTTTTTCTCCTAATAATTTGGGGTTTTTTTTTTCTTTCCTCAGATATTTGGGATAAAACCCCCTGTTTGTCAATAATGGGACATGATGCAGCTCCATCTGCAAGGAGGTGCAGACGTCTCAATTTGTAAATCTGCTATTGATAATTCATGGTTTGTATTAACTTTGAGGAGAAGGATCTCTTCAGCAAAAAGGAGTTTTTGATTTTTTTAACAAGCTAGGGAATGCACACCAACGAGGCACGGTGATCCCAACACCCCAGTCCTGTGGAAATGAGCTGAAATGGGTTACTGGAAAGAGATAAAGGAAAATGAACTGGAAAATGCAACGAGCTGTGCCAGAAAATCCCAACTCGGTTGTTTGAGCTCCAAACAGTGAGAGGGAAGAGAGACAACGTGGCCACTAAGGTCCATCAGCAGCCTCAGAATCAATGCTCAGCACCCCAAAAAGTGGGACACAACAGCCACCCTGGGACGAGGAGCTCAGCTGGAGCCCCAACACCCAGGAATGAACACAGCAAAGGGGAAAAGGCAGCCAGGAAATTAAAGAACCACGAGGTGCTCAGGGCTCTGGGGACATCTCTGCAGTGTCCACGACAGAAGTGAGTGTTCAGCAGTGCCCCTGCAGTGCTGATGTGGCTGATGGATGTTGCAGTGGTGGAACCATGAGGATCTGGACGTGCCTGAGCAGAGGCAGAGGAGCGTTCGCAGGTCACGCTCGCTGGCTGTCCCCTGCATTCCACTGGTGCTTGGCTCCTCTGTCTGCTCCGAGTCTGGCCCTCACATTAATGGTGAATTTTCTTCTCAGAACTCCTCCTCCACAAGTTCCTGACACCGTGATGTTCTTCAATTTTAAATTTCAGATTGAAGTGAAACAAAAAAAAAAAAAGGTTTTCTGGTTGTTCCTTTTTCAAACTGTGTTTAAAAGCCTCAGGGTGAAGCGTGGCGTCTGCAAGGCTCGAGCAGTGAAAACACAGAGATGATGCTGCTTTGTCTTTGATCTCATTCTCCTGAGCTCCTTCTTGGAGCACTGAAGCCACAGAGATGATGTTGGAATTCTGGATGCTGAGAATTCCAGGCTTTCTGTGCTGCCAGGCACTGACCCCCAAGCAAACACTGCATTTGACTTGAGGTCGTGGAACAGGCTTCCAAAATTGAGTGACAGCACTGGGGTTGTGGGTGTGGAGTTTGAATAGAAATGTGTGATCTCACAGGGTGAAAAACTTAGAATTTGAGGTTTTAGTATATAGTACTATATATATATAAAGCAATGTGGAGGATTTAAGGCGTTGTCTAAGTCCTTCTTCATCTTCTTCTTGGTTTTGGGTGTTTTCTTCTAATTGGGTGAAAAAGGCCTGCATTGTGGGCCTTGGATGGTTAATTATTGGGTTAAAAGTAAAAATAATATAGGTGTCACCTCTTTATTGCATAGTTTATGTTTAAATAACCTTGGAAAGAGGTAGAGGTGCTCCATTTTCTACCTTGCTAGTCAGAGCTCATAACTCATGAGACTGTGATATAAATAAGAATTATTAAACACTGAGCCTGAACACAAAACTGCAGCTCCTGTGCATTAATCCCAGCTCTAACACAAAGAAAAGAAGATAAAAAACTTCACAAGATGAACTTTGATTTTCATCATTATCCTCAATTATGGGAGATTCTTAAGAATGCCATGAAAAGAGAGAGTTCAGTGCCTGGAGGTGGCACTCAGGGCTCTGGGCTGGGGACAAGGTGGCACAGCTGGGACTCCATGGGCTGGGAGGGCTTTTCCAACCTCAGGGATCCTGGGATTCTGTCTGGGAAAGGATCCTGCATGACTGTGAAAAAGGGGTGATGGATCTGACACACCTTTCCTGTTGGGGAAGCTGAATCCCATCACTCCTACTGATAAAAAATGTAAATATCATGAGGCCTCTCAATGACTCTCAGTGAAACACAGCACTGGGATGATGGAAAAGATCCTTGGATTCATCTGGAGCAAGGAAGTCTCAATTTTAAAAGCTCCCAGGTGAAAACAGACTGATGAAAATGGACATTTATCTAACCCTCAGACCTACCAGATCACTCCTATGGATATCAGAGAATGGATACACAAAGCCTCCTTTTGAACTGGAATATTTTGATGTTTAGGGGAAGAATCAAAAGGTCCAAACCAATTATGTGAAGTGCTTAAGAGATACTTGATATAATGAACTATTTTTGGACGTTTTTCTGTTTTCCTTGTGTTAACCAGGCTGCAGGAAAACACAGAAGCTGTAAATGGTTGATGGGGCACTGAGAGATTTCTTAAATTTCGGTGCAATTTCCATTCTGTTCATGTTGGTTACTTACAAAATGAAGTATAAAATTGCACAGAAAATGTCCTGGCTGGGCATGTTTCACAGAAGGAGGTGACTTCTTCAACTCTTCTCTTGCTTGCACCTCTAAAATCACAGAACTCTGATAGAAACAACATCATGTCCACTCCATCTTTGCAGGACATTTTACTTGTGCTACATTCAAATATCAAATATCATCTTTTTCTTTACCCTTTTAGACCTGCTAAGAAAATTGAATTTTCTTTCAATTTTTTAGACACAGCAGAGACAATTATTTTTGGAACCAGAATCTGGCAGGTTTTTAAGCAGATCTGGGATGATGCTGATGAGAGGAAAATCTTCCTTAGCAAATAGCAGGATGATTATGAGACTAGAGAAGGTAAAAACATCTCAAAATTAAAAAATGAAAACATTACTCTGTGTACATAGCCCTTCTGATTTAAAAGGCATGTTCTTCATTTGACTATTTGTCAAATTACAAAAAATACATAAATTGGAAAAAAAAAAAGGATGGAGTTTTCAGTATGTTCCACTGGTTTTGCAATAAATCAAGGAGGACAATTTCCCTCTCCCATGTAATGCTCTTCCTTTGAACTCTACTGCACCAATCCAGATGCTTGCATTCATGTTTTACTTGTCAAGCATATGGAATTATTAAGAAGAATGAAAACATTTACATTTTCTGCTTCCTCTGGCTATAATGTTGTGCTTTATTTCCTTATGCCCGCTGTCATTACTTGTTCTTGTCGTTGCCATTTTTACTGATACAGACACTGATAACAAAATCCTCCAGGAAAAAAATAAAAGCAGCACAGAAAAGCTTCAAAACAGACATTTACCAATGAGAATATGAAATGTTGTTTCGATGAGTGTTGAGTTTACCAGAACTCCACCGAGCTTCATCAGATCACTGTAGTAAATATCATTTGGCCACTTCACTCGCAGCTCAATGTCCTAAAAGGAAACAAAACCAGATAATTTAGAGACATTTATGGCTCATTCATCACTCCACAGTCTGTAGAGAATCATGGAAGGGTTGGGCTGGAAGGGATCTCAAAGATCATTCCAAGCGCTGCCATGGCAGGGACACCTCCCCCTGTCCCAGGCTGCTCCAAGCCCCAATGTCCAACCTGGCCTGGGACACTGCCAGGGATCCAGGGGCAGCCACAGCTGCTCTGGGAATTCCTGCCCAGCCTCTCCCCACCCTCCCAAGGAAGGATTTTTTCCCAACATCCCACCCAAACTTGGCATTTTTCAGTTTGAAGCCATTCCCTGGGTCCTGTCCCTGCAGCCCTTGGGAATTGTCTCTCTCCAGGGTTCCTGCAGCTCCTTCAGGCCCTGCAAGGCCACCCTGAGCTCAGCCCAAAGCTTCTCCTGGCCAGGCTGAACAATCCCAGCTGTGCCAGCCTTTCCTCCCAGCAGAGCTGCTCCAGCCCTGGGATCATCCTGGGGCCTCCTCTGGGCTCTCTGCAGCAGCTCCATGTCCTCCCTGTGCTGGGGCAGCTCTGCAGGTGGGCTCCCACCTGGGCAGGGCAGAGGAGGAGAATTTTCTCGACCTCTTTGCCACACCCAACGTGCTGCTGTCAACTGCTCCTCACAATGAGAATTTACTGAAGTGCTCCACAAATGCTACAGAAAACCCAACCCTGCCTGAGGAACTCTGCAGGAACCAGCCAAGCAGACAGTGACACCCTGAATTTTGGAAAGGAAATCCAGCAGACAGGAGAAATCCCAAGTTCCCAACCACATAAATACTCCAGAAATGTCCTAAAGCCATCCTTGCTCTCAGGGAACACAAACTGAGTCCCAGCCCCACAGTGCAGCTTTTGTTGAAAGCACAGGGCTGAGCTGAACTTTGCACTGGCTACTTAAACACCAAAAGAAAGCAAATGTGCTTCCTGCAGTTTGAAACACTGCCCACCACTGCTGCATCCCCGGGGGCAAATTAGGGGAGGTGCTCCAGGCCTCCAAGAGTCGCATTCCCTCCTCTTGTAGGGGATGAAATCCCTTTACAGGATGTGTGAAAGCTGCACCTGGCTCTGTGTCTACTTTCCTGACAGATTTAAAGGCCAGGGAGGAGTCCATGACACGTCCACTGACAGGAAATACTCCCTGATTTTGCTATCAAAGCATTCTGAGGGAAAGTATCACCCACTCGTGCTCCTTATGGAAAAGAACTCGGCTCCTCAAGGTGGGGAAAGGTTTGTGGGAGACTCTGGAGACACAGGAGGTATGACAGAATAAAATGGTGTTATCAGTGATAAAAGGGCTTCCAAAGGGGGAAACACACCCTGGAAGACATCAGGCAGCAGCTCTGTGACTGAAGTGACAACAAGCAGCAAGAACTGTGGCAGTTGGGTGTTCTCATGACTTTGTTGGGTACCACACAAAATGTCACAAAATAGGCTGGAAATGGAGCATGTTCTTGGTTTCCCTCTGCTGTTCTCAGAATGGGAGAGCGAAGCATCCTCTTGATTTAAAGCCCTTTTTGCATCCTCAGCACGAACATCTGACAAGGGAACTTCCAACTGAGCCCTCAGATCTGCTCTGGCAGGACCCACAACAAAGGGCTTGGGTGCTGCTGGTTCAGCAGAGTCAATGATTGTGGCCAAAAAAACAATGACTGCTGATAAACTGAGACATGGAGCTTCTGGAACCACATGGAGGCACCAGGATGAGCAGAGGGCTGGAGCAGCTCTGCTGGGAGGAAAGGCTGGCACAGCTGGGATTGTTCAGCCTGGCCAGGAGAAGCTTTGGGCTGAGCTCAGGGTGGCCTTGCAGGGCCTGAAGGAGCTGCAGGAACCCTGGAGAGAGACAATTCCCAAGGGCTGCAGGGACAGCACCCAGGGAATGGCTTCAAACTGAAAAATGCCAAGTTTGGGTGGGATGTTGGGAAAAAATCCTTCCCTGGGAGGGTGGGGAGGGGCTGGGCTGGAATTCCCAGATTTGCTGTGGCTGCCCCTGGATCCCTGGCAGTGTCCCAGGCCAGGTTGGACATTGGGGCTTGGAGCAGCCTGGGACAGTGGGAGGTGTCCCTGCCATGGCAGGGCTTGGAATGATCTTTGAGATCCCTTCCAGCCCAAACCACTCCATAATTCCATGACTCTGTAGATTATCCCACTGTTCATTGCTGCTGCAGTTGGCATGGACATAAAGAAAAGCCTTGCAGTACTTGAGTCTAAAGGGGAAATTCAAGCCCTGATGTTTTTGATAATTTTTTAAATTTTCTTGCTGTAACAGATTTGAGTCCAGACCCTTAACTCTGTTTTTCCCCCCTGCCAAGGTCTGATGTCCCCTCATGTTCAGCAGATCTGTCCTGGTCACAGAAAGCTCTTCACTGTCCAAATGCTCAGTACAGTGCACACATTATTAATCCACATTTTTTACATCAATATTTGGTTCTTCAGCCACCTTTTTCCCCTTGAAAGGAATAAAATTAAAAAATGCCACAGTAGGGCAGGCACACAGAAGCAAAACCACCTCCATTCATAAATCAGCTCCTTCCCCAGTCATCCCTGCATTTTATAAAACTAACTCTTGTCCCTTCGTTTTTAAGTGGTCAAATTATCCACTCCAGCCACATATTTTATATTGCAAATTTTAGCCTGAAGCATTTCGTTTTTCCAGTCAGGTTATGAAGCACTGAATTTAGAAGGTTTTAATAGAAAGGCTGACAGACCCTAAACTCCAGCAAAGCTACTGGGTGCCACTATAATAAAGTTCATGTGTAAATGTGTATAAGTCATTGATTTTCTGTAATATAGGAAACATATGCTTTACTTAACTACCTCTGTAAAATACCAAAGTTTTATAGTTAGCAAATATTAGGAAATGGTAACATTAAAAAGGAGATATATGAGGTGATAAAGAAGACTGGTTCTTCATTTTAATACTGATGACAGGACACTTGATTCCCTCTCGAGAGCAATTCTCCTCAGTTCTTGCTTTAGAAATCAGTTTTCAACCTTAAACAAGGGTTGGAAAAATCCTTTAAAAGGGATAAAGTGACCACTGAAACAGCAGCAACAAAAAAGCAGAAAAGGATTTGTCAGTTTTATTCATTTTTCCCTCCTCCTTACTCTCCTTCAAAATCAAAACAAATCAACTCCATTGTTGGGCAAACAAAATTGACTTTTTCTTTACTGCTGAGGATTGAGGCTTAAGTTTCACAAGATTAAGAGTGAAATGAATGTAGTGCATTTGATCAGCTCAAAGAATATTCATCCTATGGATATTGGATTTCTTCAAACATATCAATAATCAAACATTAGGAAGGTTAACTTTAGGTTTTCCTTAGTGCTGAAGAACTGAATTATGCATTCATTTATTCTACACAGAAAAGACAGCTAAAATCTGAATTTAATGGAAATGGAAGCAGGAATTTTGAGATGAGTTAGAAGGACGTACCTCATATCCTGGTAAGGATCTGACTGCCTCTACCACTGCCAAGGACACCAGGTGCTGGATGAAAGGAATTCTCTGGCCTAGGTTGGAATGTAGAGGGATGGAGAGGTGCAGAGTGGACAGGGCACAGCCCACGGGACTGAGCCAAACGTTTCCACCACGACCTGGGCAGGGAGAGGAAAGAGAGCAACTTCAACTCAAGAGAGGAATGTTTATAAAAAAAGATCACTTTGTGAATGTAGTAACAACTAAAGAGAAAGATTCAAAGCTATCTATCCAAGAATGTATCAGAAGTCCTTTAATAGAGTTTCCAAACTAATTTTGAATGAAAAAGGGTTAAAGTGCAAAGCTTTTTCTTCAAAAAAATGGATTTTTTTTAATATTCCCATCCCTTTAAGTGTTCAAGGCCAGGCTGGATGGGACTCCGAGCAACCTGGTTTTGTGGGAGGTGTGGCAGGGGGTGGAACAAGATGATCTTTAAGGTCCCTTCCAGCTCAGGCCATTCTATAACTCTGTTCTGAGGTTCTGAAGTACAAATTTCCCAGCATGTCCTAAATCCCCTGCATCCAGGATTTTCCTGGTCTTTGCTGACAGATATATTTCAAAAGATTTTGCTTTGTTCAAGTGCAGAAGCATTTGTGAAGATGCTCTGTGTGCACCCAGAAATGCATCCAAACTCTGACCCATCCTGCACCGAAAGCCAAGGAATCATCTTGCCATGGATTTGTGCTTGGAAAAGCTTCTGGGGCCACACACTCTGCTCTTGCAGTAGAAGAAATGTGGCTTTCAAAGAAGTGCCAGCATTTTTCTGGGCAAGGAACACGACTTGCTTACATTTATCTGCTCAGGCAGGTCCTGCAGGCTCAACCCCAGAGCAAGTCAAGCCCCAGTCTTGTTCCAGTTAACCCAGTTGCAGTTTGAATTTGGAGCTCTGCCTTGTGTTACACTGAGTGCAGTGATGGCAGTTTTCGTGACTGGCGAAACTTTTTTGGCAGGAACCAGGAGACCACTAAATCATCTCTGCAAAAGCCACCAAACATCCTGAAAATGTTTGCTTTGGTCTCTTGTTAACTTCTGGGTTTTCAGTTTGAATCCGCAGTTGGAGCGGGAGGAGGAGAGGACAGGCTTATTCTATGGATTATATGATCAAAAATGCTCATAATGCATCTTAAAATGTCCTATTTTGTGTATTTTATACACATTTATTAGTAAAATAAGGAGATTTACTCACCCTTCCCTTGTGTTTGTCGAACAGCCACTGCTATTAAACCCATCTCCTCAGGCAACTCGAACATTAACCTGCCAATTAGGGAAAAAACCAAAAACCCCACATGCTTATCAGCTGCAACACTAAGCTACATTCATGAAAATCAAGGCTTAAATATCAGGTAATATTTTATGTTAACGTTGCACCACCGTTTTTTTTTTTCAGTTAGCATTTAGTCCTGATCCAAACCCATAAGAATATTAAAAAATGATTGGCTGAAAACCCATAATGTAAAACATTATTTTATCTGTTAGGCTGAAGTAAGTCAGAGCCATAGTTCATTTAAGTTCTGATAGCCCAGGTTTTATATTTCTTCACTTTTTCAAGTGTTCTTTTTTTTTTCTTTTGGTGTCCCTATCTCCAGCAAGTGACAACCAGCAATTCTAAACATTTGTTTCTACTTACAGCGAATTTTTGTTCATACTACAAAATATAAGAGCAGCAGTTTCTGATTATTTAGAAAACCAATATGGTGGCAATAAAGCAGTTTAAAAGATACACTATCCCCTGAGAACTAATTATGATTTAACTACAGTAAATAAATCTACACCTTCTGAGAGCTCTAGAGAACACTGGCTTATTTTAGGCTTGTGTTCTGCTTTTAAAATAGTTTCACTTAAAAGAATACTAACTTTCCTCTGGGGAGAAGTAGAAAGTGCACTTTAACACCACCAAATGAGTCAATGCTACACTTAAAAAAAAAAAACAAAAAAGAAAAGAAGAAAAAACCCTACTGTGAGAACTTTGTTCAAGCCACTTTTGAACAGATCTGAGCTGTACCACGATCCTCCTCCATTTCACGTTTTCAGGAGGAGTTATTTAGGAGATAAAACACATTCAAGATGTTGCCTGTGAGGTAAGCCCCAAAAAGTGATGCCCAGCCCACAAATCTGCTTCTCCCACAGGCACAAGCGTGATGTTGTTCATTCCTATAAAAGCAATCTTGTCTCGGGGGTGAGGGCAGCCCAAATGAGAGAAAAAAGTCCCATTCACAATGATCTCAATGATTCCAGCTGGGTTTGGGAGCTGTTTTGAAAGCTCTGCAATCGAGGAATTGCATGAGCAGCAAGGAGGAGCTGGGAGTGTCCCACAGACACGATGTCCTTGTGCTGGTGACGAGGAACCACTCCTTGCTCCTGCTCCACAGGCTGAGCAGTGGGACATCAGCAACCCCTGGGGCTGTGGCAGCACCAAAATGCAAAAAACCCAGAGACTTCAGAGTAAATGCCTAACTCAATTTAGGCTGGATGTTAGGAAGAAGTTTTTATGGAAAGGGTGATAAAGTATTGGAATTGTCTGCCTGGGGAGGTGGTGGAGACACCATCCCTGGATGCGCCAAAAAAAAGATGGAAAAACCCCTCAGTGCCAGGGTTTAGTTGAGGTGTTGGGGCATGGGTTGGGCTCAATGATCTTGAAGGTCTCTCCCAACCTGGTGATTCTGTAATCCTGTGATTCTGTGATTCTACTTCCATGATGATGAGGTTATTGGAAAGCCCAAGCAAAGTCTGGATCACAAATGCCTTTGCTAACTACAAACCACAGAGTCCTGGAATGGTTTGGCTTGGAAGGGACCTTGAAGATCCTCCAGTTCCACACACAAACCAGCAGGAGCTGTACCAGGCCCCACAATGTTTTCCCACATGATTCCCGAGTCATGGAGATGTCATCAAAGGCCAACAGCCAGAAAATCTCTTTGCCAGTCACCTTCCATGAAATACACCTTGAAGATTGTCTCCTTTGGACACTTTGCTGAGACCAGACCCACCCATCTACCACCTTCAGCAGTAAATTTTACCTCTTGAAACAAATCACAGAATTATCAAAGCTGGAAGAGTCCCTCAGGACCACCCAGGGCCACCCCAGTGCCACCAGCAGCACCCCAAACCCTGTCCCCAAGGGCCACCTCCAGGCTGTCACCCTAAAGCTCATCTGAACTTCATCTCATCCCTTGGGCTTTGCAGGAACCTGACCTTGGGATGGGAGGGACCATCCTGGAGACTCCTCACAGCCCCCAAGGTGCTGAGGCTGGGAGCAGATGGATTGGAAGTTGTGGCCCCCTGAAGGTTTGGTGGGTGTGCAGGGGCCTTTGGCTTGGATTTCATGGAATCCCCAAGGTGGGAAGAGCCCCTGAGGATCCCCCAGGGCCACCCCAGCAGCACCAGCAGCACCCCAAACCCTGTCCCCAAGGGCCACCTCCAGCCTCCTCCTGAGCACTGCCACAGACAGGGACTGCAAACCTCCCTGGGCAGCTCATCCCAAGGCCTGAGCGCTCTGCCAGGGAAATTTCCTTTCCCAATCTCCACCCTGAGCCTCCTCTGGTGCCATTTGAGGCCGTTTCCTCTCCTCCTTTCCCTGCCCCTCCTGGCAGGAGTTGTGGGGAGCAATGAGGTTTCCCCCTGAGCCTCCTTTTCTCCAGGCTCAGCCCCTTCCCCAGCTCCCTCAGGAATTCTCTAAACTCTTCCCAGCTCTGTTCCCTTCCCTGGACACGCTCCAGCCCCTCAGGGGGAATATCCCCCAAAAGCTCAGGAGGTCTCATCCCTGTCTTCTGGCAGCAGCCTGATTACAACACCAAGCCCATGCTTTTGCAACATAAAAATCTAATTTAAACTTGGACACACAGTTAGGAAGAGATTACAGGCTTTGTTGAATCACACTGATTCCTGTCGCTTCTCCATCCACGTATCTGTTCTTAAATAACGACAAAAAAGAAAAAAAAAAATAATCATGTGCTGCCACGAGGGGAGGAAAATAAACAGAGCAGGGAAAAAAAAGTTAATTAGGAATGCAAAACACAGGCTTCCACAAAGAGATACAATTAGGGGAGCAGATGATGCAGCTCTTGGCAGCAGGTAACAACTTATTACATGGGGAGGCTGAGGTTGGGCTTTCAAGGGTCACGCAGAAATCCTTTGAAGGGCACAACATGGGGAAGTTGTTAATTCCCAGCCTGATAAACCTAGAGACACACAGATTGATTTTTTACAGCTTCCTGAGATTGTGCTGGAATTAACATGAAGGCAGTGATAATAAAAATCTCCCTGCCTGCTTTCCCCCAGCTTCAGAGCTCTGTACATGGTGTGTGCTGGTTAGTTTGGTGGGTTTTTTTTTCCTTTTCTGGGAGAAACAACTTGGATTTTCCTTACCAGAAAGATTAACTGTACGTGCACTTTTTTACATATTGACTTCCCTTCTTTTCTTTCAACTTAATCAGTTGCAGACTTAACAATTTCGTTTTTCTGCAGAGTGCCTTAATCACAGTGCTCACCACATTTCCCCCCCCCCCGCCCCGAAATTTCTTCCTTCAAGAAATTCTCCATTCTCTTTTTTGTTTCTTTTTTTCCTTGTGCTCTTTAACCAGCTTGCTCTGTGTAATAATTCCAAAGACCGCAATGAGAGACAAGATTATGGAAACATGAAATATTTGAAGATAAATTTACCCATCAGGAAGAATATCAGATGGCATTTATATGATCATAGAAGATGATACTGGAATTTTATGTCAATTTTTTCTTTTTTTTTCTGAACATTTTTGTGGTATTTTCCAAAATGTGAACAAGGCACTTTTGGCATTCAAGAATATTAAAGCTGAAATAGTAAGAGAGAGGTTCTAGCAGAGTTTTTTATACAAATACCCTCCTCCCCACCCTGTAGTGCATACTAAGAGCGCTGTCAAGAGCAATAAACAATATTTAATTATTTTACAGAAATTCCAAGTGTAAGGAGGACTCTGGCCTGCCAACACAACGACTTTTCATCCCCCATGAACATAAAATGGGAACTGAAACCCCCAAAACTACCTTTGAATCATGTTAACAACTATAAATTTCATGGATGTTGTGGGCTTAGGGTTGAAACTCTCATTAAAGCATCCTGCTGTGTTACAGTATTGCAGAGGCATTACCACAGCCAGCAGTGCATTCCAGATGTTCAAATACCTGGGCACGAGAGTTATGGCCAGATTTGTCCCTTCTCTGCAAGTTCCTTGCCTGAAAATCTCTCTCTCAAACTGGTTGTTTAGGGAGTATTGTAAAAGCAAGACAAAAAAAAAACCCAAGACAAAACAAAACCCTTTCAATTTTAGTCAAATCGAAGAATTCCAGAATTATTTAGGTTGGTGGCTCGCAGTTAGAGGAAAAGACACCATGAATGAGAGTAGGTTTGGACTGGATATCGGTAAAAAATCCTTCCTTGGGAGGGTGGGGAGACCCTGGAAAGAATTCCCAGAGCAGCTGTGGCTGTCCCTGGATCCCTGGAAGTGCCCAAGGCCAGGTTGGAGCAGCCTGGGACAGTGGAAGGTGTCCCTGCCCATGGAACTGGACAATCTTTGATGTTCCTTCCAACCCAACCAATTCCATGATTCTATCAAATATCAAACAAATGTTCATTGTTATTGACCCCAAAGCTGCAGTTTCTGTGAGTGACACCATGCTGGGAGTCTGCTAAAAGCCACCAAATCAGGAAATGTGGGAAAGCCTTGAGGATGAACAAAGCCTGGATTCAGTTTATCCAGGCACCTGGGACATGGAATCTTCTGGGGGGCATCTCTCAAGGGAAAAGGAGCTCAGAAGATCTGGTCTTTCCAAACTCCCCTGCATAAAATAACCCTGCCACAATCCTGAGGGAAATAAGGACATTAACAGAGTCTGGCTTGGCTAAAAAGGGAATCCAAGAGCGTAAAAGAACGTACAGGGTTGGGGAAGATGAAACAAGAAAGCTTTATAAATATGACTGCTTATTTTAGAGAATATGAAACCTATAAGTGAAATAGAGTTAAAGGCAAGTTTTGATGTTTAAGATGCCAAGCTTTAGTTACTGAACAACTGGAGAACAATGGTGTGGTCAGCTGAAAGTAAATCCCCCTTGATGAAACAATGCCCTTCTCCTTACCAAGAGTCCAAGGGTCAGAGCAGACCCTGCTAGGTGGGCAGGAGGGGTCCCAAGAGTCGTTTTTAGAGTTTAAAATATAACACAGGATGGGAATGTAGTGATTTTTATAGGCTGTATGTAAATGCTGTAAGATTTGTATCTTGTACTGGAGTGGTTGGTGTCAATTAGAATATTCAGTATAGAAGAAGATTTAATGGATTGTAACAAGAACTTCACTCTCTCTGTTCTTCGCTCTTCTCTTGCTCCTCTTCTTCTTTGCTCTCTCTTTTCACTCTCTCGGACCTGCTCTGAGCTGCAGCTGGCAGCTCATACAGGGCCCCTTCACCCACGCCCTGTGCAATAAACCTCATGCTCCAAAACCAGCCTCAACTCCAGGGATCTCTTGTCTCCGTCCATCCCGACCGACCCTCGTTCCCACAATACAGAAAAGGTGGAAGCAAGGAGGAACACTACAAAGGAGAAATGTAAAAATATTGTCCAGAGAATGGGAAGCTCAATTATAGTAGAAATTGGGAAGAAAAATGGCAATAAGAACTTCTACTGGAATGTGATTAAAAAAAAAAAAAAAAAAAAAGGAAAATGTGCGCTCTTAGCTGACTGAGGCTAAAACACTAAGTGGATACACCTAAGGCTCAAGGAATTCTCTGCCAAGGTCTTCACCAACAAAGTCTTCCAGGACTTTACACAGAGTTCAGGGAGAAGAGGGAACACCAAGAATAGAAAAGAACTGATCTCATGAATCTCTAGAGAAATCTTGGCTCAGTCACGTCGGTGAGAGGAGATGGGAGGGATCTGAGGGTGCTGAGGGCACACCCAGGTCTCCCATCCTCTCATGGTCAAGGACATCAGGGTAGTCCCAGATGAAGAGGGAAAACATCTCCAAGCTCTTCTCTCCACGCATCCCTGTATCCAAGCCAAGCCATTGAGCAGAAAGGGTCTGGATTTTGGGATTGAAAATACAGGTTTGTACTCCAGCTGTGGGCTGGACACAACTGCAGATCCTCAGGGGTTTGTCCTATTGTCTTGTCCTATTTAATATCTTCAGTAAGAGGTGAAGGAAAGGAGGGAATCCAGGAGGAAATGGCACACACATCCAGCCAGTTTGTGGGTAACACTGAACTCTGGGTATAACTGAACACTGGAACAGGATGTGGAGTTTTTCCAGATCTGACTGGAAAAAGCCCTGAGCAAGCTGGTCAGAATTCATTGCTGACCCTGCTTAAAAGAAGGAGTTTGGACTAGAGACCTTCAGGGATTCTGAGTGATTCTTGACTCCAGAAAATGTTGAGAAACTTGGCATCTCTGGTGTTTCCAGCAGACATTTAGGTTTGGTTGAAATCAGTCAGAAATTGTAACTATTAAATCAGAGATTTAGCCCCAGTGGTGTTCACTTGAATCCCATCTCTTAGGCAGGATCTTACAGCCATTTGCTTTAAAAGCCTAAATATTCACATTTCTCCATCTTCCACTTTCCATGAGACATTTTATCCACAGCCAGGTGCTCCCAGAAGATTGACACCCCCCCAAGGCGAGACAAGGAGAACACCTCAGCTGTTAATCCAACTCAGGCTGATTTCAATGACAGAAATCTCACTTAAAACTCTGCCTAAACCCAGCAAGAAAAAAGCATTGACCAGAATGCCCTGTGTGACATGAATGCACTCTTCTGTTCCAACGCAAAAATTCACTTTCTGCTGGGTTTCCCCACAGCAAAGCCAGCACAGAAAGGGCTATTTAATGTCAAATTCTCCTTGAACTCCTTGCATACACCAAAATCCTGCAGCAGTGAGAAAAAGCATTAAAGGGATTACAATATCCCAGCCACGGGGAAAGCTAAAAAAGCACGGCAACCTCGCACAGCTGGTTCCTTGTTACCTCAAGAAACGCCACAAAAAGAAGATTGTCCTGAACTAGACAGGGCATTTCCAGCAAGGAATATTCTCCTGGATCAATGACGTGGGTTGGGAGCTCACAGAGCCTTTTGGCTGGCTGGGTAAATCCTTGAGCAGGGCAATAATAATAAAAATAATTCAGTTTCAGGGCAAATAAAATGCGGGATGGAGGAGGGCTGTGAGCAGGGCAAAGCCACCTGAGCTGGGTTCAGCTGTCTCAAAGCTCTCCAGAAATGAAAGCTGCTGTTGGCAAAGGGGAAACAACAGCAAAAGATGCCAGGGGAGAGAGAAGGGAAGATTAAATCACCTCTTTCTTACCACCCATGTGCTCCTGGTTGATTTAAATGATGGTATTATGGATTGGGAATGGTTCATGCTTTGAGAACCAGGCTGCACAGAACTCTGCTGTGAAATCCTCTTATTTTTTTTATTTTTCTCCCTACTCATTGCATTTTTCAGCAGGTAATTTTCTCGCCTCTCTATTTTTAAACCTGATATTTTATAATTAGTCCTTTGTCTAAGTTCATAGGCTTTTCCTCTTGGAAAAAGAGAAAGAAGAAGAGGATTTTAAAACACAGTACCATACAGGCGGAGGTGTCAGGAAACGTACCCAAATAAGAAAAGACTCCAGAAAATTAGTTTGCCAACAAAATGCCAGTAAAATTTGAAACCTGGGTTCAGACACACTGGTCATATTCCAAACCTGCAAACTTAAAGAACTTCTTTATTCAGTAAATCAGCTTCTCTGTGAATATCATCAAGACCACAAAGTTACAGTGAAGGCGTTTCCAGGGGAGATGTGAGGAGAGTTTAGGAGTTTGTTTCAATTTCTAATTTGAAAAGCAAAAACTTGTCCTGTTTTGAGCAATTTGTTTCATTTTTTCCCATCTAGTAAGTAATCATTTCAATTCATAACCTTTCTTGACTTGAAAAAGCCACCTGAAGCCAAAAGTGAGCATGGGACAAACGGGAATGAAAGAGATTTCATTTGGAAACACAACTCCAGAGCCAAGATTTAAGAAACAGAAGATTTACCAGAATGCACTGAAATGTATTTATCATAACATGGCAAGAGCAGAATCTGCAGGCTAGAATAGAAATTATAAACACATTGATCAAAGCCAGATCCAGCCCTTCTTGTCTGAGGTAAAACACAGCACAGATGCAGGGAGAACTGGGAACATCCTGCCCACTGCAGGCTGTGCTGATGCCACTTCCAGCAGTGATTTCATCCCACCTCAGTGGGGTCACAGGGACTGGGTTCTGTGAACCTCAAAAAGTTCAACAAAACCAACTGTGAGGTCCTGACTCCTAGATATAGGGATATTTTATTAACTTCTTCACCCATGTTCTTCATTTAAGCCACTGCATTCAGTATCTGGTTTTGTCTAACACCAGCCAGTCCATCCATATAGAGAAAACCAGATAGGGAAGCTCATCTATCTTTTTAACATTAAAATATCCTCCTACATCAGCACAGTCTGGCACTAAAAATGCAAATATATTTTTAATATATTTATTATATTATAATTATATATAATTATTTATATATAATATAATAAATACATTAATTAACACTGCCCTGAAAATGAAAGAAAAGAAATGGATGTAGTCTCCTTTTGTAATTTTAAATGTTAAGCTCTTTCTAACTCAAGTATATATTTCTCTGGACCACTAGGTTCAAAGAGTTTTTTTTTTTTTAATTAAGTACGTATTCATTTCCATGAAAATATATATATTTTGGGGATAGCAACCCATGGGATCAACCCAGGCTGGGATAAGCAGATGAAGCAGCCCTGGGAGAAGGATTTGGGGGTGCTGGTGGTGAGAGCTGGACCTGCCCCAGCCCTGAACCCCAAAGTTAGGGGGGGATCCTGCCCAGGTGAGACTCCACCTGCAGAGCTGCCCCAGCCCTGGGGCCCAGCACAGGGAGGACGTGGAGCTGCTGCAGAGAGCCCAGAGGAGGCCCCAGGATGAGCAGAGGGCTGGAGCAGCTCTGCTGGGAGGAAAGGCTGGCACAGCTGGGATTGTTCAGCCTGGCCAGGAGAAGCTTTGGGCTGAGCTCAGGGTGGCCTTGCAGGGCCTGAAGGAGCTGCAGGAACCCTGGAGAGAGACAATTCCCAAGGGCTGCAGGGACAGCACACAGGGAATGGCTTCAAACTGAAAAATGACAAGTTTGGGTGGGATGTTGGGAAAAAATCCTTCCCTGGCAGGATGGGGAGAAGCTGGGATAGAATTCCCAGAGCAGCTGTGGCTGCCCCTGGATCCCTGGCAGTGTCCCAGGCCAGGTTGGACATTGGGGTTTGGAGCAGCCTGGGACAGTGGGAGGTGTCTCTGCCCATGGCAGGGGTGGTACTGGATGACTTTTAAAAGTCCCTCCCAGCCCAACCCATTCCATGATTCTGTGATATTTTAAGAACGCTCAAATTTGGTCACTTCCAGAGGAAAACCTCAGAACGAGCCCAGGCAGCAGAGCAAGGAACATTTCAGCAAAACAGCAAATCCATTTTAAATCAGCATCAGCTTCACTAATTCATAGTGCCATATATTCACTAATTCATAGTGCCATATATTCACTAATTCACAGAGGCATCACAAACACGAGGATCTCAAAATTCATCCATCAGGAAGGTGAATTTCTACAACGTTCCTCAGCTCCCTCTCAGATGAAAAATCCGACTGAGAACTTTGTGCACACACCGCGATTTGGATGTGATATCCTGGCCAGTTTCTAGCCTGGGTGATTGCATTTCCTTACGACAATTTCTCTGCAATTTACCAAGACATCGCTTCATTTCCTGGCTTAAATCAGAGAGGTGTTAAACAGCTGCCATGTTTGACCAGAGAAGTGTTGAAGTTATTCCCAAGCAGCCACTCCAACGGGGTTAATGTAGAACAAAAGACACTGGATTAATCACAAAATTAAAACGAGATAAATCATTTTAATTTCTAATTTTTAATTTTTTAATTTTTAATTTTAATAATTAAACGAGCACATAGAAGAATGGTGGGAGGTGCCCTCCCAGGATCCTTCCCAGAGCTTTGCAAAGTGAGAAAAATTAAAACATTTCAACAACAAAAAAATTCCATTCCTTGTTAAGGAACTGTGAAAGACCTAAAAAATTAGTAATAACAATTATTTTCCTTATTCAAATTAATATTTTTTCTTTATCTTTTATTATTTCTTTATCTTTTTCTTTTTCTTTCTATTACTTTTTCTTTATCTATTATTATTACTTCATCATTACTTAAAATCACATAAGTAATTTATACTGAGGAGAACCCTCTAAAACCTTTGATTTTTTTTCCCCCCATGATTTGCTTTAATTTCTTTTATTTTCTGCCTGCAACATCCACTGTGCTCAAAATTTAGATTTTGGTGACTTATTTAAATATAGGGATGTAGCAAATTCACAGTTTTCTTAACCCACTGCTAATGTAACAATAATTTTAATTATTCTCCTTTTTCTGAAGGGACACCCACAATTTTTCCTACACTAAAACAAGAGGCAGCACATTCTCACATTGACATTTCTTGTGGACATGTCATCTAGTTTAACCCTCTTTCTGAAAAAATATATTAATTGTGAATAAATAAATTTAATTTTAATTAACTAAAATTTCAGGCCAATTTCTCCGTTACCTCAGTTTTCCTTGATCAAAAGCGCGTGAGCTTCAATTTCCAAATTCTCATTTCTCACCATTTAATTGAAAAATAGACAGGGAAGGTCTTAAAAGTTCAAAATGCTGGTGCATATTCCGATTTTTGGGACATGTATGGTACAAACATCACCATCAAGGTGGTTATTGGACACATGACTTGGCATTCAATCAAATCTTCCTGATTTTTCCCAACTGTGGCTTCATAAATTGGCAGGTAAAGCACAATTATTTCACTTGCATGGTTTTTTTTCCATTAAGAATGGTGATACATGACATCTTTGGGGGGAAAAAAAAAATTATTAACATTTTGCTGTGCAAAAGCAATCAAAACACCCCGTTCCTTCCACGTCAATAAACCCAGAATTTAATCAAAAAACTCCCACAGACAACATAGCAGCTTTTTAATCTTTCTCTAATAAAAAAGTAGATGTGGAACACTGAGAAATTTATAACATAAATAACGTAAATATAAATTATAATGTAAGAGATTAGGGAAAAGTTTAATGCAAACTTTGGAGGGGGAAAAAAAGCTATTTTTTTGTTTCAAAGTGCTTCAGCAAGAGCTGGTTTTAAAATAAAATTCTTAAGAAATGGCAACTGAGCTTTAAATTGCAGCTATCGCTTGAAATTGTTTGGCAAGTAAAGTTTGGAATATTATTTTTAAAAATAAGTAAAAAATACTTTTAATAAATAAAAATATTTCTAATTAATTTTTAGTATTTTTTAAAGTGTTGTTGGACCTGATGGGATGTGTATCACATGTTTGAAACCATTTGTCAAGTAAAGTTTAGAATACTATTTTTAAAAATAATTTTAAAGTATTTTTAAGAAATAAAAATATTTCTAATTAATTTTTAGTATTTTTAAAGTGTTGTTGGGCCTGATGGGATGTGCATCACATGGTTGAAATAATTTATTTATCAAGTAAGGTTTAGAATATTGTTTTTTAAAATAATTTTTAAATTTTTTTATAAATAAAATTATTTAAATAAATACAAATATTTCTAATTAATTTTTAGTATTTTTAAAGTGTTGTTGGGCCTGATGGGATGTGTATCACATACATAATTTTTCAAAGGAAAGAGAGATTCACAAAAGCCGCCGTTCTCCAAGAGGAGGAATCAATTTGCCTGCAACAATCCCGTTTTTCCTTTAAAACACATAAGTGAACATTACATCCAACACCCCTAAATAGAATTTCCTCCTGCAGAAAGAACAGATGCCCCTCCAGTTGGGTTTTTTTTTCCCCCATTTCAAGTCACAGACCGCGTCAGGAGATAACGACCCCGAGAAATTTATGGCTTTTCTCACGGCGCATTAAAGCAGGGCAATAAACACAAGAGCTGAGCTCAGCTGGCTCTGTGCTCATCCATCTGATAATGAAAACACAAAAAAATGCTCCCACCAAGCACCAGAGTTCCTCCCAGCGCCAGGGGAAACCACAGGATCTCTCAATTCAGTATTTTCTTTTCTCACGCGGGAGCCAACGCTCGGAGCGCATCTGAAGCAGGAACAGAAAAGTTTCTGTTTCCAAATACGCTGAGAAATATTTTGAAAACCCCTCTGCTGCTGGGCTGTGCCAGCTCGAAGGCAAGCTCCCAATAGTTCATTTCATGGGTGATTAAGAATGGAGTTCAAAATGAGGAAGTTGCTTTCTGCTGGCCACAGCATCCTCTGCAAGCTCCAGATCATGTGGATTTTAACCACACAAAATGCAGCTCATGCTCAAAGCCCCAAACAGGGGATTTCCTTTGTCAGGGTGGGCAAAAAATAAAAAAAAGCCCAAAAGTGCTCAGGTAACTTTAATTCAAATCCTTCACAAGCAAGAAAAGCTGGAAGTACCTACTTCTGACAGGTTAAAATACAATAAAACAATAAAATAAAAGCAATAAAATAACAATAAAAATTAATCTAAAAATAAAAATTAATATACTTATATAAATAATTATAACAACCAAAATAATATAATAAAAATTAATATAATGATAAAATTATAATGATAAAAATTAATAAACGGTAAAAATTAATAAGAATAAAATATTGTACGAATAAAATGTGTACAAATCATTCTAATCCTGAGAGGTGGTGGATGGGTCACCACAGAATGACAGAAGGTTTGGGTTGGAAGGTAAATTTATCTTGGATTTTGGCATCTTGACACTTTTTTTGTTTAATGACATCTGCACGTAGCAGAGGATGAAATCTGGATATCCCAAAGAGCATAAAAAGAAAAAAAAAAAGTCTTTGATTCTTGCATTATCTCACCAAACCCAGGAATTGCTTCCAATATTGACTAAAAGCACGTCAAACTCTATTTCTGTATCACTAGAAACCATTTTTAGATTTAGGAAAGGCTCAAAAAATTGGGATTGTTCAGCCTGGCCAGGAGAAGTTTTGGGGTGAGCTCAGGGTGGCCTTGCAGGGCTTGAAGGATCCAACAAGAAACATGGAGAGAGACAATTCCCAAGGGATGAAGTGACAGGACAAAGGGGAATCAATGCTCATGGAGTAATAATTGAAATCAGAAATTAATTTCTGAACCACCTGGCAGATCTCTGGGTCCTCCTTCACCTATTCTTTTTTTTTTTGGTGCATTACTCAGCTGTAAAGCAAAAGGAAAATACAGGTTTAGAAAAGAAACTTTGTCTTTGCCACCACATTTCTTAAAAAAACAGGTGTTGTGAGGTGGTATTTTGTTTAAAATGGAGAAGAGAGGTTTTCACCTTTTCATTTTAAATAAAAAAAGGGTTAGGGCATTATGCTGTAAAGAATTCCTTTGGCTGGAGAAGGAGAAAAATGTGGAGGAATGACTTAAATGGGAAATTACAGACACAGATATGGACACAGATATGCAAAGCTGCTGGGCAACAGAAATTAATAAAAGGAATAAACATGTAGGATAAAAGAAAAATCAGCAGTGTGAATAATCAGCAGTGTGTGAAGTGATAAATTCACAGCTCCAGCACCTCCCATGGATTCGCATCCATGGCAAAACGAGCCCCAGAAAGCTGAAATCCCACTCCAAAATCCAGTTGGTTGTGATGGGGACAGCCTGAGTCTGACACCATTTTACACCACAGCCCCTGAGTGCTGCAAGGATCCTCTGCCCTGCTCGTGAAAGCTCACAGTGATGGAGAAACAACAGCTTCTTTCAGCAAAATTCCTTTTTCTAGCAATTTTTACAGACAAAATTCCTTTTTCTAGCAATTTTTACAGACAAAATTCCTGCCTCTGCGTTCCTCGGTTGAAATGTTGTCCCATACCTATTGAAAACTGAAATGTTCATTCATTTTCTTCCTGTGCCACGCCTTGAGTTTCTTCTTTACACTGTTCTTGCGTTGTTTTGATGAAAGAAACACAATTTTTTGCTCTCCCACTCTCCCCATGGAAGGAATCCTGTTCCCTACTCCCTGAACCATTCCCTTTCCCTGCTTTGTACCGTGCCCAGTTAATCCACACTTTCTGAAGCCTCGTGCTGAAAGCTGGGCCAGTAACTCCAGTTAAACCCTCCCAGTCTTGAGTAGAACTGGAAGGATTATCTTGGCATTTTTAGCACATTTTTAAGCACTTTTGTACGAATTTCAGTGCCAGTCCTCACCCCCTTTGTTACAACAGGAATTTATTTTTCACGTACATTGAATTTCTCACCCAAACTTCCAGAATCTGTCATGAGAATTGATATTCAACCATTCTCTCCCCATTTAATGACTTGCATCTGATTATCTGAGGCCACACCTCGATTTCTCAAGCTCTGAGATTTAAACCCACCTTTTCACAACCTGGCAAAGAGGAATTTTTGATAAGGAAACCTTCAATTCTGTCCTAATTATTAATGGAAATGCCTGAAGCTGTGGCAGATCTGAAGCCTCAGCAGCCTGGCCTAGGGAGAGATTTTAGATTTCAGATTTTACATTTAAGAATGGCATTGAAACCCTTCAGCTGTGACACACAGCAGTTAAGCATCTAAAAAGGGAAAGATCACTGAAGGAAAAAAATAATCATCTTTCCTTTTCTCCACTAAGAGAATTTTAACAAGCAACTCTTCACAGAATTAATAAAGTTGCAGTTGTAAATGTCAACTGTTTGCAGCTGTCTGTCTCCTCCACCTTGCACAATATATTTAACATTGAATATAACTAAGGAAAAAGGGGAGGAAATACTTTTCCCTTCACGTATTTTTTTTTAAAAATGTCTTTTTCTACAAGTACTCCATAAATAATTTCGACTTTTCAACCAGGAACATCAGACTAACCTAACAGAACACTGCAATCCTATGCATCCAGAATAAACCTGTAAAATTGATTTTCCTATCACCCTTGTTTGATGGGATAACCTCTCCATCGCAGCAAATAAAAACTCCTCGTGTTCCCTTTTTTATCATTCTATCCAACATCCAGAGTCATCCTGCCCCTGGAGGGCTTTTTCTCATCCACAATCTGTAAACTCTGGGTCAGGGACCTTCATCCTGTAACTCCTGGTGGCATCAAATGATGCAACGAAAGAAATTCAGAGGCCAAGAACTACAGGTGAAATACAAGAACCACACAGCAGATCTTTCATCTTTGCAGTCCATCCATCAGGGGAAAACTCTTCTCTCCTGCACACAAAATTCCCACCAATGTTGGCAGAATCCCAGAATTGTCAAGGGTGGAAGAGTCCTTCAGGGTCCTCCAGTGCCTCCAGCCCCACCAGCAGCACCCCAAACCCTGTCCCCAAGGGCCACCTCCAGGCTGTCACCCTAAAGCTCACCTGAACTTCATCTCATCCCTTGGGCTTTGCAGGAACCTGACCTTGGGATGGGAGGGACCATCCTGGAGACTCCTCACAGCCCCCAAGGTGCTGAGGCTGGGAGCAGATGGATTGGAAGTTGTGGACCCCTGAAGGTTTGGTGGGTGTGCGGGGGCCTTTGGCTTGGATTTCATGGAATCCCCGAGGTGGGAAGAGCCCCTGAGGATCCCCCAGGGCCACCCCAGCAGCACCCCAAACCCTGTCCCCAAGGGCCACCTCCAGCCTCCTCCTGAGCACTGCCACAGACAGGGACTGCAAACCTCCCTGGGCAGCTCAGCCCAAGGCCTGAGCGCTCTGCCTGGGTAAAATTTCCTTTCCCAATCTCCACCCTGAGCCTCCCCTGGTGCAATCTGAGTGTCCCACAGCCCCAGAATCACCCCCAGTGCATCCCCTCAAGGTCCTCTCTGAGGTTTTGGGGCTCTGCCATGAGCAGGTGACAGCAGTTGGTGACAAAGGCCCTGTGGTGTGGGCACAGGCTCCTGGTCCTGCACTGGGGTGGCACCATGGCCTCTGTGTCCCCAAAGCTCAGCCTCACTGCCCAGGCCACCCACAACTGCCCCAGGGGCTCATGGCACTCTCTGCCACCCATCCCTGCCTGGCTGGGATGGTGGCATCCATCTGTCCTGTCCCTGTTTCCCCTGCCACCCCCTGTGGGGCTCTGTCCTCATCCAGGAGTCCCTAGGCTGTTCCTCCTCATGTGGGTCCATGTCCCCTGTGCACGTCTGTGTGGTGTCCCTGTCAATACTAAATACTTAATTAATAATAATGCAACCACATTATTATTGTGATGATAATTATTATAATGTATTTACTATTATTAATTCTACTTGATTAGAAATATTTTAATAAAATACATAAACTATAATTAATATAATTATTATATAAAAATTAACTATTAATATTATTATTATGTATTAAGAATTAATAACAACAATTATAATGTGCAGTTATAATAATGATTATGATATATAATAATATGATAGATATTATATTTTATATATTTTATATATAAAATGTATACAAATTTTATATAATTAGATTTATTTTTATATATTTAAATTTAGATATAATTTATATTTAAATATACAATCTTTATATATATATTTTCTATATATATAAATATAAATATCTAGATATAGAATATGGAATATAGAATATATGATATAATTAATATACTAGACCCACAGGAATTATAATCCTCATCCCCAAGTGTCCCTGTCCATGTGTCCCCATCCTGTGTCTCCTCCTGTCCCTGTTCCCTGCCAGCAGAGCCCCTCACTGCCCCTCTGTCAGGGAGTTGTGGGGAGCACTGAGGTCCCCCCTGAGCCTCCTTTGCTCCAGGCTGAGCCCCTTTCCCAGCTCCCTCAGCTGCTCCTCCCAGGATTTGTTTTCCAACCCCTTTCCAGCTCCTTTCCCTTCTCCACACACAGAACAAACACCAAGAACTGACTTTTAAGACCAATAAATGAATTTTGCACCACCCAGTCCATGGGTTCTTGTCATGAACAAGTTCAGATCATGCAAAAGAGACACTGGAGCTGATGCCTTCAGTTTTATCTTTGCTGTATTCCAGGCTCTGTGCTGCCCAGGGTGCAGCTCTGAGCTCACAGTCAGGGTCACTCAGCTCTCTGCACACAGCAGGGACACAAAACAAATCCTTGTCCTGCTGCACACCAAGGACAACTGGGACAAGTTTTCAGCCCCAAAGCACAAACAACGGGGGCTGAGGGGAGAGAACAAGAAGGGTGGGACTGCATCACCTGGAGCTGGGATTGGACAATGAAACCCCAATGTGCAAATGGACCAAAACTGATAAAAGTGTGAGACCTCATGACTGGTCAGCCATTTCGTGCCCATTTTGTGCCCATTTTTTGACCATTTTGTGACCATTTTGTGACCATTTTGTGTCCATTTTGTGACCATTTTGTGTCCATTTTGTGTCCATTTTGTGTCCATTTTGTGACCATTTTGTGTCCATTTTGTGACCATTTTATGACCATTTTGTGACCATTTTGGGTCCACCTTGGGTGTAGCCCTGGCCAGGCCCTGTCCTGCCCAAGGTGGATCCTTAAAGGCCTTTCAATAAATCCCTACTTTATTCTCTTGGCTCTGTCCAGTCTCTGTTTTAGGTCAGCCTTCCCAAGGCATCACCAGGATTTGTTTTCCAGCCCCTTCCCAGCACACAGAACAAACACTGAGAGCTGACTTTTAGGACCAATAAATGAATTTAGCATCACCCAGTCCATGGGTTTTTGTCTTGAACAAGTTCAGATCATGCAAGAGAGACACTGAGGGTTCAGCTCCGAGTCCTTCCCACACCAGCTCCTCTCAGCAGCAAGAATTGGCACCTCCATCCCCAAACCAAACACAGCCAGCATCAATTTAACCCCTGCCAATTTGAGAACCTCCTTCTCCAGTGGGGATTTTCCTTCTGCAGACACTGAAAGCTGAGACACCAAGTGGCACCAGCCAAGTGCAACAGAAGGAGTGGAACCCTCACCCTGGAAATCCACACATTTACAGGCTGACATTACCTGGAGATCCTCAGGGCTTCAGCAACAACAAAACACAAAAATCTATTTTTTTTAATCAACCAAAACCTGCACACTTAATGCATCAACTAGTTGGATATTATCAACTTACATTTGCTTATTGCCTATTAGTGTATTCCTATTTTAAAATAAATTATGTATTTGATTGTCCATTTTTAAAAGCTGCTATAGGATCTTTTTAGTAGTAAAAAAAAAAAAAATTCTTCCCTCAAATTACATATTCCAAGGGGTAAAATTTATGTTCCAAAATAACATTCCAACTTATATGTAATATTATTATAACAACTTACTCTTGTTCCAACTTACATATGATACTCCAATTTATGTTATTAGATTCCAGTATCACATAAGGCACGGTGGCTTCCAAAATCATGAAATGCGTTGTCAAGTTCTCAAATTGAAATGCTATTTTTAAACCCTACTGTCAAAAAAATTTCCTGGAAGTTAACATAAAATACGTCTTGGATTATTTATCACATTTTATCTCTCCCTTGGACATGAACATTTATTTTTGTTATTGAAGAGTTCCTCTAATTGAATTTCCTTGCATTCATTAGCTTTTAGGATACTTCCAGAAAGAAAACATGACTGAATTTCAGAAAGGAGATCATAAAATATAAGATGTGACAGCAGAAAAATGCTTTATTTCCCTGCTCATTAAACAAATAGATTTTCTTTCCAACTAGAACAGACACTGAGAAGAGCATCCAAGCCCAAGTGCTGCATGTAATATTGAACACACAAAAATTAACTCACTCTGGCTACAAATAAATAATTGCAGTCAAAATTAAGCTACTCCCACATCAATTAAATCCCACAAGCCATTTCTAGTGAAAAAACTTTTCTAATTCAGTTTAACACTGCAGGACTTGAAAGAAGTTACATTATTACAATACTATAATATTATAATATTATAATACTATAGTATTATGAAGTTGCTGCATGGCTGACCAACATCCCTGGACTTTACTTGAATGGATTTGGTGTCCTGCAGCTCAGTGAAAACATTATCTGAAGGCACTTTGCCATGAGGCCTCACTAAACGCAGCTGTTCCAGGGCTGCCCCTTTCCCAGAAAAACTGGGATTAAGTTTCTGGTGCTGCACAAGCTCTGCAGCCCTGGCAGAGCACTCCTGAATCCCAGGGCTGGGCTTGGGGCTGGGATTATCCCATTGGGATGGCACGGGCATGGCAGGGTTTGATATCACTTATATAAGCAGAGAAAATAATAAATAAAGAAATAAATTAATATTATTTTAATCACAGAAAAAAAAACCAAACCAACAAAACAAAACCAGGAAGCTGAATAGGATATCAATATGAGTTTGCACTTGATTAGAAAAATGTCACTCAAAGGAGGGGGGAATAACACAAAAAATTTGGATCCAAGTTCCCATTTTTTAGTAATTTTGAATCTGCCCCTGGATCCCTGGCAGTGTCCCAGGCCAGGTTGGACATTGGGGCTTGGAGCAGCCTGGGACAGTGGGAGGTGGCCCTGCCCATGGCAGGGGTGGCACTGGATGATTTTTAGGATCCTTCCAACCCAAACCATTCTGGGATTCTGGGATTCAAGCCTGCACGCAAGGAATGGTTTGACCTCTTGTTTCAACCTACTACTTTTAGATAAAATTCATCTGATTTAAAAAGTCACTTCTTGCTGTTCAGCCCTTTGACTGAATGAGATCTTCCCAGACACAATTTTTCTCCTGTGCCTTTGGAGGATCCAAAGCAAGCCCCATTATTTTGGAGGTTTTCTTCATTCCTGTTAGTGTGAGGAAAGTTTTCATTGCTTTTTATCTCCGGTGTTCCTAAGGGATCTTGGAAAGTTGAATGATAACTATTGGCAAAGCACCTCAAAATCCACACAGGGATGATGCCATAAAAGCAGAAAAAATCATGGATTTATGGAATGGTTTGGGTTGGAAGAGACCTTAAAGCTCATTCAGTGTCACCCCTGCCATGGCAGGGACACCTCCCACTGTCCCAGGCTGCTCCAAGCCCCAGTGTCCAACCTGGCCTGGGACACTGCCAGGGATCCAGGGGCAGCCACAGCAAATCTGGGAATTCCATCCCAGCCCCTCCCCACCCTCACAGGGAAGGATTTTTTCCCAACATCCCACCCAAACTTGCCATTTTTCAGTTTGAAGCCATTCCCCCTTGTCCTGTCCCTCCACTCCTTCTAAATTGTCTCTCTCCAGCTTTCTTGGAGCCCCTTTAGATCCTGAAATCATTATTATTATTATTATTTCTAATCCCACAAATGACACGGATCAGCAACAAATATTTCCAAAAATTCGGGAAAACAGCAGGATGATCTGAGATTGAGTTGTACCAACCACATTCATCCCACACCCAGGGGCTGGGGGAGAAAACACTGGGGTTCCAGAGAAACAAATCAAGCAGTGGATGTGCAAATGACTGCAAAATTAATACAGGAAGAGGTTTTATGGCAAACCTCTCATTCTCCCACAACCACAGGCATCAGTGCCTATCCACAAACTCATCTCCTGCTCCACATGGAAAGTGCTGTTGGAATAAAATCAGAAATTATTATGTCTAGGCTTCTGGCAGCAAAAATTTCGTTTTTCACCCATGACCAACTAATATTTCACTTGCATAAAATGGCAGCATTTGTTATCCCCAGAATCCAAGGAAAGGGAAATTTCAGGAGGTTCTTGGACTCCTGGAGGTGATGCCCACACAACATCCAGACCTCAAATCCAAGACTGATCCCAGCAAAACACCTTCAGCTAAAATAGACATTTAATGATCTACAGGCATAAAATAAATGATTGGCTTTGTTGTGCCTTCCCGCCCTTAAATGGGAGTCAAATCATTAAATATTAAATACTCAATCATTAATTAAATACTAAATATTTAATTAAATTAAATATTCAATCATTTCGTTCCAGCTGAAAAATCCAAGCAGGGAATTTCCACGGCGCTTTCTCCCTCACCAAAATCAAGTTTCAAAGAATTATTTTGACTTCTTGTGCTCGCGGTGACGCAAACGAGACCGAGGCCATCTGCAGCCACCCAAGATATTTCAAGTGCATTCCAAGACACACAGCCCAGTGTGCTGATGAAAAAAACATGTGCAGCCACTGCAAAAAATGCTCAAATCTCCCTCCAGCCTGGGAAATTACAGAGAGAATTGAGCAGGGAAAAAAAAAATTATCTCTGTGCAGAGCTCTAAGATACATTTAAACCCTGAAGTTTTAATTATTTTGGACATCGTGGGCATGGTGCAGTGCAAATATCCTTTGAAGCTCGTTAAGAGCATTGCAATACACAGATTATTCTATTTTTATTCGATGAAATAATTGATGGCTGGTGTTACAGGACAGTGATGCCACGTTCCTGGCTAAATGCCAACTGTGCAGCTCCCTTCTGCCTCGCTGGAATTGCAGTGTGGTTGCATTTAGGCATGGTAATGGGTATGTTCCATCCTGAACTTCTGCCTGGATACACTCACATTTAAGGAATATTCTCATTTATTTAAAAAAAATTGTAGAATTTCATTTTATTTCAGAGAAGAAATCAAGAATTTGCACCTGAATTTTTAAAGGTACATGGTGCTCTGACAGGGAGTAACTTCTTCTGAAAGACTTCAAAGCTTAAAAAGACTTTCCAAGAACCTTGAGACCAAAAGTGGTCAAAACCTCAACACAGGTCCAGTCACAAAATATGAATATATTTTATTAAAATTTAATATATTTTATATATAATTTAATATATTTTATAGATATTTAATTTAATTTAATTTTTATCTTATAGCATGAGGCACCTTATGATGATTCTTTTCCTTCTCCTTCCCTTTTTTTTTGGTAAGAAGTTGACCAATACAACATTTACCATCTTGTTCTTGCCACTTCCCACTAAATCTAGATTTCAGTAGTAAAAAAAAAATAATTCCTGTGTTTTACAAGGAATTATTATCCTATTCTAATTCTTATCCTAATTCTAACCTGGCCTACAGTGACAACTAGGAAAAGAGAGCGAACAAAATTAACACGTAAGGCTTAAATTGGAAGAGTCACAAAGTTTCTCAATTCAGCAGTGAAATTATTTCTTTTCAGTTCCACCTACACCTCCCAATCCTTTGTCTTTCAGAATCTGAACTTACCAAGATGCCCTGTTAGACAAAATGACAATTTTAAGGGCACGAGGATCTACAAATTTTGCTGAAGAAGAAATCCTAAGTAACGTGTCCTGGTTTGCTTTAAATCTACTTATTCACACAAATCATAGAAAAGTGAAAAGAAAAATCCTGTGGTTTTCTTAAATCTTGTGATGAAATTAATAGAAAAATGCTGTGGATTCGATCCTACCTATAAAATTAAAAATAAAAACTCACATTTTTTACATTCAAATAATAATTTATTTCTAGAACTCATTCCTGCTTTTAGTGATTAATTAAAGATGCTGTTTTCAACAGATGTAATTAGATGAAAAAAGACTGTAAAAATGGTGTATAAAATAAACTCTTCTTCATCTACACATCTCCAGCAGAAGAAACCACTTTGGGCCAGGTTTTTCCCACTAAGGAAAAGATCTTATAGAAAGGGCTTGTGGCAATCAACTTTTTCTTCCTGCAATTCTTCTGTTCAGACTAAAATTTCACTTCATTTGGATAGAACCCATTTTTAAAATAGTTATTTCTGGTCCAGTGAAGATTTAGATTGTGCATATGCAACTATCTGCACTGAAGACAGAGGAAAATTTAATTCTCTAAATTGCAACTACTTATAAAATAGTTGGATGTTCACTAATTTAGACAGGTGTCCTAATCCCCCAAGGCTTTCAGTTAAAAAATAAAACAAAACCTAAAAAACACCTCCACAGTGAAGAGCAACCATTTATACCTTCAAATCAAAGAATCTTCTCAAAGAGACTTCCCAGAAAGATAAAAAACCAAACAAAACTTTCTTCCCATGTTCATAACTCCAAATATATTTCAAATAAAAGTGAATTTTTCAGATGGTAGAAATGAGACACTTTTCAATGTAAAACTGGCACCTTAAGATGTGGCCTCAGCTTTTTTTTTCCTTTTTTATTGGTAATGAGCATTCATTGATCATGTGTCAGTTTTCAGTTTTTAAACACTAAGATGGAAAATAAATGAATGAATGATGAAAAAAAAAATGAAAATGCCACCCCCAGTAATCAATCAAAATCCTCACGGAGGTCGGACCATCAGTTGGAATAATCAATATAAATTAAATATAAATGTAAAGAATGAACATAAAAAATTGGGAGTATTTGGGATTTGGCTCAGGCCTAACTTCGTTTGCCTGTTTTATTTATAATTATTTCAACTCCCAATTGCCACTGAGAAGGGCAAATAAGCAGTTTCACTGGATCAAGTGGTCTTTTTTCTTGAAGCTGGAGTTTCAAGAAAAACTGGAATCTTGAAATATCATTTCTGATATTCTGGCACTTGCTGTGCCTTGTTTTCAAGACTTTTCCCCATTTAATGGCCCTCTTAGAGTTGGCCATGCAGCAATAAACTGATTATTTTGGGGTTTTCATGCATGCACCATTTATCATCAACCTGCAAAATACTTCTAGCACCTGTAATTATATGAAGTTAATTTATATGCAATTTATATAATAATAATTAGTAACTTTTAAAGGGATTCCTCAGCTTGCACTTGACACCTTGAGCTCCGTGTTACAACTCGAGGCCTCCATGGCAGTCCAAAGGCACGGAATTGCGCCTGGTACATCATCAATGGTGAACATCCAAATATCACAGACAGGAGAGCACAGGGTGCACTGCAAAGCTTTTGGTTTTGGTCTTGTAGACAAAAAAAAATCTTCCACAAAATATCTGGAGTTTAGGACAACCCCTCCCAGCCCACACAAAGCCGACGGATTTTCATATTCAGCGCCGCGACCGAAAGCGTCTTCCCTCCTAAACCCACGGAGCAGAAACGCCCAGGTCCTTCAGGAAAAACCAGATTTCACCCCACTGCTGGCAGCTCTCAAGCACAGCTCACACCTCTCCTTCCCTGCTTCTGGAAAAGCCAGGCTGCCTTTCAAAAAAAACCCAATATTTGGGCCGGGCGCCGGGGCGCCTTCGGAGGAACATGACCCGCTCGGCGCCGCGGCGCGTTAAGGAGCCTGATTGAACATCGCTGCTAATTAAGAGCTCTCGTTGTTTGGCAGGACCACCGGAGAACCTCCTGCACTTGTTCATGCCAGCAGCACCTCCTGCAGAAATTAACTCTTGATGAGAGCAGACGGGGGGCCCAGCTGGGTCCCCCCAGTCCTCCCGGCGCACAAATGAAGCGTAATGAGAACGCTGGTGGCTACCAAGGGGAGGGAGGTGATTCGTGACCTCTCCTTAAAAAGCGGAGTATACTCTTACATTGACTTAATTTTCTGCACTGGGGGTAGGTAACGCAGCTGGGGACTGTGTGAGCAGAGCTGAGAATCGCAGGGGAGGGCCGAGAATCAAAATTATTAGCGAGCAATTCGGTAAGAATTATCGTATTAGGTGGGCTAAAATATAATTCTGTTCTCGGGGCTTTCGAAAATCAATAAATATTATTCAGCCATCAGGCTCCTGGAAGAAAATTTCACAACAAAAGCTGAAGTTGGAGGAGGTTTTTGTGGAGGAAAAAAAAGCAGGTTGTTAAAACTGATTCGGTATTTGGTTTTAAATCTTTGGGATGTGTTCAGCAGTGCAACGTTGTAATATTCAAAAGGAACCTTCCACGTGTACAAACAGCACTGGCTACCCTATAAAACAGAAATAAAATAAAACCCACTCCCCCTCAGTGTTAATCCTGCAGTGTCCAGCACTGGTGATAAATTCCTGTCACCTCTGTTGCCACTCCTGCAGGTGACCATGATGGTCCCACTGGAGAGGGGCTCCCTGAGGAGCTGGCATGAAGCCCCCTGGAAGAGCAATGGCAGCACCTGCCTTAACTCGGTTGTTAAGACCTGAAGTGACTTCAGATCACAGAATAATGACTGATAGATTGGTTTTGGCTCTTAGCACAGAATCCCTGAGGGTGGAAAAGCCCTCCCAGCCCATGGAGTCGCCATGCCCACCTTGTCCCCAGCCCAGAGCACTGAGTGCCACCTCCAGGTGACACCTCCAGGGATGGGCACTGCAAAGCTCCCTGGGCGGCTCTTTCCAAGGTCTGAGCACCCTTTCCATGGGGAAATTCCTTCTCATAGGAAGTCTTGACTCTCCAGCCCCTTCCCCAGCTCCCTGCCCTGCCCTGGACACGCTCCAGCCCCTCCAGGGCTCTCCTGCAGGAGCCACAACTGGACACAGCCCTGGAGCACAGAGGGACAATCCCTGCCCTGCTCCCGATAATAATTTCCCTATTCCCTATTCCTTCATCTCTAATTAAGCAGCAATTAGAAATAACCACATACAGAAATAATTACCTATGCAAAGTGCTCGAGTGTACCCTTCTGTTCTAGACACTATCAATCAGGTATGACAAAAAAATGTGGAAAGGCTGTGATGAATGGAAACAATCATTTCCCTCAGTTAAAAAATGCATTTTTCAAACAATTCGGTCCTTGTATTTCTCTCCCCTCCCACCTCCTGCCTTTGGTTACATCTTGGATGAAGCCTTAACTTCAAGGTTGCTCTGTTAGAAAAATCTTAGAGAGGGCAAAAGGTATTTGCTTACTTAAAAAAGAAGTGAAAATCAGAACATAAAAGAAATATTTCATGAAGTGCCCAAGGAAGGACACCTTTACACGTTTTTCACTGCATGGCAAATACCACCAGAAACAAATACTTGGGCACAAGGACAAGAAATGTAAACTGCACATGTTTTATGGGACTGAGAAGTTCATAATATACATCCTCCCTTAATTATTATCTAATTTTTTCATTCCAAGATGATTTTTACTTCAGGAAACTAACCCAACACTCATCCTGAGCTAAGAGTAGGGATGCCTCTTGCAGGGGTCAGCGTATTTAGAGAGCACCCACATAAACAACAATATTCACCTTTCTGTACAAACTTTTCCTCTGGATTAAGAAGCTGCCCTCTCTCCCATTCCTATTTCAAATTAAACTCCACAGCATGGAATATTTTTACCTTGATTTCTCCATAAACATCCTCAGCTTATGGAATACAGTAATTAAAACTGAACCCTGAGTAACTGCAGTTTAAGATTGTGCATAAATCACATTTTAACAAGGAACTTCCATTCGTACCCTTTCCACTTTCCACCAGTTTTAGGAAATTGTGTTTGTTATGACTCCTCCACTTCTTCTGGATGGAAGAGGGAAGGAAAAGCTGCCCCCTGAATCTCAGGCCTTCAGTTTGAAGCATAATTATGTGGCACAGTAGGCTTCAAATTTCCTCAAACACACCCTTTTTTTCCCCAAATCACCAACTGCTAAGTGCTCAAAGCCTCAGTTAAAGGTATCTTTAAGCCATCTGTTCGTTTTGGGCAGGAGGAGATTCCAGTCTCCCCACACAACCAGCCATTCCCTCTGCGATGGGAAACAGCTGGGTCCATGCTGAAAGAAGGGATATTCCAAAACCTGGAAGTGCTAAAAGAAAGAACAGACTTCAAACAAGATTTCTGCACAAACATGAGAGGCGGGGAATTGCAAAAGGGAAAATTCAGGCCCCATCTAGGGTGGTAGACATCAAAAATACAGCCCAGAGCTCACAGAGAGGATGGCAAAGAGCCTTTTTATTCCAAAAAACCACTGCAGATGAAACTGTGGCACTCCTGTGTTGGAGCACTCTGCTGCACTTGGCTCATACACCATTTTTCACTGTCAGAATGCCACTTCAATAATAATTACAGCCTCAGTTCATCAATTAATTTCTACCAGAAGGGACAGTGACAAAACCAACACTAAGCCAGTGGCTCTTCACAGCCAGTGAGCAAACTCAGTGTGGATCCTTGGGTGTCTAAATTCTCTCTCTAAAATTCAAGGAGATTTTTTTTTTTCTTCACTAATCTACTGTGAAAAAAACACAATTAAAAAAAACTCTGAGGGAAAATTTCCCTACTAAATCTTGTTGCCCAGTGGCAAGGCCGTGGTTAAAGGATCTGCTCTGACTGGTGAAAGGTTCATTCCTTCTGAAGGCAGAAATTTTAATTCCTTCCTACATCAAAGGCAGTGTGTCTTTCCATCTCACAACCCTCGGTGGATTTCTTTCCCATGAACTCATCTGTGCAGCGATTTTATTGCATATAAGGAGCAACTTTTATAACTTTATACACTCTGTCATCGGAAAAGGTAAACTTTATGTGCACACGATGCTCATTACAAATCCCTCATGTCTCCTTTGAAGCTGGTTCCTCTCACACTGACAGTCCCAGAATCCCAAAATGGGTTGGGTTGGAAGGGACATTAAAGCTCATCCAATTCCATGGGCAGGGACACTTTCCATTATCCCAGGCTGCTCCAAATAAAAGCATTTTTTCTGATGATAACTTGCCACTATTATAAAAAGTGTAATTGTTTTATTCAATTACGTACACACCTAAAGAGACTTTAGGCTGCAAAACAAAAAGGGCTGAAGACAACGAATCAAGAGGTGAGAAAAAGCTGCTCAGCAACCAGCACAGAAGAAAGTTTAGAACCCTAAAAGTGCAGAGTGCCAGGAGCAGGGAGGGAAACAGGATCAAGGGGGCCAAGAAGAAGTTCAGGGAGCTGAGAAGTTCAAGAATGGATGTTCTAATGAGAGATTCTGCCATTTTTGTCTGCTGTAACTGACTTAAACACCCGGACCACGACAGCTTTGAACCATCACAATATTATGAATTACATCTCTAAACTCTTCTCAATTTCTCTTCAAGACATTTTGGTTTTCTTAAGGCTCAGTCACAAAATCATCAAGGCTGGAAAAGCCCTCCCAGCCCAGGCAGTCCCAGCTGTGCCCCATGGCCACCTTGTCACCCTGAGTGCCACCTCCAGGTGACACCTGCAGGGATCCCGGGCACTGCAAAGCTCCCTGGGCAGCCCCTGCCAAGGCCTGAGCACCCTTTCCATGGGGAAATTCCTGCTGCTGGCCAAGCTGAGCCTCCCCTGGCCCAGCCTGAGGCCGTTCCCTCTCCTCCTGGCCCTGTGGCCCTGGAAGCAGAGCCACAAAAGATCATGAACTGAAATAATTTGAAATGTGAATTTCTTTTTTTCTCTTTATGTTAAGCTATTATTAGATTCAGACCGAATATTAGCAGGTGAATATGGACACTGCAGTCGTTCCTGACAGCTCCAACACCTACATTTAAATTAAATATTCGAATTATAGATATATAGAGTTAGATTCATAAGGTTCTATCTACATAAGGCAAGCTTCCTGAAAGGAAAACTTCCAAAATTAGAGCACATCTGAACTCCATAAAAGACTTCACTACTCTTTCAGGGAGCAGTGCAGTCAAATTTAGACATTTATAGGCTTTGGGGGACAAGTTCTACCTGAAAGAGTTTGAACTCTTGCAATCCAAATGTGAATCCAAATTTTTTTATTGTTGTAAAATCATTATATGCATATTGTACTCATGAAAGTTGAAGTAGAAAAGGTGAATAGCTGTAAAATGTTTAATTTCCTGGTATTTTTAATTGTGGTGGTTTAATGAATCTACAAGTAAAAAGTGGATTACAATTAAAATTTCTCTTGCATTTTAATATGAAGTAGACAGTATATATTTTAAGTTAATCCACACAGTAAAAAAATTCCATTTTTCTGCTTGACTTTTTGAAATCCTACAAATACACCGTGCTGTTAAATACCAAAAGCTATTACCAACCCATCAGAGGTTTGTTTTCAAATTAAAAGAATCATTTCAGCAAGGTGCAGCTGCAACTCAGCGACACTTTCTCAATATCTGCAGTATTTTTTTTTTTTATTACATGTCCTTATCCTGCTCTTGCTATAACATTTCCCCACTGAAGTCTCCTGCCCTTTTGTGCAGATCCAAATAAAACATATGATTTCTCCATAATGGTCCAACACCAGCACATCCCACGACGGCAGGGTTTTTTTTTTTTTTTCCTAGGGTATTTATTTTGTTTTAGCAACGCTGAAAACTCTACAAGCAAGAGGAAAAAAAAGAAATCAAATTACGCCGTGTTCCTGAGCGCTCTCACTGCTCAGTCCTGTCGGCGCTTTAAAGAGTGGCAAGATTTTTTTTTTTTTTTTTTTTTGCCACCCTGCAGGTTCCCAAAGCAGAGTTGGGCCATTTGCAAGCTGCCATTGGTTAATGAAGGTAAATTTAATTAGCTCAACTTCCTTGCAGATCCCATCAAACGCCACCATTTGATGTATTCTGTCGGAGCACCGCGTCCCCTCCAGCTGGCCGAGCGCCACAAAGAAAAGGCAGCTCTGCTCATGGCTGGGAACTGAAATGAGCTGTTTTAAGTGGAGCTTTTCTCCCATTTTTCTGAGGCTGCACCGCTCTGACCTTCCCCGAATCAATCCTCTGCGGATTAACATGTAAAGCAGTGTCGAATTAATTTCAGAAAGCGAATATGAGATCAGCCCCCGGGCTCCTACAAAACAGCCCGGCTCCTGAACACGCTAATGCCCCGAGGCGCTCAATGGGGAGCTGTCAATAAGGGGTGGGAGGGGGTGCTTAGGAGGATTTGGAGCGTGGAGCAATCTATCAGGCTGGTTAGAGCTTTGCCCACTTCTGGGGCATGGCTAATGCATTCCTCTGGAAGTTAATCCCATTTCTAAAGGCCCTCCCGTGAGGAGCACAGAGGCCGTGCCGAATGAGAACTCGGATGCATTAAAATTCTCAGCCACGTCACCAAAAGGCGCACGGGGGAGATGCTGAGGGCTGACAATGAGACGGCTCATTAAAAGTGCAAGGAGAAGAGACTCAGCACATCTTTTTGGAGACACCTGCACACAGCTTCAGCACTTAGAAGCCCTTAAAAATCCCCAAAAATAAAATTAAACTTCTATTAATGTAAATAAAAATTGTCGGTTTCCATGACGTTGCAAAGAGAGGACAGTGGACTTTCCTTTGAGCAAACACTCACACACAAAACTTACTCAGTACCTGTTACAGTGACACAGCACTCAATTATGTTTGCTTGTACTCCCAAAAAGAAATTAAGGACCAAGTTAAGACCTGGGAATGTGGCAGTTTTTACACACCCATGTTGAGTGTTACAAATGCCAGTGACGTCAAATGCACGTTCAGTCTGTGCGCCATGATCCAGACATTCAACTTTCAGAATTTTTAGCTGAATCTTGTATCTAAATCAGCAAAAATAGAGCAAAGAAACCTCTGAAGAGGCAAAATATCATCTGGGTATCTTCTGTTCCACAGGCAGCAACATCAACAGCGGAATGAGAACTCGGATGCATTAAAATTCTCAGCCACGTCACCAAAAGGCGCACGGGGAGATGCTGAGGGCTGACAATGAGACGGTTCATTAAAAGTGCAAGGAGAAGAGGCTCAGCACATCTTTTTGGAGACACCTGCACACAGCTTCAGCACTTAGAAGCTCTTAAAAATCCCCAAAATAAAATTAAACCTGTATTCATGTAAGTAGAAACCGTCAGTTTCCATGACGTTGCAAAACGAGGCCAGTGGGTTCTCCTTTGAGGAAATACTTACACACAAAACTTACTCAGTACCTGTTACAGTGACACAGCACTCAATTATGTTTGCCTGTACTCCCAAAAAGAAATTAAGGATCAAGTTACCACCTGGGAATGTGGCACTTTTTACACACCCATGTTGAGTGTTACAAATGCAAATGACGTCAAATGCACATTCAGTCTGTTTGCCATGACCCAGACATGCAATTTTCAGAAATTTTAATTGAATCTTGTATCTAGATCAGCACAAATTAAGCAAAGAAACCTCTGAAGAGGCAAAATATCATCTGGGTATCTTCTGTTCCACAGGCAGCAACATCAACAGCGGAATGTGAACTCGGATGCATTAAAATTCTCAGCCACGTCACCAAAAGGCGCACGGGGAGATGCTGAGGGCTGACAATGAGACGGTTCATTAAAAGTGCAAGGAGAAGAGACTCAGCACATCTTTTTGGAGGCATCTGCACACAGCTTCAGCAGTTAGAAGCTCTTAAAAATCCCCAAAAATAAAATTAAACTTCTATTAATGTAAATAAAAATTGTCGGTTTCCATGACGTTGCAAAGAGAGGACAGTGGACTTTCCTTTGAGCAAACACTCACACACAAAACTTACTCAGTACCTGTTACGGTGACACAGCACTCAATTATGTTTGCTTGTACTCCCAAAAAGAAATTAAGGATCAAGTTACCACCTGGGAATGTGGCACTTCTCATATACCCATGTTGAGCGTTACAAATGCCAGTGATGTCAAATGCACGTTCAGTCTGTGCGTCATGACCCAGACATTCAATTTTCAGAAATTTTAATTGAATCTTGTATCTGTATCAGCACAAATTAAGCAAAGAAACCTCTGAAGAGGCAAAATATCATCTGGGTATCTTCTGTTCTGCAGGCAACAACATCAAAAGTCTCAAAGGTCATAACCAGAGTCTTGATTGATCAGTGAGGACAGAGAATAAAAGAACATGGGGACCAAGAGAAGACAGAAATTGTTCACTCCACATCAATTCTCTCTGTAATTATGAAAGGGCAGTGGCACCATAATATCTGAAAATAGATGGTGTTAAGCTTTATGAAACAAATTCATCCACTTTAAGACGGAAAGAATACCAAAATAATAGACAAACCTGTTTACTGTCATTGAAGTTGAAATTTGATTGGGAAAACCAAAAGTAAACCCTTCACCTTCTGTAGGTTTTGTTGTTTTCACCTTGTAAAATACGACAGAAGCAGGTTAAAAAGTGTGCAACGGTGTCATCAAAGCACAAGGATTCAGCAGAATCGTGACAAAAAAGCACAAAACCCTTCAGAGACCTGTATTAAAAACGTACTTTCTGTCTTTTTTTCTACTCCTCAAAGTTTGGAAAGTGAAATTCATGCCCCTCACTCCTCATTAAAGAATCCACATCATAAAACTCATCACTAAAAGCCAACTGTGTGCCACAGAATATTCCTGGATTATCAGATCCTGGAGTGTATCTTAGGGGATGAAAGATCCCATTTCATTTGTGTTGTGACAAGTAGAAGAACTATAAAAGAAAGGCCTTATAAAATCAGGCCTGCTTTATTAAATTAATAGCTGGCCTGTCATTTCTTTTAAGTGTAGCTAACAAGTAATTTTTAAGTTATATATGAAGCTATTTTGAGAATAAGAAGTTCCTTTAATCTATTCTGAGAGTGAAAAATAAGTGCCCCTGTAATAACAAGGGATTTGTCCCATGAGAATCAGTAAAGAAAATATGTCAACAATCCAAGATTAGATAGATTTGATGGACAATAGATAGATTTGATGGATGGATTTGATGGACAAAAGACATTTAAATGCCTTTTACTAACCAAGAGAATAATTAAGAAAGCTATTAACCAATTAGAAGTTGCCTCAAAGTTTGTAAAAACTGTATAAAGGACAGCATGCGGCCATAATAAAAAGCTTTCTGAAGATTCTATTGTGTCACTCTATATGTCATGTCCACCCTAACGATACATTTGTACCCTGCCAAGACCTGACATGGGATGAATTAAGAAGAACCAGGTGAGCTGAGAGTGTCATTCCCACAAATTCCTCATGGCTCGTGCCCGGTGCCTCGCGCGCGGCGATTCCGACCTGCCGGGATTCCCCCGGAGCTCCACCGCCCTAAACTCGGGCAGGGAACAGAATTCACCTCCTCAGGCCAAAAAAACTCTGGCAAAACTGATTTTATGATCATACCTCATCTCTCTGGTTTTTTGGGAACACTGCTCATTAAAACGTCTCCTTGGCACCTCCACGTAAACAAATCCCGGGAGCGATTCCGGGCGGGCGCTTCCCTCTCGAGGCAGGGAGGGATTTGTGCCACCACATTCTGCTGAGCGCCCTCACACAACTCCACTTGCACTCGGGTCTGCTTTTGTGATATAATCCTGCAATCAGCACGCAAGCACCATCCTGGAGATGCTTTAGGAGAAGATGGAAAATCCAAACTAATACTTTCCGCTATTTTTCTGCTTTCCGTCACAAACTGACCTACTTAGAGATGAAAGAAGAAAAGTGTTTTAATGCATTTTTTCCCCCTCGACAAAAGTGATGCCCGTTTAGTCCTTTCAAAAAGGGAGCTAGAGGAAGATGGCAATGTTGACATTAAAATGTCTCCTGCTCTGAAATCCCAGGAAATGAAGCAAACACAGTTTCCACAATGGAATGGACCGGCCCAAGTTGGCCTGGATTTAATGGGATAAAGTCTCTGCTCACTGAAATAACTGAATCATGAGAAACAGCTACTAAAAAAAAAAAAAGAACATTAAGAAAAAAACAACTAAATAAAAAGTTAAAATGAAAAAAAGAGTTGATTTAAGATTAAGTGTTGCAATTAAAGACTAAGGCTATCTGAAAATCCTACAGCTGAGTAACTCCTAACACTCCCACCCAGAAAATAAGTTAGTTTCTTTCTCAGATTATTCATATATTCATTATTGATGTCTTTTATAACTTCGAAAATTTATAAAAGTAAAAATTCTGGTTGTTTTAAACAACTTCATTACAGAACCTTTAAGAATTCTCAGTGAAGGCAATAAAACAAAATCCTGTAGCTCCAACTCTTCGCTCCAGGTGCTGTAGGTGTTTTTGTGGCAGTGTTTATGCTTGTATAAATTTATTCATATTTATGTAAAAACTTCATGTCTCAGTCATCCAGAATTTTCAGATCCTATCCCTAATATTTTGTCAGAAGAATTCTGAGAAGGTTTTATTGACCAAAAGTAGACAGAACAATAAATGTAATTAATTTGTGCACCAGCTTTCCTTAAAATACCCCTAAAAAAAGGAAGTTGGTAAGAAATTGGCTCTGCAAAATCTTTGACATCAATTTCTTTCCATAAAAGATACCAAGCTGGAAACTACAACTTTTATGAGATGTGATTGGGAAAGAATACGGTGAGAAAAGCCGAAAAAATCTGTGAGAAGAAAATATGGAAAAGTTTTCTTCAGGCAGTGCTGAAGCTGCACAACAGAACTTCTAAAATGAAATAAAGATTAGGTGAGAAATTTTACTGAAAATTAGGAGCCTTTTAGTCTAAACTTTGAAGTAAAGAGAAAGAAAAAGTAATAGAAATTATGTCTTGTAATAAAATACTGTTTATTCTGAACTTGATTTTCTAAGGGAGAGGCAAAGAACCAGAAAGGGGAAGAGTATTTTGAATAATTTGTATTAAAAAGATGGAAATTACATCGTGCACTTGAGATAAATCATATCCCACCAAAAACTACACCCTGTGCTTGGAAAAGGAGCGCATGGGAAATGCCTTTTTCTCTCATAGCTCAAAAGCCACACACAAAATGTGATTTTTTTTTCCTAGGTTTATAGAATAAGGTTGTGCTGCAGAAAAAAATGGTGATTTTTTACAACTGGACTGAAAAATAAGATTTTAAGGGAATTTTCCTGCTTCAGAGAACGTGGCAGTGCTAAACTGATGATGTATTTTTAAGTTCTAACTCTCAGGGCTGGGTGGAATTAGGAATGAAAAGGTTGTGCTGCTGCTGAGGAAGTAAAAACTACATTGACTGAGAAGATAAAGCAGGTCTAGGAAGTACTCAATAATCAACCCTAAAAAAATCATGGATATACAGAAAGATTCAGATCTTTTATGCAAAAGGATTTTCAGGCAGTGTTATCAACAAACAAATAAAAAAATATATACACATAGATATAGAAAGCCAACACAATTTCATTTTTTCACCCTTCTACTATTCTAGGGTAATTCAGGTCTGTATTTTAAAAAGTCTCTAGATGATAATGGCCTCATAATTTTCAAGACTCATCTTTTGGCATTGCCTGTCATTTTGCACTTACTTTCCCATCCTGGAATATCAATTATTATCAGGTTATGAAGATAAGCCACTTAGAGGAAATAAACTGCCACTGTTACCGTGGAGGAGGGGCTCAGCCCATCCCAGGCAGGGTTATTGAGCTGCATTGGTAAAAGCAGGGACCCAGAGAGGCCACCAAGGCACTTTGCTCATGCCATGCCTGGCAAAAATGTCCCTGATTTCACAGGATGGTTTGGGTCGGAAAAGGACTTAAAGATGATCCCAGTGCCACCCCTGCCATGGGCAGGGACACCTCCCACTGTCCCAGGCTGCTCCAAGCCCCAATGTCCAACCTGGCCTGGGACACTGCCAGGGATCCAGGGGCAGCCACAGCTAATCTGGGAATTCCAGCCCAGCCTCTCCCCACCCTCCCAAGGAAGGATTTTTTCCCAACATCCCAACCAAACTTGTCATTTTTCAGTTTGAAGCCATTCCCTGGGTGCTGTCCCTGCAGCCCTTGGGAATTGTCTCTCTCCAGGGTTCCTGCAGCTCCTTCAGGCCCTGCAAGGCCACCCTGAGCTCAGCCCAAAGCTTCTCCTGGCCAGGCTGAACAATCCCAGCTGTGCCAGCCTTTCCTCCCAGCAGAGCTGCTCCAGCCCTCTGCTCATCCTGGGGCCTCCTCTGGGCTCTCTGCAGCAGCTCCACGTCCTCCCTGTGCTGGGCCCCAGGGCTGGGGCAGCTCTGCAGGTGGGGCTCTCACCTGAGGGGGCACAGGGACACAATCCCAATCCCTTTCTTGCTGCTCTCTCCTCCTTGGATGCAGCCCATGGTGGATTTCAGGGTTCCCAGCTCTCACTGGTGCCTCCTGTCCAGCTTTTCCCCCACGAGATCCCCAAGTCCTTCTCCTCATGGCTGCTCCCAGTGAGTTTTCCTTCCAGTCCGCACTCCTGGCTGGGATTGTCCTGACCCAGGAGCAGCCCCTGGCACTGGGAATTGTGGATCTCCGTGAGGTTCTCCTGGGCCACTTCTCAAATCCCTGCTGCCCTTCCCAGCAGCAGATGAGAGCCGCAGTTTCTGTTCCCACAGAAACCCAAACGCTCTCCAAAGAGAAGTAAACCCAATCCCTGCCAATGGAATGCACCTTCCCAACGCTCCCCACGTGGGATTTTGACACTGAACAGAAACACAGGATCTGTGCAGAACATCCCCCAACCCACAGCTGCCACAGCAGAGGGATCATCTTTCCTGCCCCAAACCAGGTATAACCCCCATCATATCATCCCACTGGAAGATTTTGCTATTTTGAAGGACTGGCTGCTGAACCAAATAGGGTTTTTGCTCTTCTGAAAGAGCTGGAGCTGGAGGATGGATTTAATTCAGTGGAGCGGCAGCCTCTTGATGAATTGGATAAATGTTGCCAGATAAAGCTGCTTGTTTTCTGTTTTGTTTTATTAAACAGCAACACGGCCAAGCAGTAAAAACCTGACACAATTTTGATATGGTTTATGCTGCTGCATGGAAAAAGCCTTTTATGAGTGTTGTTTAAAGCAGATAAGGAATTGAATGTGCTAAACACATGGGCAGAACAATCTCTCCAAACCAGCTTAACTGGGGTGATCAGGAGCAGATTCTCACTGGTGTCCGCTGGTTTTTAATGACATACTTGTCAACATGTAACCTTAGAATGCAGACACCATGGTAACAGTTTTAACACAGTCTCTTTAAAGAGAATAATTGTGTGAAGCACAAATAGAAACATCTTGACTCTTGTAGTCTTTTAATCCACTTAGAGAAATGCTTTTCAATCCATCAAGCAGCGTTTTCTGGATCTTGTTGAACATCTGTCCTGGAATTACTTGGAATAAAAGCCTAAGCAGGTCCACCCACGCTGTGTTTGCTGTGGCCCTTAAAAGGAGAATTTAGATGTAACACTTTGATATTAGATTTGAGCTGAAGAACACCAGACACAAAGAATTATGATATTCACTTGGTTATGTAATAATAAAACCATGTTGAAGCTGTTCCTGTGCACTAAAATCACAGAATCACTGGGTTGGAAGAGACCTCCAAGACCACTGAGTCCAACCCAGCCCCAACACCTCAACTAAACCATGGCACCCAGTGCCACATGCAGGTTCTGTTTAAACACATCCAGGGATGGTGAATCCATCATCTCCCTGGAATGGTCTGCCAATACCCCAAAATACCCAAATATGTGCATTATTTAAGTTGTGATATCCAAACATGTGCGCTATTTCAGTTGTGATACCCAAACATGTGCGTTATTTTAGTTGTGATACCCAAACATGTGCATTATTTGTGATACCCAAACGTGCATTATTTCAGTTGTGATACCCAAACGTGTGCATTATTTCAGTTGTGATACCCAAATGTGCATTATTTTAGTTGTGATACCCAAACGTGTGCATTATTTTAGTTGTGATACCCAAATGTGTGCATTATTTCAGTTGTGATACCCAAACATGTGCATTATTTAAGTTGTGATACCCAAATATGTGCATTATTTGTGATACCCAAACGTGTGCATTATTTTAGTTGTGATACCCCAAATGTGCATTATTTCAGTTGTGATACCCAAACGTGTGCATTATTTCAGTTGTGATACCCAAACGTGCATTATTTCAGTTGTGATACCCAAATGTGTGCGTTATTTTAGCTGTGATACCCAAACGTGTGCATTATTTCAGTTGTGATACCCCAAAGTGTGCATTATTTTAGTTGTAATACCCAAACGTGCATTATTTAAGTTGTGATACCCCAAAGTGTGCATTTTTTCAGTTGTGTGAGTGGCTCCAGTGCTTGGGATCTTGTGAAATTCACACAACTGAGGTGCAGGACAGACCCTGTGCATTCCAGCACACCCACAATGTGTTACACTGATGGAATCAGGGAATGGTCTGGGTGGAAAGGGACCTTAAATCCCATCCAGTGCCACCCCTGCCATGGCAGGGACACCTTCCACTGTCCCAGGCTGCTCCAAGCCCCAATGTCCAACCTGGCCTGGGACACTGCCAGGGATCCAGGGGCAGCCACAGCAAATCTGGGAATTCCATCCCAGCCTCTCCCCACCCTCCCAGAGAACAATTCCTGCCCAAGATCCCATCCAGCCCTGCCCTCCTTCAGCTCAAGGCCATTCCCCCTCACCCTGTTGATGCCCTAAGTTTTAGCTTTCATTTTTTCCAGATTCTGCACTGCTTTTGTACATAACTCTGAACTTCATATGAAGTGACAGCCAGCACTCACAGTTTAGTCAGACAAAACAATCCTTTTCCAGCCCCAGAACCAAGGCCACCATTGCAGCTTCAGGCCCAAAAAGTGCAAACAACAACGAATTCAGGAGAGCAAACTGGGAGGATGGGACTGCATAACCTGGAGCTGTAATTGGACAATTAACCCCAAAATGTAAAAGGACCAAAACCTTAAAAAGTGTGAAAACTCGTGACACGCCATCCACCTTGGGTGGAGACCTGGCCAGACTCTTGTCCTGCCCAAGGTGCATCCTTTGAAGGCATTTTAATGAACACCTTATTTATATATTTTTACTTATTATATTTACCCTATATCTTACTTTATTCCTTAATTTAGTCTAGCCTCTGTTCTAGGTCAGCCTGGGTCTGGGCATCACCATCACCCCCCTGGAATGTGAAATTCCCTCTCCCATCTTCTCAGAGCCCCTTTAGGTCCTGGAAGGGCTCTGAGCTCTCCCTGATCCTTCTCCTTTCCGGGTTTAACCCTTCCAGCTCCAGAGCAGTGGGGCTGAAGCCCCTCAGGGTCCCTCTGGCAGTGAGGGGAAGGCTCTCCCCAATCAGCTGCACCCCCAGCTCCACATCAGATGCTGTTTGTTCCCCTGACCCCACAGAAATTCCATTTCCATGCCGAAATCCTGTGAAAATGAGGCAGGAATTGCCTCGACTCCGATATTTGCTCTCTGTTAGTTAAATTATGGGTTAGCTTTCAGCAGTAACAATAATGGCTATGCTTGCTGCATCTTGAATGTTCATCTGCTAGAGAGATTTTCTGCTTAACGCATTAAAAAGTGGGTAAAGAAATAATTTATTTGATTTAATTCTCAAAAATCCTGCGTTTCACTTAAGGGAATTAGTGCCTTAAGCAATAAACACAACTATGCAATAAATGGCATATGTGGGATCTATTAACCCAAGTGCTCGACTCTGCCATCTGAATAATCCCCTTTTTAGGGTTTCATTTTGGAAAGTTTGTATGTAAATGATTGCTCTGAGGGTTTGTTTTTTTTTAAAAAAATGTAAATTAAAGTAGATCTTAGAGAACTGGAGTTTTGTGATGTTGCTGGGCTAAGTTTTGATCCCCTCAAACTTCATTTTCCTACCTTCAGAAAAATTATTGGGAGTGTGAGATTTTGTCTTGAATTGTCAGATGAAGTAGGAACATGCTCGAAGCTCCTGCATCATCTATTTCCAGTTTATGTGGACAAGGCAGCTCAAAAGTGTTTCTAACTCACCTTTCCTGTCTTTCTCCCATTAGTTTTCCAAAAATGATTAATTTTGTACATTTAATAAACCCAAACAGAGAGAATAATTCCAATTCTAGAACTGCAGCAATGGCTTACAGTGATCAGGACAAGACTGATCTGCTTGCTTAAAATAAGAATAAATTCAGCCCTAAATAATAAATATTTTACTACTTTCCCCACATCTTTTCTATTTCTCTGTATAAAATGTAACACAAGACACCTTAATCTAAATTTAAAAACTATTCTGTCAAACATTCCTTAGCTAAGAGCATCCTCAATTATACCCAGAAAATGAATTGTTTGGGTTTGTCCTTTTCTTCCTTTAAATGCCTTAATGGATAAGAAAGTATTTTTCAGCACTCCACCAAAAAAAAAAGAAAAAATCAAATGAGCAGGGATTATAGCAACAAGCATCAATGTTAATTCAGAAATGGATTAACAATTACAGATTTGAAGTCCATTAGCATTGATCCCCAGCGTGAAATAGTTGTGATCAATAAGCTAATCTGTAAATTTGATTAATTGAGTAAATCCTGTTTACCAAAGTATTCCATAAGCATAATCTACAAATAGGAGGAGGTGAAAATCCTGCTTTTAGCAAAAACCAAATTTCAGAGCTGTCAGATCAATGGAAAATTCTCTCATTCCAAATTGTGCTGTCCCAGGGAGACCAAAACTTGGGAAGTTTCACAATAAACAACCCCAAAAATTCTCTGGATGCCACAGAAATGGGACTGACACTGAGGGAAATAAAAACCACAGAACAGGGCAAAAACCTCTTAAGATTTTGTATTTTGGGATTTTTTTTTTCCCTAAGAGCTTGTCCATCCAAGCTGCACTGCTAGACAGGAAAGGGAAATAGGAAAAATTGCTGGAAATATATCCTCGTACCTATTTAAGTCTGTTTATTCTAGGAATTGTATCAAGACAACTCCATTGGTTAAAAAAATAAATCCTGCACCTGACTGACAGCTTTAAATAGGGCGAAACTTCACATCAAACCTTGGTGTTGAATGTGAGACCTGAAACTGTCAGTGAGTGCTGCTAATTAACAATAATTGAAGTGTGGAAATAACAGGGAGTGAAATATAGTATTTAATTTTTTTAAAAAGGCAATTTAATGAAGAATAAATTTAATTTTTTTTTTCCTAGCTGTAGGCAACAACGTTGTGCTAAGTTAAAAGGATGTAAATTTTCATTTTTACCTGCAATTTTAAGTTTTCTGCTGAAAGTTGATACGGTTTCACTTCAAAAATTATGGAATGATGATCTTAATGAAGGCAGGTAAAAGAATGAAATGTAAGGAAATTAAAATAACTCAGAGTACTTCACACAGAAATGCAGAAATATTTAAATTCTTTTGTTCTGGGAAGAAACCCCATTAGATTTTTCTCTGCAATCATTTCTACAAGCCCCTAAATAATGGAACTGACAGGCCTGGAGACACAACAGATCCCAAACTCTGAAAATCCAGTAAAAAAACAACCCTGCCATGACATCTGAGATCCTCAAACCCAGGAATAAATGGAAAAATGATCCTTTGTCATTCTTCTCCTGAAAAGAAATCAGTCTGAACAGCAAAGTTTAACGAGAAATGACACAAATAAATGCAATATTCAGCTCTAGCTCCATTTAAAGGTTCTCCTAAAAAACAGCTGAAGTTTTTCAGGAGTTTTTCAAAAATGAGGGATATTCCAGCAGCCACCTGCACTCAGGGAAGTCACAGAGCCAATTCCACCTGGTTTTGGAAGTGGATCATTCTCCCAAGCCACTTTTTAAATATTGAACCGAATTTTGGAGTTAATTTTTAAAGATGTGCAGCAAATCCAAAAAAAAAAAAAAAAATCAAAAAAATTGGCTGGGATGTCGATTTTCACTGCAACTCAAGGAGCTGCAAGTTTTTAAATTTTCTCGAAGATTTCTGCTAAAAACTGGGATTGAATCTCACCAAATCTCCCCCAAATCTCAGACAGAACAGAAAATATTTTTGCATCCCACATTTCCTCCCAGCCAAACCAAACCACGTGAGAACAACTGAGAATTAGTGAGATCAGCAGGGGTCAGGAGGACAGAAATGATGGGGATTTTTACACATTGCAAGAGCTGTTTTCTCACAGAAGTGTAATTTTAGGGAAATTTGCAAGTCAGCCGCAATCAGGGCCGTTTTGTCAAGGTATATAATGGATGCTACTGTTTTCCATCCATGGAACCATGAAATTCTAGACAGGCAGGGAGACTTTCTGCTCTCTGCACTCAAAATTGCTGCTTATTCCCTCTACAGCATTTCCTTTTTTTTTTTTTTTCCTCCTAGAAAAGCAGTGTATAAAATAAAAAAAAAAAGTTAATTACCTCCTAAAAAAGCAGAAGCTGTCTGAAGCCATAATACAAATATTTTTGATGTACTTCACCATCTCAGAGCTTTTAAAAATAATATTTGAGCTCGTGTTTTGACTCTGGAGGAAAAGAAAGTTCATGTTAATTAACTGATGTCACCTGATGTGATGTTTCTGTAAATCTATAAAGGCAACTTGGTTTCAGTGGGAATTCAATATCTCAGCATCCAATCAGTGTCATTATCAACATTTATCATAATCAACGTTTTTCATATCAGACAAATAAGAATGGGAATAGCTTTAAATCTGGCCTAACCTTATTTGGCTGTTCCTTGTTGCCAAAATTCCCAAGTAAAATCATCAATTTTATGGGTATCATTTAAGATTTTGGGGGAATTATTTGTGCCACAGGGAGGTGAGCATTAGAATTTGGTACTGGAAATACAAACAATCAATTAAGATGGTTATTGTAAAGGAAACCTGTAAACAATCTCATGTTAAAAAAAAATAAAAATCTGTCCTTGTCATGTTATTTCAAATTTAGCAGGTTCCTGTTTCACGAATTTTTCTGGTAACAACCTGATTTTTGAATTATATTAAAATAGTTCTTACACCCTAAATAATTTTACAACTCTCAAACTTGCATTCAGTAATTTTTTTCCTTGAAGTATGAAACAGGTTAAATTCCTCTGCAGTGCCCAGATAAGCCAGAGGTTAAGAAAAAAATTATACATTTTTAAAAAACATTTGAATATATATTTAAAATATATAAATCTAAAGATACAAATACATGTATTTTATATAAAACAAATGAGATAAATATATTAAAATATAAAATACATACTATATTTATATAACTATATAAAATACCAAAATATTATATACATGTTTCTATAAATATATATTTATCTAAAATTATATATATATATAATAAATATATAAAATATATAAAATATATAAAATATATAAAATATGTAAAATATATAAAATATATAAAATATGATGACCCTGGCAGGATCTTTAGTGACCTACAAGATGCTCACTGTGATGTTCTCAGTACTTCTCACCTGTACAAAGAGGTGCCTGAGAGCATCAATAATTCTAAACTGAATTTAGATAATAATAATCAAATTTAATAATAATTGAATAACTGAATTCAGATAATAATTGAATTTAGATAAATATATATTTCTATAAATAAATATTATATATATTTATAGAAATACGTATTTATCTAAAATTATATATATTATAGCTATTTCTATATTTATATTTATCTAAAATGATATATATAAAAATATATAAAATATGACAACCCTGGCAGGATCTTTAGTGACCTACAAGATGCTCACAGTGATGTTCTCACTGTTTCTCACCTGTACAAAGAGGTGCCTGAGAGCATCAATAATTCTTAAATTATGTAGGAGTAATCTAAAAAAATAAAAGCTTAATATAAAAAAATCAGATTCTCCTTCAGGATGGAGAGGAATGGATGAATATTTGATCTAAAGGACATTTATGGTGTTTTATCTTTAAGAAAAAATGTGGAATTGATGAATGAGAATTTGCCTCCTCCACAGAGCGTGATCACTCGTTGATGGCGTTTATCAAATAATATTCAGAAATATATTCCCTTAAAAAGGAAAAGAAAAGGGAAAAAAATCCAAGAAGAGAGGGATTTACTCCCTGAATGTTTCCCTTTGGCATCAGCACAGCCCAAGTTTCCATTTATCGACGGCTTTGTGCAAACCCAGCAAGGAAACATTGGATAAATCTTCGTGGAATTCCGAAGAAAATATTTCCGTGGGTTGTCCCCTGCTTTAGAACCTGATGATCTTCACAGCAAACTGACATTTAAAATGAGTTTCATTGCGGATTCACAGGTGCAAAACATCGACTGCAACCCTATAATTCTTGCCAGTGAGGCTGAGTTTACTGAGGATTTGTCCCCCTGAAAAAGCTACGACTAAAAGTGAAGCAGAACTTTGCAAAAACACCCTGAATTCAGACTTCAAAAAATCCTTGGGGTTTTCACAACAGAAATAGTTCCAGTCTTATTCGAGGTATAAGCATGATTTACTTGACAATTTGGATTAAATTCAGATTTGCCCAGTATAAACCAGAAGGCTGAAAAACCCAGCAAGTAAAAAAAAAAAAGTGGCTTTTTCCAATGAAACAATGAAAAAAAAAATGTTTTAAAAGCATATATTTTCCCAGAGAGCACTAACCTGACTGCTTCCTTTGAAAAAATATTTTAATTAGGAAGGAGAGACACTGGAAATGACTTAAAGCAGTAAAAAATGAGCCTCTGCATCAGCTGCTTTCCATAATGATATTCTGTATTTTTACATTTGTCTATAGAAGTAATGAAAAAATGTCTCTCTTGCAATAAACCAAATCTATTTCTTTTTGGCATCTTTGGAGAAAACCTGTTTCATTGCTACCCACGTGATTTCAGGGGCACATAAAGAATAGGAAAGAAGCTGGTTTGCATTTTGGGCTTGGAAGGAAAAGGGGACTTGAGAGATTATTCAAGTTCTTTGAAGAAGTAATGGTTCATCTGCACAGTCATTACAGCAACTGAACTTAGAAATTTTTTTGGGGAAAAATGAGCTTCTGTAAAAAACAACACACGGCAGAAGATTCTTGAGAATAAATAACAAATTTTTGAGTTCTCATCCTAATTTGTTACAAGGACAATGACTTGAGGGAGGATGCAAAAAGCTCCTTTAATTCCCTTTTTTTTTCCAATCCAGAAACCCAAGTGGAGAAGTGAAGGACTCTCATTAATGGCAGCCCTGGATATTCCTTGGATGGAAGAGGCAATCCCAGACTCTTTTCCACATCTGGTAGGAATTGCCCAGAGCAGCTGTGGCTGCCCCTGGATCCCTGGCAGTGTCCCAGGCCAGGTTGGACATTGGGGCTTGGAGCAGCCTGGGACAGTGGGATGTGTCCCTGCCATGGCAGGGGTGGGAATGAGATGATTTTTAAGATCCCTTCCAACCCCAACCATTCCAGGATTCCCTGAAATGTGAGTCAGACTCGTGCCCTGGAGAGTTTGATAACGTCAATCCATGGATTAATTTAACATTTCAGGTAGCAAATGTCTGCAATAACACAAGTTATATTTCCTACTTAACTATAGCACCATTAGAACCCTTTTTTCCTAAATTCCTCCCTCTCTCCCCTTCTGGAAGCACCGTTCCTACAGCACTGTCCACACTTAAAACCCATTTATTTACACAAACTCTGACTGATGGTCACTTCCCAGCTTTGAAAAGCCATGGGGGATGATTGTGGAAAGCTCCTGAGCTTTGGAGAGGCTGCTGTGGGATTCCTACGAGGATTCCTCCCTTTGGAATTCCTCCCTCCTCTCTCCATCACTTATCTCCAAAGAAATCTGCTCGGAAACCGAGTGGAAACTTCACCAGCAGCTCTGCCCAACCCTCCCTCCCCCAGTTGTGTTTTCCATATTCCATTTGAGCAAGCAGGAGGCAGAGAAGAACTCCCAAATTGCAGTTTTGTTTCAAAGGAAAAGCTCGGGAGGCTGGCAGCCCTCCCGAGGCCGGAGCTGAGCCGCTGTCAGAGCAATCCCCCCGCAAGCAGGGCTGTGTAAACTCAGCAAGCAGACAGGTTTTTGTGTTCCCAACAAATGGAAACTATGTCCTATAAAAGAACTTTTAATGGGCAAATGACACTGGATTTTTTTTTTTTCCCTGCAGCAGCAGGGTTTGAGATTTTCTTCCTTTCATTTTGCCTTTTTTTCCACTCGGAACGCACATTTTATCATGAACCTGAGCGGCACAAATGGACAAACCCCATCAAAAGCTTCAGCTGCACACAGTATTTCAAATTATTTGGTGATGTATCAGTTCTGCAAAGCTTTTTCATTTTTTTTTTAAAGACTTCACAAGGGAAAAAAAAAAAACCTCTTACCTTCGGTGGAAAAACTTTCCCCCTCACAAAAGAGATGTTGTAGAATTTATGAAAACAAAAGTGCCAATAAGATTTTACTTTAATACCCGAGGGAGAAACACGATCATCTGCACCAGTAAGAAAAAGATGCCTGCACGAGGTGCTCTACTAATTACAGCTGCTTTGGTGGGCAATATCCCTGGTGAAACAGATGTTAGGGACCTATTAACAAAAGTTTTTCAAACATCTGCTTACAATTTGAAGGCAATTGTAAATACAGCACAGAAGGTCAATTGGGCTCATTAAGGTCTATGTGCAAATCTACTGCTGCAGGTTTCTTTTTAGCTAATACTGACTTTTTTTAACACAGGAAATAGAGTTTAATAGCAACTTGTGTCAATTTTGATTGTGATTTCATACAACAACAAACAACAATCGCATGCCCTGTGCTTCACCAAATAACCCATTTTCCTTCCTCTTTTTCCTCTCTACCTACAGCACACTGCCACGGTTCTGTGAGGTAAAGGAAAGGTTAGAAATTGGGCAATTACAGAGAAATGATTGATTTTACTTTTAAACACCAATTATGGATCTTGATAGGAAATCTTCAGTTGTTGAACCAAAGAAAAATGAGTTTTGATTACAACGCACGGTTATGAGATGAAAATTATTCTTTCAAGTGTCAGAACAAAACACAGATGTTCAGTAGGTCTGAAACACTGGAAATCATGGAATGGGTTGGGCTGGAAGGGACCTTAAAGCTCATCCAGTTCCATGGGCAGGGACACCTCCCACTGTCCCAGGCTGCTCCAAGCCCCAGTGTCCAACCTGGCCTGGGACACTGCCAGGGATCCAGGGGCAGCCACAGCAAATCTGGGAATTCCATCCCAGCCCCTCCCAGGGAACAATTCCTGATTCCCAAGATCCCATCCAGCCCTGCCCTCCTTCAGTTTAAATCACAGTTTAAATCAGCCTCCCTCCAACTGGAACCATCCAGGAACAATTTTCTGATGAATTGCTCCAGAGGAAACCCCCTGATCCTGGACCCAGCAGCAGCGCTCAGGACCTGCAAAGCTTCTACTGCAGATTTTTAATCAGCATTCCAAAAATCAGGAATACCAACTTGAGCTGGAGTTTTCAACGCTGATTCTTCTGGAAACGATGCAGTGAAGCTGCTGTCTTGACTTCCAGCTTGAATAAACCAGGGTGGATTCTCCACCCCTGGAAGTGCCCTAGGATGGGGCTTGGAGCACCCTGGGATGGTGGGAGGTGTCGGGGTTGGATTGGGATGATCTTTAAGGTCCTTCCAACCCAAACCAGTCTGGGATTCAGTCAGTGATTCTGATGAGTCCTCTGAAGTCCCTTGCAGCCCAAACCATGCCCTGATTTTATGACTCTGCATTAAATCAGATCTGTCATAATCAGACTCTCTGTGCAAAGGGCCTGGCTGTGAGTAACCTGCAGCTCAACAGATTCCAAACCTTTACATTCCCATGTTCCACCTGGAACTGGATCAGCTATACATGCAAAAAACTCTTTGTAACACACAAGCCTGAAAGACTTTAACTTACAGAACATACTCATGAAAAGCAGAAGGAATAACACCATGATGTAGACTAAAATCGCAGCCTTCATCTCTACAATGAAGTTTGTAAATGTGATGGCAAATGCTGATCTATTCAAAACCAAAATGGATGATTTTGGAGAAAAATATTTATGAGCAATTTAAGAATCACTAATTTAAGAATCTATCACTACCTGTTAGAATTTACTACAAGACAATTAATGATTCTACAGGAACTAAAAGCTTAAGAATATTGTGGCTTGCACCAAATGTGGAAAAGATTCTACTTTGAGCAATTTGTTGCACCTTTTACAGAACACACATCTTAGGAAATAAACACTAAGCAGAACCTTTTACTATCAGTAGTGGTATCCAGTTGAAATTATTAAAAATAAATTCAGTATAACAGAGATGAAAGTGTAAAACTTGTAAAAAGTTCTATCTTGAAGCTGTGTTCGTACAGATCTGAATAAGGAATATGAGTCCTCCTTGTCCAAACAGCAGCTAAATCTGAAAGCAAATATCAGTGCTTGCACAAAACATCCCATCAATAAATTGTCCTTACCCAGCTTGATCCAATATTGCCTGCTTTAAAAATTATCACCTTCTCCATCTCCTCTCTCACTAGAAAGGATATTTTCAATGTCTTTATGACTTTTTTCCATGCCATTTTTCCTGCAGCCAGCAACTGGAAGAGCCTGACTGGACTGTGGATTTCTTTTTTTCTTGTAAAGGAAGTTGGTGGCTTCAGGAGTCTGGAGGTTGTCATGGAGAGTCTGTAAATGAAACTTCTTGACTTATGTGGGTTTTATCATCAAGTTAAACTTAGCTGAGCAGAATATCATTAATTGAGATTGAACAGGTAATAGAATTAATATTATTCATTGTTTTTAAAAACCTACAGCTCCATTGTGGCAATCCCAGAGACTCCAGGCCCATTCAGTACCAGAAAGAGAAAAGATTGGTGACATAAATTACCCCATCTCCAACCTTCCCCTCAGAATTCAGACCCTTTGTGGCACAAAGCTGGTTTTAGTGGTCTAACCTGCTTTTACTGAACTGATTTGGGTATTTTTCTTGCCTGAGGAAGTGAGAAGAGAGGAAAAGGAGTAATGTTTCATCAGGAAAACAGAACTAGGAGCACCTACACGTAAGGACTTAGGAGAGAAGTAAAACTATCATTACCACTTCCACCAGCCTTTAAAATTTCCCATTTCAATCCTGATTCAACTTCACTTATGCAGCTTTAATCAGGATGCCAAAGGAGGAAAAGTCCTTACATTTTATTAGGAGTTAAATGAAAAATGTGTCCTTTCCTTACACCACTTATATTCCTTGGATATTACTCAGTACCAGTTAATTAAAAAAAAAAAAAAAAAAGCATTTACTTCCAAATCAAATCCCAGAAATCCCAGAGAAACTGGGTGTGGGAAGTGCAAGGACCTCCCTAGGAAAAAAAAAAACCCAGCACAAAGGTAACTCTGATGATGAAAGGATTTGCTTCAGCCTAGGAGGACATAAAAGATGAAGTTCCACAAAGACCATTAAGTATTCACCAGCTCACTGCAAATTACACTAAACACTTGGTGAAGAAATCTTTGGCAGATGTCAGCAATAAGGAAGCCAAACATGCTCCTTACATTGAAGGATAATGTAACTACAGAGAGGGTTTGTTTTGGAACCATTTCCACAGCCCAAAAATAATCTGGCCTCGTCTCCTGGCAAGGCTGGGTTTACCAAGGAAGAAACAAGAGAGAGCCATGACTACTTATGTGACAAATCCACATTTCTGCCATTTCCATCCTCAGTACCACTCCTGAAACAAGATACCACACACCAATTTGGATCATAAAACACGAAGTTCCGAGGGAGACTGCAGCAGATCTTTGAAAACTCAAATATTTGTGTAACCTCCTGTTTTCACAAGTGTTGTATAAACACCACTGCGGGCACACGATGGCTTTGTACAGTTCAAATCTTCCATCTTTTGGACTCTGCTGTTCCACTGTTATCTCCTGCACTTTGAAACTGCATTCCTAAGTGGGATTTATAAAGTTAAAGCAGGACCTGACCCAGAGAAATCTGGGGAATTATCTCCCCCTCCCAATGTCCACGTTTTTGCAGACCCACATGCATTCACCCCCCAGTTATGAGAAAGGCTGATTGGACATTTAATGTTTTAATTAATGCTCTGTTAGGTTCCACTTGAGGAAAACAATGCTTAAAAATGAGACAGAAATATATCCCTGGCATAACTGACCAGGCAGATAAAGTATTTCCTCATGCTGGCATTTTTGATGAGGAATCTTTTTATTTGCTCTTCTCTTGCTGTTATACACGTGGATGTTTTTTCCCCCTTCTCTCCTCTCAGCAAGGCACCATTTGCATCAGCACACATCTAATAGGAACTAAATCAACAGATTTTAAAACAGAGGGCTCATCATAAAGCCATAATACAGATTTGCTCTGCTTTAAATTCCTGAAATAAATGCCTGAATTTTGAAATGAAGTTGTCCAGTGCTGTCACCCACACAGGCACCAGGTTTCATGCAGCTTACTGAGACGTGGAGTGAAAAATGCTACTGACTTTTATTATTTTCACCATTTGAAAACAGCGTGGCTCCAATCCAAGTAAAAGAATCATCTCGACAGCTCTGCTCCTCTGGTAATTACATGGTTGTAAGAGTGGCAGCTTCCTGAATGGAACTTCACAACGAGGAGTTATCTGGAACTAATGCAAGTAAGGCAAATTCCTGCTGGGATTTAGAAGCACAGGGAATGGTTTGGCTTGGAAAGGACTTAAAGATCCCCCAGTGCCACCCCTGCCATGGCAGGGACACCTCCCACTGTCCCAGGCTGCTCCAAGCCCAATGTCCAACCTGGCCTGGGACACTGCCAGGGATCCAGGGGCAGCCACAGCTGCTCTGGGAATTCTGTTCCAGGGCCTGCCCATCCTGCCAGGGAACAATTCCTGATTCCCAAGATCCCATCCAGCCCTGCCCTCTGGCTCTGGGAAGCCATTTACTGGATGCTGTCCCTGCAGCCCTTGGGAATTGTCCCTCTCCAGCTTCCCTGTAACCCCTTCAGACCCTGGAAAGCTGCTCTGAGGTGTCCATATCTCCTCTTCTCCAATATGCAACCTTTTGCACCATCTCACAGACAGGGGAGAGACAAACAGCAGCTAGAACTGTAGTGCTTGAAAAAATCACAGACATTTGGGGATAATGGAAGGAAAAAAAAATCAGGCTCTTTCCCCCTCATTCTCCTGTCCCTATAGGGAACAGAGTCCTCCACTCTCAGCTTAATTTGTGTTCAAATTTCCCTGGACAAACTCATCTGAGAACAAGAAAACCAAGCTCACCTCAGCTCAAAGTTTCACTCTTGCTGACTGCCTAAACTCAAGGCATTGAAAATCTCTGTTACCATCAGGTGAATCCCAGTCAGGTGTCCAGATTCAGAAGTTTGTGCAAAGACAGAATCACAGGGTCACTAGGGAAAAGGGAAAGAGGGAAAAGACTTCTCCAGGGTCACCAAGTCCAACCTGTGACTGCTCAAACTACTGAGATGAAAATACAGCCCAGGAATCTCAACTGGGGAAGAATCTGCAGCATCTCCCAAACAGAAATCAGCTTTTCCTGAGCAATACATTTCATCCAAGGTGATGAACAGAGTTTTACCTCCTCACACCAGCTGTCCTCTGAGCCTTTTGAAATGTCTGACCTTCTCCTGTGGCAGCTGAAATTCTCCCAATTTTCTCAGACAGAACTCAGCACCATCACTTCTATTTGTTTACCCATAAAAAAGGCACACTGGCTGTGTCTGACATTAAAAGGATTTTCTGTTCAGTTAACTGCCTTTTCCCAGAGAATTAGATTGGTGGTTCCCTCAGAATTTTTTTTACTGGGAATTGCCTCAAAACGGTGGCCCTCACATGTGACATTCCCTCCTAAAAAAAGGACACTGTGCAAGTCATATTAAATAAACAAGAGCTGTCACACATCAAATTTTAAATAGTCTGTCAGGAGCAGCAGAGCCTGGGAAGGAAATGCTGCATCCCCACCAAAACAAGGCACGGAACCTCCCTCAGGAAGCAGCTCTGGGACAGAGGGTTCCAGCCCCAAACCACACTGAGGAAATGTTGTTTCCCTGCAGGAATTCTTTCCCAAATCTCTGCTGAAGCGCTCCACACTTCCACAATTCTGCCAGAAGTGCTTGGCAGAGGCTGGAACATGAACAGAAGGAATGGCAGCAACTGTGGGCTCTGAAACAAGGGACTCTGGAGATTTCTGCTCCGTTATCCAGCCCTTTCCTCCATGTGGGGATGTGTCCAAGGGGGAGCTCTGCTTGCCACAAGTGCAGCAGCCACCGACTCTACCCCTAAATTTTGGCAATGTTGCTGTTTGGGCACATTTCAGGGGATATTATGGCAAAAAATCAACATTTCAGGCACCATTTCTCAACCATTTCCCAGAGGATCTGTCACATTTTCCCTCAGGAGAATGTTCATTGTGTTGTCCTGCCTGATCTGAGGGATTTAGGGGATCATTCCTGACCAAAATTTTCCAACTGATGAAACCAATGCTTTACAAAGGAGCTGGGAATGACCAAAGGCACTCACAGGATACCTGAGGAAAACTTCATTTATTGCTGCCTGCAGCAGCAGTTTTGTGTGGCACCGGTCTGGAATTCAATTAGAACCTGTTACCAGAAAATCCACTCCAATTAGGAGGGGCCTGGGTCAAAGGCTGCCATTTCTATTCCTGGCTGATCTTCTAAAGATTTCTTCTTGCTCAGCACACAGATATTCCATTTCCATCAACAGCATCACCATCTTTTTGCAGTCACTTAAGGGCAAATTGTCAAAATCTCCCCCACCTTACATTTCAAAAATCACCTGGTTTAAATCCTGTCTGTGCCATTTTGAGGAATCCACAGCACTGAAGGTCTACAAAGTACAGATCCTACTAAAAACCTCACTATCACCCATTTTTCACCATCCTCTGGGGAGTTATTCCCTTGACATTCACATAAAGTTTTGTTTTCTTCAGGATCCACGTCTTTTAATTACAGAATTCCTGTTCTACATGTGCAGCACCATGACATAAATACAATTTAGAGATGCTCCCTGTCCCTTACATTCAAATATAAAAGGATTCACATCTGGCTTTTTCCCTCTATCCTACCTCAGTGACATGATACCATTCAAGAAATTAATTATTTTTCCCCCAAACATTTATTCTGGGCCTTATTTTGTGACTTTTATTCATCACCCTATAGAAAATGACATAAAATCCCCCATGGAGAAGGCAACTCATGTGATCTCCCTCGGGATCTAAGAAGATCTAACTAAATAATAACTAAAATCAATTTTAAAACTAAAATAACTGAAATTAATTTTAGTTATTTTTACCTACTTTTGAAAATGAAATCTAACCATTTAAAGCCTCCTCAGTGCTGAAATAAAATGTTATTTTGCTAAGTTTTTAAAGTGTGTACTGTAAACACAACAAGAAAGAGCTCCCACAAAAAATTTCAATTTTTGCCTATCATAAACCTTGTTGAACCAATGATGCAGAGAGTTATGGGAACTAAAGCACAAGGAACAAAGTACATTTTGATTATCTCAAATAAAGAAATGAAGAGTACAAACTTTTTTATCGACTTAGTCCTAAAAAGTATGAAAGAGCTGCCTTAAAACATTACAAAGCTACTTCATAAGATGAATTTTATCAACGAAAGGACCAGAGGTAGAGGCTTCATTTCAGAAATCTTCACCTGCTTAAGTTCTTAAAACTCTCAACTACCAATACATTTCTACACTGAAGCATACCTAAGCATGTTCTAAAGCCTTCTGGATAGGTGTATTTGTCAAAAAACACAATATCTACAAAATGAAAATCAGTATTTTTGTTCTGGATGCAAAGTTATGAAGCACGTGGAGAAGAAAGAAGAAATTAGTCCAGAAAAATTAGGCAGGATTGTTAAATTCCCACTTTAGGGAAATTATACTTTCAGTTAGAGCTTGTAGTTTTGACTTGAATACTTAGAGCCTATTCAAAACAATTGTAAATTGACAGAAGTAACAAACTTGGAAAATGTTTATTTTTTCGCAAGTAAAAATTTAATAATAAAATATTTTATAAATGTATAAATATGACTGGCAAATTTAAGCCCCATTCCTGTACCAAAATCTACTTCTTTTTTATCCTTAAAACCACACAGAGCCCTCCACAAAAAGTTCTGTGAATCAATATTCAAAGAAGACACAAACAAATGAGTCCTGGAGCAGCATCAGGAATATTGCAGAGAAAATATTACACCAAGTGCTTTATGGTCAATGCTATTTCTGGCCTTCATTTATGAGCTCACTTCCAACTAGAACTGATTAAAAAGAAGATTTTAAACTATGATCTGTAGTTAGATGGGGAAAAAAAAGGGGAATGGGTAAGGCAAGGGGATTTGAATTTCAGAAACAAAGCTAAACAACGCAAAGGAAGGACAGGATAAGGAGCTTTGTTATTTTTGGGGGGATCAGATCATTTGTCCTGGATTCACACAAGGTGTGTAAGACCAGCAAACAGCAGCCTGGACCTCAGAATAATCAGATAAAGGACATGGATACAGTAAAGAGCAAAATAAATATGAATTAATCATAATTTCTTGCTGGTAGTGATAAAGTTTGGAGTTGATAAAGGTGAATTTTCTTTTCCACTGTGGGTTGTACTCACCAACTGTCCTCTGGCAGAAGAGAAGCAGCCCAGAGAAAAGGGGGAATTTAAGGGAGCAGGTTGCAGGCAGCAGATTTTGACAAAAGCCCAACAGCTCTATGCCCACGGTTATGGAGTGGCTGAATCTGAAGGAGAAAACCCTGGAGCAGAAGCAAAAAGGTGCCCTGAGAATTTCTTGGTTGTGCTTGAAACACAAACCTTCAGTGAGAGCACCTGCCCCACAGCTGGGGCTCCAGAACAGCCTCGGTGAAGGCAGGGAGGACACAAAACAGCAGCTCCCATTTTCTGAAACCAAACCCAGCTGAGATCACCAGCCAGCAATGCAGACACCACACACATCCCATTAACACCTGCAGCCTTTCCTCCCTCCAGAACGAAAAAAAATCAACAAAAAACCCCACAAATTTAAATGGAACCGGTGCTGGGAAGAGTTAAACCCCTCTGAACTCTGGTGCACACACCCCAATTATCACCTGCTGAGGGAAAACCACATCTAGGGATGGGATTCCTCTTGGAATGAGGTGGGGATGAGCCACTGAGCTGAGATGGAGAGATGCTGAATGTGGTTTGAAAACTGAAAAGCAGAAAGAGGCACCTCAGCTTCACCAGAACACAGAAAACTGCAAGCATAGGGTGGGCAAAAGCTTCTGCCCTGCAGAACCATCCCTGGGTGACCTTAACATCACACAGCAAAAAACCTGCAGAAAGACTGGAGCACGTAACAGATTGAAAACCAAACAATTCCTCTGTGATTAAAAAAATAAAGGATATTTCATAATACACAACCTGAATGAAGCTTATTTAATAACTATGTAGTCAAAGCTTCTACAGACAACCAAAATTTGATTGTTTTTCTTTAATTTGGTGTTTAGTTTTGTTAAATAGAGGAAGAAAACACCCAAGTTTGCTGGAGAGCAGCTCAGCTGTGTCCCCCAGCCCTGTGCTGGAGGTGACAGCCAGCCAGGATGGATGAGCATTCCCAGCAGGCTGCTCCACAAAAAAACCTGCCTGGCATCTCCTCTGTGCAGCCCCCAGCAGGGAGCCTGGAGCACTGGGGGACAAAAAAACCACCCCAATTTTATCCCCAACCAAACTCATCTGTGAAGTCTCCCGTGCCAGCATCCATCAGATAAACACAGGCATAAAAAACTCATCTGAATCATCTCACAGCACAAGAAAAATGTAAAAGGAATTAGAGCACAGCTGGACTCTTGGTGTTATTTTTTTTATATTTTACTCATCTCTGATCTAATCCTTTGTAATCTAAATTTAGTTTAGGCTTTCCTTGTATAGTAACCATCACTGTGAAAAAAAAAATCCCTATTTCCAAGAAGGTTTTGCTGGATATCAGATAAATGCAGATGTAGCCAAGTAATGAAGAGAACTTGGTTCTGGATCCAGTGAATGCAACCATGCAACCTCCATGTTCACATTTCTTTTTTTAAAACCATTTGAAGGTATTTTTGTAAAGAACTGGATGCAATGAGTGTTTAAATCACTGGAAGAATGAGGATTTTAATAGAAAAAGGCGATAAGCACTCATGTGGTATAAAATAGGGAAAGAGGAAGGAAGGAAGGAAGGAAGGAAGGAAGGAAGGAAGGAAGGAAGGAAGGAAGGAAGGAAGGAAGGAAGGAAGGAAGGAAGGAAGGAAGGAAGGAAGGAAGGAAGGAAGGAAGGAAGGAAGGAAGGAAGGAAGGAAGGAAGGAAGGAAGGAAGGAAGGAAGGAAGGAAGGAAGGAAGGAAGGAAGGAAGGAAGGAAGGAAGGAAGGAAGGAAGGAAGGAAGGAAGGAAGGAAGGAAGGAAGGAAGGAAGGAAGGAAGGAAGGAAGGAAGGAAGGAAGGAAGGAAGGAAGGAAGGAAGGAAGGAAGGAACTCATGCACACTCCAGCCCTTAGGAATTGTCACTCACTCGCCGGGATTTTGGGTTCCAAATCCCACACATTCCATCTCACTTGGTTCATGCTCACAATATTCCACTGCTTAGCTTGGCAAGGCATCAAAACTGAACATTTTCACCCCTCTTAACCTCTGCTGTTGGCACACACCAGTTTATTAAGCTCAGGCCTCGCAGCAAATTCCCGTTTTCCCTCCAAACCCATATAATTCTGTTGTCATCAACACCCCCTGTTACAGCCCCAGCCAGCTGGAGAATATTCCCTTTCTCCTCACAGGGAAAGGGCTCCAGTTTCTATCCAGTTATTCCCCAATTCCTAGTGAGAGATAATTCATCAGTGAATAATTTTATCTGTTCTGATGAGCACTGAACACTGAAACCTCCAAACAGTGCATGAGATAAACAAGAGGATATTTGGTAGGATCTTAATATTCCAATAATCTGCGCTCCCAAACACCCCCACAAGAATTTCTCTGTCCTTGCCATGTTGGAATAAAATCAGAGGAGTGTGGAAGAGCCTCACACCTCCAGCAAGGAGCTGATGATGGCCTGCAGACATCCTGAGTGGAACAGGATCTGCTTAGTGACCGACCTGGACTCTGTAAAATAAGAAAATTCCCATTTTTCTCCCATGCATTTCCCTTTTCCTTCCATCCTCCTCCCCAAAATTGGACTAAAACTCTTCAGAGTGAATGGCCTCTCTGTTCCTTTCACTCTCTGGTTTCTGGTGAGTCAATCAGCAATAAGTGTAAAATGTTTTACAGCTCTTCTTGCAGACACCCCAAAAAGGCATTTCTGTACCTCTTCTTGTCTACTCCTATTTCTGTATAAAACACAAGGGAAAAAAGCCCCATAAATTGCTATTTCTGCAACACTTAGCTGAAAAAAAGGTTTCCTTCTAGTATAAAACAAGCAAGATTTGAGTTTTTAATTGAAACAAGATTGATTTATTCTAATTTATTCATTTTTATCTATCAGGAAGCCACTATCAGGATTATTTCAACAAGAAAATATTCTTTTTATGGAAATACTTCAGTTCTGCAATTTGTAGTTTTAATAATTGGTACTAATTAAATAAGCTGTTGCAACAAGAAGTTATACTTTATCCATCTCAAACCTGAAATCAAGCAAATAAAAAAACCAAATAACTAAGAACAACAACAGCAGCAAAAAAGGAAATAAAAATTACTGATAGCAGCAAAAATTGGAAATGTGTGACAAAGATACTGGGAATAGAAATAAATATAATACAAACAGAAAACTTCTTTTTTCTTGTTCCCAAAAGCTAAACATTAATTTGCAAACCTTGTCTAGAATAGAAATTAAAAACCAAATTTGCCCCATCCCTGGCAGTGTCCAAAGCCAGGTTGGAGCAGCCTGGGATGGAAGGTGTCCCTGCCCATGACAGGGGTGCCACTGGATGGGTTTTAAGGTCCCCTCCAACCCAAACCATTCTATAATTTTATAATTCTATAATTCTATGATTCTAAGTCTAAACTGAGAGGTAGCACAATGCTGATACAAAGTTAGAAATATTAAGATAAAAAACAAGACAGGCAAACCAGCTGCAGTCCCAGCACTGCCCTGAATTTCCAACACTTTCACACTCAAAGCTCTCTGGTGCTTCCCTACCACAAGAAAAACCCCAAATATCCACTCACAGCTGCTCCTCAAAACCTTGGCAAAAGGTGATTGCTCTGTTTTTCCAACTGAACAGAACTTCAACATTCCACAAGCATCACTCCTTGCTAACCTGCCATGGTCTGCTAACTTTAAATGATTCTGTAGCCCACGAATTCTTCATTACATCAACCACCACAGCAGAGCTGAAATGTGCATTAACACAGGTGGCCAGCAGCAATGCCTTTTATCTCTCACATCTGGTATAACTCCCCATACAGAGTTTATGTATTATCTGTTGCTAATAAATCATAAAATCATAGGATCATGGAATGGTTTTGGTTGGAAGAGGCCTTCAAGATCATCTGAACTCTGAAGTTCTTCTATTGTCACTTAACAGATGCAATTTAGTGAAATTTTTTATATCCAAAAAGTAAAAGGTAATACATTGTAAACTGTGTTTTTAAAAGCAGAAAATATAAGTAATCTGTGGAATTCAGATTAGTATTTAAATATTATTGTAATGTAAGAAAGACTTAAAGGATGATTAAAAATAAAGCAGCAGAGCACGACATCAGCATTGGAGATTCAGTTATGACCACAAGCAAAGTTATGATTTAATGTGAACAAAATAAAGGTGCTCCCCTTTCCTCATGGTCCCCAATTCCCAATTAAAACAAAACCTTCAGGAATGAAACCATCATGTGCTTAACTGGAATTCCTACCAGTCTGTAACTTCAGAAAAATCCAACCTCAACACTGAGCTAATTATATTTCAGTTGACAATCTGCCAGTTGAAGAGGGGAGTCTTGGGCTTTTCGTCATTAATTGTTTTATAAGTGCTTTAACAACGATTGTTCCCCACTTAACACTGCAATCTCCCCACAGCCCATTTATTTTACATTAAGCTGGGAGTATTTGCTTAAGAATAATCAGTAAAAATTTGTTTCCCTTGAATTTTTATTTCCTCCTTCCTGTCTCTCAGCTTCATCTCCCTACTTTTCTTCCTTGTCCACTTTTCCCTCTTCATCTTCCTCAGTGGATGGGCAGCCTGATGATCCACTTGAACATAAATCCAATTCAAAATGTCCATGGGACACTTTATAGCTGCATCCCACAACTCCTTAATGCAACAAGCCACGAGAGATTTGTGTTTGCAAAGAATCTTGCAAAACACTTCTGGGTTTGGTTTTTGGTTTTTTTTTTGATGTAAGATAATATCCTCAGTAAAAACAGTGTAAAAATAGTGTCAGTTCAAGTTTACAAAAAAACTCTGGACGTTCATCTACGCTTAACAGTTCAGCAACAAGAACAATGCCAGTAAATTTCTGGAGAGCAACATGAGGTACAGGATTTTATAGCAATCCTGGGGATCACAAAGCTGCAGTGGGGGAACCTCACTTTTTTTTTACACACCATTCTCCAGGCCGTGACATTTCAGGCTAAATGATATGAGGTGTGATAAATGCAAGCCCTCGTTTGAATACAAACAGATTCTTAAAATATTTTAACTAGGACTATAAGTGAAAATAAATTAGGCCAGTGGGATTTAGGGCAAGAATTCAGATTTTGTGGGATTTTCTAAGTTTACTGCTTAAGTTAGAAATTACACAAGCTTTCAAAGCTTTTGGCTCTGGCAACAAGCACTTCAAATTAATTCTGGAATTAAATCTCTCTCTTCTGACTGGCAGCACAAGAATAAACAAAAATCAGTGTGTTTATCCTTAACCACACCAGAACAGGTGCTGTGTGAACTTCCCCAAGCAGCCATGCCTTGTTTCCCAGCTCCTACTTTGTTCCATATGAAATCCAACTTCTTTTTCTTCCTTTTTCTTTTTTTTTTTTCTAACCAGGGTAAAGAGATGGAGATGTGTAAAACAGAAAACCATGATCTACCTTTGAGTTTCTAACATATCTAATCACGCTCTTTTCACTGAAATCTTCAGGGAATCATTCTGACTTTGTGCAACTGCATTTGGTTGTAGTTCAGCCTTTGAAGCTTTCATAGAAGCCCAGAATGGTTTGGGTTAGAAGGGACCCTTAAGATCATCCAGTGCCGCTCCTGCTATGGCAGGGACACCTCCCACTGTCCCAGGCTGCTCCAAGCCGCAGTGTCCAACCTGGCCTGGGACACTGCCAGGGATCCAGGGGCAGCCACAGCTGCTCTGGGAATTCCATCCCAGGGCCTGCCCACCCTGCCAGGGAACAATTCCTGCCCAATATCCCATGTAACCTTTCCTCCTTCAGTTTAAAACCACTCCCCATTATCCTATCACTCCATCCTTTGTGAAAAGTCCCTCTCCAAAAGCCTCTGTCCATAATGTGGGCAGCAATCTGTTAATCAAAGACATTATCAAATCACTTGGATGCCTGTTACACTGTTTTATCTGAATGCAACATTGCCAATACATTCCTTTGTAAGTCTGGTAATTAAAACAATTCTAATGAAGAGGCTTGGGAGGAAAATCCAAAACCCAGGATTTGTCCAAGGTTCAAGCTACTCCATGAGGTTAATTAGGGAGTGAGGAAATTGATTCATCTGATCATATTATTAGTGGAGATGCCTTGGCCCAGGGTACCCAGAGCAGCTGTGGCTGCCCCTGGATCCCTGGCAGTGTCCCAGGCCAGGTTGGACATTGGGGCTTGGAGCAGCCTGGGACAGTGGAAGGTGTCCCTGCCCATGGCAGGGGTGGCACTGGATAATTTTTAAGGTCCTTCCAACCCAAACCATCCCATGATTCTCTGATTAATAACATATCCAGTTTTTCTATGCCATGCCCTCCTGTTTTTAAGTCCATACATTATCCTAGACTGATTTCTGCCTGGTTTTGAGGTTTTTAAATTCTTTTTACAAGCACGCACATGACTTTATTTAAGAATTCTGATATTCTATATTCTGATCTGAGCTCATGTAAAAAGGCAAAGTTGGCTATTTGATGAACACAAGGATATCTTTCTCTATGAAGTACAAATATTAATCCCTGAGTATTTCTTGGCAGTTTAAGCTGAGGCAGCGTTTCCTTTCCCTAAATATGAGTTACAATTCAAGAGCAAAATTGACAGCCATAGAATTAGCAAACCAACAGCAGTAATGTAACATGTTGCATTTAACATTATTTACAACAAGATATTATATTTATTATTGCATATTGTATTTTGTTACATGTATCATATGCTTCAAGCTAATCCTCCTCTTCAAAAAGCTGTGATAATTTGAAACTCCAGCATTCAATTCTTTCCCTGTATTACCAAATTCCTGTTTTAAAATGTGGGCATGAAAACAGCACCATGTAAAACACACCAGCAAAATGGGACTGAAACCCTGCCATGACCATTCCTTCACTCTTGTTTTAACTGTGCAGCCTTCCAGGGTTTCCTCTGAGATTTAAGGAACAATTCCCCTCTGATTTAAGGAACGATTCCCCTCAGATTTAAGGAACTTTTCCCCTCAGATTTAAGGAATGATTCCCCTCAGTTTTAAGGAATGATTCTCCTCAAATTTAAGGAACTTTTCCCCTCAAATTTAAGGAATGATTCCCATTCAGATTTAAAGCACAATTCCCCTCAGATTCAAGGAATGATTCCCTTCAAATTCAAGGAATGATTCCCCTCAAATTTAAGGAACTTCCCCCTCAGATTCAAGGAACGATTCCCCTCAGATTTAAGGAATTTTTCCCCTCAGATTTAAGGAATGATTCCCCTGAAATTTAAGGAACTTTTCTCCCCAGATTTAAAGAACTTTCCCCCTCAGATTTAAGGAATGATTCCCACTCAGATTTAAAGAATAATTCCCACCAGATTTAAGGAATTTTTCCTCTCAGATTTAAAGAATGATTCCCCTCGGACTTAAAGAATGATTTCCCTCAGATCCAAAGAACTATTCCCCTCAGATTTAAGGAATGATTCCCCTCAGATTTAAAATACAATTCCCCTCATATTTAAAGAAAGATTCCTCTCAGATTCAAGGAACAATTCCCCTCAAATCTAAGGAATAATTCCCCCCAGATTCAAGGAAGGATTACCCTCAAATTTAAGGAACCTTTTCCCTCAGATTTAAGGAATTTTCCCCCTCAGATTCAAGGTACGATTCCCCTCAGATTTAAGGAACTTTTCCCCTCAGATTTAAGGAATGATTCCCCTCAGATTTAAAGAACAATTCCCCTCAGATTCAAGGAATGATTACCTTTATATTCAAGGAATGATTCCCCTCAAATTTAAGGAATGATTCCCCTCAGATTTAAAGAACAATTCCCCTCAGATTCAAGGAACGATTACCTTTAAATTCAAGGAATGATTCCCCTCAAATTTAAGGAACTATTCCCCTCAGATTCAAGGAGCAGCTCCTCTCAGATTTAAGGAATGAGTCCCCTCAGATCCAAGGAACAATTCCCCTCATATTTAAAGAACAATTCCCCCCAGATTCAAGGAACGATTCCCTTCAAATTCAAGGAATGATTCCCCTCAAATTCAAGGAATGATTCCCCTCAGATTTAAGGAACTTTTCTCCTCATATTTAAGGAACAATTCCCCTCAGATTCAAAGAACAGTTCCCCTCAGATTTAAGGAATGATTCCCCTCAGATTTAAAGAACAATTCCCCTCAAATTCAAGGAATGACTCAGATTTAAGGAACAATTCCCCTCAGATTTAAAGAACAATTCCCCTGAGATTCAAGGAACGATTCCCTTCAAATTCAAGGAACAATTCCCCTCAGATCCAAGAAACAATTCCCCTCAGATTTAAGGGACAATTCCCCTCAGATTTAAAGAACAATTCCCCTCAGCGTTCAGGGTGCTCCGAGGCTGTGTTTGTGTCCCTGTGATAATGGGGATTGTTCAGGAACTTCCAGCAGCAGGGAAATCCAATCTCCCAGCAGAGTTCAACACGGGTTAATTGCTCTGCAAAACGGGTATCTCTTTTTTATGACTCCATTCCCATTGGGAATGCCAAACCTCCCTCTGCACTGCAGGCGGGGGGCCCACTCCGTTAACAGGAAGAAAATCCAGGAATTTTACACGATAAAAAAAAAAGAAAGAAGGGCACATTTTGCCTCCAGTTCCATGGAAAATCAGGCACACAAGGTGCGTGACAGGAAAATAGGGACCTGATTGTTTGGCGCCCTCGGGAATGGTGCACAACAGGTGGAAAGAAAATCAGGGAGAATTGACGCAAAGGAGACGACAAATCCCGATAGAGAAATCTTTCAGCAAGCGTGTCGTGGAAAATGGTGTGGCAGGGAAGAGTCTGGGAATGGCACAGGACCAAATCAGTGCCAAAAAACTTCCGAATTCCTCCCTTTTTACAGGCCAGGGAGGGAACAGACTTTTGGCTGTGTCACAAAAATTCCTGCGTGATCTTTTGTTATCAAGGCTGAGCTTTCCCCAGCACTGGCTGGTGCAAATCACTGCCCATAAATGAATGGCAGAATAAAGTATGAAATATTATACATTTAAAACTAAATTAGCCAAAAAAAACCCCCCTACTGTTGAACTTAATTTGATTTGATTTAAGAGAAACAAACTTACTCTGTTATTTGAGCTGGTCTTTAGCACCAAAGGAAGGCACAAAATACTGAATATAAAAAAACACCCTTAAGGAAGAAAAGCACAGAAGCAGCTATTTAATGCACCATGGGTTTTTTTTGTTTTGAGCATAAAAAGTCCTTCAACCATGTAAATAAATTAAGAGATGGAAGCTTAAAAGTTAGGAATAAAAGTGGTGTAAATAATGAAGGAATATGATATACATATATATATATATACACACTCATATATCTAGGAATGTAAAGAGAAGGTCTATTGCTCTTAGTATCAAACTTTGGATTATAAATAAGACATTAATCAAGCAAAGCATTCCTATCCCATCCTATAGTTTAACAAAGTCAAGGGATCTGACTTTTTAAAGGCAATATGAACTACTGCCACCTCGATATCCAAACTGACAAAATACTTTTGGGTTATGTAGCTGCAGAAAAGATTGAGTACAGAAGATGTACAGTGTTTAAATGCACCTAACCTATGGAAACAGCACATGGTTTTATAAATTCCTATTTCCATTTCCTACTTCCTGAGAGAAAGGTGCCTTTCCTGCATGGAAGAATTCTTCCTGCACACCAATTCCAGCTGGTATTCTCCAACACCCCAAAATCCCTCAGGGAGGAGGGTGAAGGGGATTGATTTATACAAACTTTTAATGTTGGTGATAAAATACTCATTTATAGCAGACTAATAATGTAATGGGAGAGTGTCACCATGCTAAAATACAAAGATTATCACGGAAGGGTTTGGGTGGGAAGGGGTCTTAGAGCTCATCCCAATCATTCAGTTTTTTAAAAATACAGTTTCAGTGGAGAATAAGGGGGGTCACCAAAGTGCAAGGAATAACTAAACATAGAGTAAAACATCCCAAGGACTTCAAAACCAAATTAAAAATCCCTCAGCCCCTAACACAGTTTGTCAATCTCAGCTTGTTTGCCCCTGACGTGCCACTCCCATCTCCTTCAATTAAACACTGGTTTTCCTTAACTCATACCTGCATCAGCATCATTTGTATTTCAATTCAACTAAATCAAGAGTTTTCAAATAAAATGAGTCTTCATTTTATTCAGCCTCTTCCCAAAATTAGAGCTGTAGTTCAGTTTTTCAAAATTCAGCAGTACGAATTTTGAAATTAAAAAGGCACCATTAAAAAGAAAACTAAAAAGAAAATCAAAAGGGCACCAACAATGGAAAAGATTTTCTTCTGCAAAGCTTTTAGCTGTTTGGAAACTGTTTATTCTCAATTGATGTTTTATTTAAATATCCTATTCAGCAGTTATGAAAGGAACATTAGCCCACATTTCACTTCCACTAAAATTCACCACTTTTGTATCAAACTTTCCCTAACAATGGCACTTTGTGCTTCTTAAATACTGGGGGAAAGGGATCCACGATGGCATTTCATACAGAATATATCCCATGCTGGCTTAGTCACGTGTAAATCAAATTTTCTGCCAACTAAAATACTGAAACGGGATCTAAGATAAAGAATAAAACTGAAATTTCTATCTCATTGATTTAATTATAATGAAACGCTTGTGAAACCATTCCAGCCAATCAGAAATATTAGAAATAGAAATATTTCTTTGTTCATCTCAAGCCTTATGAGTGTAATAAGTGTGTCTCTATAACGTAACACTTGTATCACTACATCAGATACAGCCCCCAAAAACAGTGGTTCCATTTGGAAACCTGCACTCCCAGGGATGCTCTGAGGAGCCACGGAAAGTGGATCTGTTCCTGGCAGGGTTAACCTGCTCAGGTGGCATTAGGATAAACATCTGGGAAGAAAAGGTTTCTGAAACTCACAGAAAGAATTTCCTCCTAGAGGAAAAAAAAAATGTTTGGGGAGGATTTGAAATTTCAGTTTGAGAAACAGAAGTTGCAGTGCTTTAACAAATAGCCTGAAAGGACTTTTAACATGAAATCACAGAAGGAATATTGATCATTTAAAACAACATATGACATTTGAAGGAATTTTTATTTGATAATTAGGCCAATGCCATTAAATTTTGGGTACCTACAGGTGAATTCCCACTCTGCTGTGACCTCAGGACACACAAATGCAGACCAGGGACAGTACAGTGAGCACCAAACGCCCCAACCACCATCTGGAGAGCTAATGAACAATCAAGGGATCCCAAATTAAACGACACAACTTTCCCTTAGAATCTTTAGGACAACACTGTCAAGTCCAATCTATTCCCTCAGCCTCCAGAATCAATTTTTCAAACTTTATGACAGGTCTAATAGTTCCCACCTGTTCCTCCTGCCTGACTTTTGACTGGCACGTTCCCAGCCAGGGTGGAAATGCAGACAAAGGCCCCTATTAGGCTCCGGCTGTTTCTCTACTGTGAGGTTGCTCAGCCATTAAATTAATTCCAGCCCCCTTTCCCCCCCTTCCATGTCTTCATTTTTTGGGGGGTAAGGAAGTTTGGGGAGGTGGGAAAAGGAGAGACGAAAGTTTGGCATCCAGTTGGTGGGAGAGGTATGAGAAAATCTGGAGTCACAGAAGTTAAATGCTGAATTTTTTGGGATAATCTACTAATTCAACAATTCCCATTCACTAAGTTCTTGAGGTGTCTGTATATTTTTAACAATCAAAACTTGCTAAAATTTGAGAGAGTCAAATCTGGGAGACCCCAACAGAGTCCCTCAGGCATCACCTGATTACATAAAGAAAGTGTTGCAATGTTTTTCTGGGAATTCTGAAGGATCAACAAGTAAATATTTTTTCTTCAAGCAAAGAAAATGATTTTTCCTGAGATGTGTTTTCCTTTCATTCAGACCTGGCAATTACACACAAGCACCACAAACATATCCTAAAAATTCATATTGGTTCCTTTGGAAGCACCTTAAAAACCTGACAACTTCTTCCCTCAATAAAAATTACCTGATTTTTGCATCAGTTTCTAGAGATTTATGAAACGTTATCATTTAAATCTCAAGGTTCTTCACTGAACTGCAAATCACAAGGATTACAGTATTCCATTATCCATGACAACAGAGTATTTACAGCATCAACCACAACACTTAAGACAATTATTTTAATTTAATAAAGCAAAGGTCTTTTTGTAAGATAAATTTAATTTGAGATAGATCATTAATAAACTAATATTTTTAATTCAAATTATTATCTAGGACCAACTTTCCAGCATAAGCCACTTAGAGCCTTAGAACTTGTAGTTTACAACTTACCTGAAAATTAACTATTTAAGCCTCACCATGATGGGAGAAATCTTGAAGACCTACATCTGTGAGCACTTCACTGCATTTGGATTACTTAATATAAAAACGCAACCTTTAAATATATCTGAAAAACCAAGACCACTTCTCTTACCTCCCTTGCCCCGATAATGAATCATTAATAAATTGCTAAGTTCCTATTTAGCTTGATCCAAATCAAATCTCTGAATTAAACACTTCATTTTACTGAGATGTTGGAATAAAGTTACTGAGAACCAAAACCAACTGTGAGGGAAGAAACCTCCTGATTTATTCAATTATCACCAATTTCTTCACAGTCCTCCTTTCAACCCTGTGGGCTGAACATGCTGTGAGCACTAAAAATGAAGAAGCAAACATCCACAAATAACTGTATTTCTACAAAATAACTATTCATGGCCTCTTAACAGTGGCAAGTCTCTATCTCTGCAAAAGCCACTGCAAAATCAGCTGCAGGATGTAAATCTCAGGGAGGAGATTGGCAAAATCAGACAGCAACTTTTTTTTAACGTGTGGATGTTTGAATCCAATGGTTTGGAATTGAAATTTGTATTTGTCCATAAATTGCAATTTAGGCTCTCAGGCTGAGAACTGAAGCCATTATTGTTGGTTAACTCATCAGTGACAACAATACTCCAGACAATTTAATCTCCATTAAAGAAAAAAATCCCAAATGAAATTCCTGAGGTTGTTTTCCACCTGTAAAATTCATCTGCAATTTCTGCATATCAATGAACCCTGATACTCAAAACTAGCTGCCACAAGAATTTACAGCTGCAGGCTTGGAGTTTCTGTCCTGAAGAGCAACAACTTCCCCATGACAGTTTTTTCCATCAAATTTCCACTAAACTCAACAGTGCAGCCCTTGTACACAGACTCCAAGCTGAAATTTAGTACCTGTGATTTTCCTATCACTTAATCCCATTTAAACTCCAATGAACAACCTTCTCAAAGGTATCCCACAGCTCATTCACAAGGGTCATCTGTGTGATGATGAAAGAACCACTACCAGACCCCTAATCCATGTTTTAAAAACCCAAACCAAGCGCTAAAGAGCATTTTTGGGAAATATTCAGCAAAAAAAAAAAGAGAGAAAATAGGAGTGTTAAAATTAGGGGCACAACTTGCTTGGTATCACTCTTCTCAAGCAACAGGCTTAGGGAATAATTTGCACTAGAGAACGTATTTCATCTCCTAAATATGAATATTTATTAAATTAAATTTTCTTATGGTGATATTCAGAGGAATAAAGATTAAACTCCACTGATGCCTTCAGTTTTATCTTTGCTGTATTCCAGGCTCTGTGCTGCCCAGGGTGCAGCTCTGAGCTCACAGTCAGGGTCACTCAGCTCTCTGCACACAGCAGGGACACAAAACAAATCCTTGTCCTGCTGCACACCAAGGACAACTGGGACAAGTTTTCAGGCCCAAAAGCACAAACAACGGGGGCTGAGGGGAGAAAACAAGAAGGGTGGGACTGCATCACCTGGAGCTGGAATTGGACAATTAAACCCCAATGTGCAAATGGACCAAAACTTTAAAAAATGTAAGATCTCGTGACTGGTCAGACATTTTGTGTCCATTTTGTGACCATTTTGGGTCCACCTTGGGTGTAGCCCTGACCAGGCTCTTGTCCTGCCCAAGGTGTATCCTTAAAGGCCTTTCAATAAATCCCTACTTTATTCTCTTAGCTCTGTCCAGTCTCTGTTTCAGGTCAGCCTTCCTAAGACATCACCACTACCAAGCAAAAAGTCCCACTCAGCTTTTCCCACCCTTCATTTTATATATTACCAAATATTTTTATATTTGATATAAATATATACCAGTATTTTATATATTATCAATTAACATCCTGTGAACATAAAGTCCTCTACTTTGTGTCCAGTTTCTTTCTGAACATTGTGTGTTACCATAATTATGAATTCCCAATGGGAAAGTTAATTCAGGATGCCCTGGATCCCCCATCTTACCCGTCCAGCAGATTCATGGTTGTCGTGGTCACCTCAGTGAAAAGAAGGATCTTTCCCAGCTTCTTGGTTTGGAGATGCTGCTGGTAGGTCTCCAGGCTGAAATGTTCTGAGGAGAAACTGCCCATCTCCGTGATCACTGGCATCAGGGACGGAGTCACTTCCACTTTGGACTCACAGGACGAAACGAATTTCAGAGACACTTTGCTGGCTGCCCTTAATCCCTCAGCATCCACGTTTCCCTCCAGCCACTTCAGGAAAGCAAGATGGATTTCCTGCAGGCAAGAGCAGTAAGATGAGAAAGACAGATCACCCCATGTGAAGATGCACAAACATTCCTCCAAAAACATTTTTATTCAAGCAATCTTTTACTTCAAAACAGAGAAATTAACTCTGTTTCCTCTGCAAAAACTAAGTTCTGCTGCTTGGTCTAGTCCAGCCTGGCCTGACTGCTTGACAGTGTCCTAGAGTTGAGACCACGCTCCTTCAAGATTAATTAAGCTCAGTTTTTCTCTGTAGCAGAGTTTGTAGTGATCTTCCTACATCCTGAAGCATGGAGTGCATGCATTCATCTGCATCTTGCAGGTTTCTCAACGTGCTGAGATCCTCTGCTGGAAGAAGTCCTTTAGTCCATCACTGAGACTCAATTTAATGGCTAAATCAGCAGTTAAATATTTACTAATTTCTCAGTGGAATATGTGCTAAAACAGCTCCCACCTTCAGCTAAGGGATGATTTACTACTATTAGTTCCCATGTGGTGACACTGAAAAAATTCCTACACATTCATTCTTTCTGGAGATAACTAACTCTGCTTTCAGAGGTTTGATATGAAATGTTTGTTGTCTTTAGGAACAGCCACAAATACAAGATTCTAGGGCTTTCTGCTCAGTGTGCAGCTTAAATTTCAGAGAGCTGAAGTTGTCTTTTATGTGATAAATAAAACCACAAAAAAATGGTGGTGTCAATTTGACTGGAAATAAGGCACTAATGATTCTTGCCCTGAAGTTTCCATGAGGAAGAGCTCTGATTTTTAAATAAAAAGGTCCTAACCAAAATACACACCGCTCATTCCCATCCCTGCTGTACCTGGGAACTGGGACACATTTCCTGTGTGAGTGCTGGAGGCAGGACTAAGCTCTCCTGAGATGTCTCTGAGCTCCAGCCCAACTCTTCACAAGCCACAAACCACAAACTGAGAGCAAATTTCCCATAAACACTTCTCTGTCCAAAGGAAAAACTCCTCTTTTCCACATCCCACTGTTCTACCTGGAGATGGAATGAGTGCTCCTGCTCCTCACACCTTCCTCTGCATTTCCACCCCCAGAAACGACCTGTTCTCAAATTCCACAGCCTTTGCTGCCTGTGCTGAGTGTCAGAGCAGGACACAAAGAAAAGAGGAATTTTTTCCCAAAAATTTCTGTCAAGCACTTGGTTCCAAGCCCCAGGACAACCTAAGAGAGACTCAGCAGCTCAATTTTAGTTACAGAGAAATTACTCCTCATATTTTGCTTTCCTAAAGCCCCCTCTGAATATTTTCTGTCTAAACTCTTGGATAAAATATCTTTAAATATTTCCTTTCCCCCCCTCTTTTATTTTTTGCTCTGTATCATAAATGATGATGTGATGATGATTAAAGGTTTTGGGAACATTTCTTTGACTTGCACCTTCACTCGGTGTAACACCAGAGCTTTGACAGAATAAATAAATTCCTTACACATTATCCTACTTGTTTTACATACCCGCAGGAACTGATTGCCTGTAACTGATATTTAGAAAAATTACAGCTTTCATTTCTGTCAGGGAGAACATGGAAAAACTGTGCTTAATCACAGAGTGTTTTCCTATTGCTTTCCAAACACAGAAATTCACTCAGCAGCGCTGGGTGTGCAAGCCCTACACAGGGAAACAGAATTTTAACTCACCTAAGGATGGGTTTACAGTCTGACAGAAATTAAGTTACAAAATTAAGGTGACTAAAGTGTGATGACATTGCAAATAAATAATGGAAGTGCTTGAGGCTGCATCAGAAATTGTGATTTTTTTTGCCACAGAATATTTTCTGAAAAGAACAAAATAGCACCTATTTCTGTGATGTTCCATTCTTACAAATATGCCACACAATCCCATTTACTCTCCTGAGTATATTATTTCAAGTGATTTTTCCCCAGAGATTTTAGGCAAACTTCTTGATTTCGCTGCTTCTAACACATCCTGAACCATTTAAGAATTGTTGTATGTGTACAATTCTCAAGCTAATTTCCCCCATCATGTCCATGTGCTTATTGAGCTGATCAAAAAAATAAACACTTAATCAAGGAAGGGGATTTTTCCAAATTCCTAAGAAAATATGGGTTTACACGTTTAACAAATTTGCAAGCACTAGTCACAGTAGAAAAATTAATTTTTACTGAAAAAACTTCCTTCACACAAAGTTGCAGGAACAGGGATGCTGAACCAGTGAGCTGTCTCTAAAATTACACTGGCACAGAAAAAATAACATTATTGTACAATGAAATAAACTAATATGCAGAGTCAGGGTTAATTTCTGCTTCAAGTCCACTGAACAGGAATATAATCACATCAGAACTGTGTGATTTAAGCTGAGGATCCAGCTGGAATTCCCAATCACTCCTATTCTTAATTTTTACTGTAAGAATTTCCTTCACACAAAGCTGCAGGAACAGGGATGCTGAACCAGTGAGCTGCCCCCACAGTCACACTGACACAGAAAAAGGAACATTACTGTACAACAAAATAAAATTTTATGAGAAGTCAGGGTTAATTTCTGCTCCAAGTCCACTGAACAGGAATAGAATCCTGTCAGAACTGTGTGATTTAAGATGAGGATCCAGCTGGAGTTCGCAACCTCTCCTATTCTTAATTTTTACTGTAAGAGCTTCCTTCACACAAAGTTGCAGGAACAGGGATGCCAAACCATCCCTGCACAGAAGAGGTAGCATTACTGTACAATGAAATAAACTTATTTGTAAAGTCAGAGTTAATTTCTGCTCCAAGTCCCCTGAACAGGAATATAATCCTGTCAGAACTGAGTGATTTAAGCTGAGGATCCAGCTGGAATTCCCAATCACTCCTATTCTTAATTTTTACTGTAAGAATTTCCTTCACACAAAGCTGCAGGAACAGGGATGCTGAACCAGTGAGCTGTCTCTAAAATTACACTGGCACAGAAAAAATAACATTATTGTACAATGAAATAAACTAATATGCAGAGTCAGGGTTAATTTCTGCTCCAAGTCCACTGAACACGAATATAATCACATCAGAACTGTGTGATTTAAGCTGAGGATCCAGCTGGAGTTCGCAACCTCTCCTATTCTTAATTTTTACTGTAGGAGCTTCCTTCACACAAAGTTCCAGAACAGGGATGCCAAACCATCCCTGCACAGAAGAGGTAACATTACTGTACAATGAAATAAACTTATTTGTAAAGTCAGAGTTAATTTCTGCTCCAAGTCCACTGAACAGGAATATAATCCTGTCAGAACTGAGTGATTTAAGCTGAGGATCCAGCTGGAATTCCCAATCACTCCTATTCTTAATTTTTACTGTAAGAGCTTCCTTCACACAAAGTTGCAGGAACAGGGATGCTGAATCAGTGAGCTGTCTCTAAAATTACACTGGCACAGAAAAAATAACATTATTGTACAATGAAATAAACTAATATGCAGAGTCAGGGTTAATTTCTGCTTCAAGTCCACTGAACACGAATATAATCACATCAGAACGGTGTGATTTAAGCTGAGGATCCAGCTGGAATTCCCAATCTCTCCTATTCTTAATTTTTACTATAAGAATTTCCTTCACACAAAGTTCCAGGAACAGGGATGCTGAACCAGTGAGCTGTCCCCACAGTCACACTGACACAGAAAAAGGAACATTACTGTACAACAAAATAAAATTTTATGAGAAGTCAGGGTTAATTTCTGCTCCAAGTCTACTATACAGGAATATAATCAGGTCAGAACTGTGTGATTTAAGCTGAGGATCCAGCTGGAATTCCCAATCTCTCCTATTCTTAATTTTTACTGTAAGAGCTTCCTTCACACAAAGCTGCAGGAACAGGGATGCTGAACCAGTGAGCTGTCTCTAAAATTACACTGGCACACAAAAAAGAACATTACTGTACAACGAAATAAACTTATTTGTGAGGTCCGAGTTAATTTCTGCTCCAAGTCCACTGAACAGGAATATAATCAGGTCAGAACTGAGTGATTTCAGCCGAGGATCCAGCTGGAATTCCCAACCCCTCCTATTCCAGCAGCATCTGCCGTTCTGCAGCAGCCTCTGGTGGCCACTGACATGAGAAGTGCTGGCTCAGGAACCTCCTGGACACCTCTGGGAGCAGCCCAGGCATCCAGCACAGGGCAGGAACACCCAAACTGCTGGGCACGGCTTTCCCTGGCCACCCTGGGGATCCTGGAAGATGCTGCTCCAAGTTTGCCTGGATTGTGGAATCCCAGAAGCTGCAGCTGTTCCGTGTTCAGGCTCTGACAGGATCTGCAGCTACTCACACACACCATCATGGAAAATCTGCATTTCACAACCCACCAGCGACATTCTCTGTAAATTTAGTAACTAAACTGGTTGTAGGGTGGCACAAATAAATTCTGAAACTGTTCTTGGTTTGGGCAGGAGAACTGAAGCCAAGCCAAATGGAATTTCATGAAGTACAGGATCCCAGCAGGGTTTGGAAGGGATTTTAAGGATCATCCATTCCCACCCCTGCCATGGCAGGGACACCTCCCACTGTCCCAGGCTGCTCCAAGCCCCAGTGTCCAACCTGGCCTTGGACATTTCCAGGGATTGGGAATCCCCAACCTCCCTGGGCACCCTGTGCCAGGGCCTCCCCACCCTCCCAGGGAACAATTTCTTCTTAATATCTAATTTAATCCTGTTCTCCTTCATCCTAAAGCCATTATTTCCTATAAAACTGTAGGGTTTTTCTTCCAATCACACTTTTCAAAAGTACATTCCCTAAGGCAAAGATATTCCCTTCTTTCTCAAAGCAGGAATGAAATTTCATGTCTCAACCAAAGAGCTCAGCGACAAGAGAGCTACTCAGCTTTTCACAGTTAAAATATTCATCTACAACTTTAATATTTATAAGAAGAAAATGTATTCTACCTGTATTTTAAATGGTAAAAAATGTAATTTCAATGCATTATTAAAAAAAAGTCACCAAAAGCAGAAAAGCTCTACACCAACAGAAACTACCCAACACCTCTCGCTAATAAATTCTCCACACTCCAAAGCTCAATTTAAATCTTTTTAAAGAGAACCAAGGAGAGATTGGGGATTTCCAAGCATTGATCAGGAGAATTCTGATTTGTCAGACTGAGAGTGGCACTGACTGAAAAGTTCTGAGCAAGAAGGGAGATGTAGAGGACAGTAATTGCCAAAATTCCCTGAAATACAACGTTCAGCTACTGCACACTACAGACCCTCAGCTCCTCCACTCATCAGCACAAATTGTGGTAATTGTAACATAAAGGAGGAAGAGCAAAAGCTGGATTTTATTCATGGGTTCACATCTGCTTTCTATAATCTGAAGAGTTTGGTCAGGTGTGTGCAGAATGTGCTCCGTAACAGAAGTTTGCTTTCGCTGTTTAAAATTCTTTTTAATTTCATAATCATTAAGTTTCACTTTTCCCCAACGCTCACTTAGAGGTTGAGGTTGAACAACAAGGAGGGAAGAAGGAGACAAAAACCAGCTGCATCTGGACCCTTCTCTGTTGTAGTATAAAATAACACAAAATTACAGCTCCTGATGGAGAAGATTTTATTTGCACCTGGGCTCTGTCAAACAATGAGAGTTCTGCACCGAGCACATGAACTCCCAGTTATAATGGCTGAAAAGAACCCCAAATCCAAGGCTTTATTCTTACAATCTGTTTATATAGATAGGATTTGGATGTGAGGGGTTTTTTTATTATTATTTTTATCTGTATGTTCATAAATGCAATTTATCTCTGGCTGGGCAGATTTGGGAGCTGCTCTTTCCTCCCAAATTCCAGGGATGGGCTTGAAACTCCCTATCAATGGAATTCTTTGTTGAGACAAAATTCACTCACAGCCTAAATTCATTTGGTTCCTATTAAAAATGTGGAGGGGCAACGAAATGAAAGCTAAAAATACAATGCCATAAACCAAACATTTCCCATCAGCTCCCTCCTCCCTTGTGAGGGAAAGGGAGATGATTCAAACTGTGATGCTCCACCTGAACACTCAATATTGATATTAAATTATTGTACTTCAGCTGTGCTGGTGAAGCAAGGCAAAATATTCACTTTTTGGAGACACAGAACATGATTTAAAAACTGGTTTTTCCTTCCTTTGTATAAAATCTAATGATTTCCAATTAACTACCTCTATTTTTGAGAAGTTGCCAGTTGATGCATTGATTAATGTATTATCAGCTGATGGAGTGATTAAATCTCATATATATATATATATATATATATATAAAATATTTATATTTATATATTCATTTATATTTCTTTATATATATATATATGTACACACAGACACATTTTTTTTTTATGCTTATATTTTTAAAGCACCAAATTTTTAGAGGAGCCTGTCTGGAGCAAAACCAGACATCACACCTCCAGTATGACTAAAATCTGCTTTTTTTTTTTTCCCAGAATTGCCTGCTCCCAAAGGAGTATTACACAATTCAAATGGGATCTCAAATGTATAGATTTCATCCCTATGGATCCTCTATTAGCACTGATAGGAAAGGAAGTATTTTAATGAGGGGTTGTACTTTGAGTTCAACTTGAAATATAAAAATTCACACACATACAGACAAAAAATATCTCCATGTCCTCCTTGTCTTACACAGCTTTGCCCAACAACCTTGCAGGTTTCGAGGTGTTAAATTTAAATTAACGCTGGAGAGCTCCCATAGCATCTCTTGGATCCAAGAGAAATAATATTTAACATGACCAAAACTAAAATCTAAAAAACATACATATAAATATATAAAGATATATTTACTTACTGTAAATATACAGACTATGCAGGAAAAATTATGTTATCTACTATCCTTATTTATTTCAAACCCTCCCTTTGAATGAGGTTTTGTAAAATACTATATATGAAGTTTACTACCTCAATCTTTCATTAAAATGCATTGTTTTCCCTCAAAAACAAAGTACAACGACTTTTCTTCTAGGAAAAGTTTGGAGAAATGAGAGGAATAAAAAAGAAAGATGCAAAAATTTGACAGAGAAATGAGGAAAGTTCATCTCCTGGTGATCACAGAGAAAGTGGAGAGGATGAAGAACGGGTATTAGATCTCATTAGATGATAATAATAATAATAATAATAATAATAATAATAATAATAATAATAATAATAATTATTATTATTATTATTATTATTATTATTATTATTATTATTATTATTATTATTTCAATGCTGATGGCATTAATATTTACTAACATTCCCCAACTGCACATTCAGCCTGGAGTCCTCAATGTTGCCCTTCCAGACTTCAGGAAGTGCAAGCTTGGGAGATGGATTTTCTAACAGCTGAAACAAAGGGAACAAACAGAACTTTTAAACACAAAAACCCCTTTGCTACACAATCAGAATCTGGAAATACATGAAGTACTCAAATTAATCCAGTTTTGAGGAAGTTTTTAGAAAACTCTTTTAACTGTTTACAATTAATTTCAGGCCATTATTTTCACCAGTGGTGTTTCAGTTCAGAGGGTAAAACCCTCTTAAATCCCCATTCCTCCACTCCCTCCTTTCCCCATGGCCTGAAGAACTTCATAAAGATTTTATTGTCCTACAACTGAGGCACATTTTCATTTCATGTTCTCATGAACTGCAGTTACTTGGCTGGTACTCGCTGCGCATTCCCAGGATTCTGCACAGCCTGGAAATCTGTTTCAGTTTATTAATAATATTTTTATATTTCCTAAACTGAGACACGGTGCAAACCAGGAGATTTTGACTGCACAAAGCACAGAAGAACATTTAGAAAGATGGCAGGGTTTGGTGACTTTTTGAATTCCCAACCAACCTGATTTTTAGGAGTCTCCAGAGGTTATTTTGGGGTTGGGAGGTTATTTAGATAAAGAGAGGCAGAAAAAGCTGATCATTTCTGAAAGATCATTCCAGGGACTTAGTCAAGGGCCTTATTTTTGTCTCCACTCTTCAGTGTGGTTTTAAAAACAAGTATTGCATTACATAAACACAGTGCATCATCCCAGCAGAAACAGCCACGGATAGGAGTGGATCCATTTTCCCAACTGATATGTGGAATGCTTCATCCAAAAAAGGGAAAGATTTTTAACAAAGTGCTGCTAGGTACCCTTATCCTCTTTATTGCAGCCCCATCGCTTTGAACACGAAGCATCTTAGATTTCAACCCATTCCTGGACTACATGTCCGGCTCATAAATCCCTGCCTAAATCTGAATCCAAAATTAAATTTAGCTTTAAAAAAGCGCCGTGTGTAGGCAGAAATTTCATTTACCCAACGGGCAGCAGCCCATCCTGGGAACCAGGCAGCAAAGCCCAGGTCAGGATTCAATGATTGATGAAAAACAAGTCAGGATGTTACTTTTTGTAGAGAAAATAATGAAAAATGAGAGTCAACAGGTTAAAAACAACACATAAAGAAATTATTTATGGTCTTCACATTAAGTTTGTTTGACCTGCATCTCTCCTGGCTTTAGCAGAGTGTTCCACTTGGGAGCTGGGATGCCAGAGGAAGGATGGGAATAGGTGCTGGAGGTGCTGGAGCTTTGCTCAGCACAACCCAGATTTGAGGGGAGGAATGAGGAGGAGGAGGCTGTAAGGTGCATCCCAGCTTTTGCTTCCTTTCCTTCCTCAGCTGCAGCAGAACAGTCTGGAAGCAATCTTCCCCAGCAGCTGCTCTCATCAACAAACTGTTTATTGTAAGAAAGTGGCTGGGTCAAAGGCTAAACGTCATCCAGAACTGAAAGCGTAGCTGTAAAAAAAAAAAAAACCAACAAAAAAAACCTTCAAAAAAAAATCTGGGGCCGTCCATGCATGTGGAAAAAAAGCCCATGACATTGGGAAGGGAACCATATTCCATCTGAAAGGCCACTTAAACAAAAATTCCTTAATTTTTTTAAAAATTAAGGGTTTTAGAACACCGCGCTCGTATCTTGTGGCTCGCGCTGATTTTGAGGCCTCCTCAAGGTTTCTGCTAAAACCAGAATTTACAGCTCAGCCTTGTGGTGGAAAAGAGCAAAAATGGAGTCGTGTTAAAATATTCTAAAATGTTTTGTTGGTGCTAAGTCAGCTCCACATCCACACACAACAATCAAATAAGGACTTCTCTGATTTATTACAAATGCGCTGTCGACGCGCTACACAAAAATCCAAGTTTAGGCTCAGTATCAGTAAATGATAAAATTTTATTTTAAAGCACAGGACGCTAGAAATCACAGGGCAAAAAAATCTCCTTTACCAGCGTGCAGCTTTGAATCTCAGAAATTAAAGAGCAGCTCAGAGAGGGGAACTGGTCCCACAGCAGCGCCGTAATTGGGACACGTTTGCTGCCCCAGGCCATAAATCTGCTTTGGAGGGGAAAGGACCCAGAGGAACAAGGTCCACCTTTGACACAACATCACCACGTAACACTTCACAAAAAGGCTGATAAATCAGAGCTCTGAGAGGTGCTGATTTATCCTACCAGAAAAAAGGTGTGAGAAATTACGGCTCGGGCGTTTAATTCTTCGTGACACCTACTTTGTAACAAAATTGTGATTTTTTCTGAAGGGAAAGTCTACAGTAAATTAAACCTAGGTGCAACTGGGCTAAAAATAAGCCTAGGCAGAAAGACATTCCACTTTTACACTGAAGTCTGAGCATTATGCATATTAAAGTGGGTTGAATTTTTTTAAAAAAATTATATAATCAAAGTCATGTTTGGAAGAATAAATTAAGATATAAATCTAACCCTAAATGCTGTACACATATATATTAAATTACTCTCAAAAGTATTCTGTATGGACTAGGGAAAAAATACAGAAGAATTTTGTTCTCAGCTAATAGGGCAATAAATTAGATGCAATATATTCAGCAGCTAAAACTGACTCTCTTAAACAGCTATCACATAATACTATTTTTATTTGGTACCAAACTTTTTTTTTTTTTTTTTAAATACTAACAACAAAATTGTTTGTTGAAAAATCTTGGAATCAGCAGCAGAATGATTAAAAGTAAATAAAACCTAAGAAAATATTTTTTCTTCGCACTGATAATACCCAATTCTTAGCTGAAGGTTTTCCAGCGGGTTTGTTTTGCCTTTCAGCAGCGTTACACACATCAAATGTGAATGAATTTAGTGTTCATGAATATGAAACAGCAGCACGGGAGCCAAAGATTCTCCTCTTAGCGCTGTAAACACGCTTTAAAACTCCAACAAGCTTTCAGCTGGACCTCATTTTTGCCTCTTCTGAGGGGGGAAAAAAAAAAAACCACCTCTGTCACACTGGAGGGGTTTTGGAGCTAAAGAAAAGTCTGTGAAATGTGAAGGTGAAACCACAACACGTTTTGCACATGGACCACGACCCGGGGATTACAACCCGGCCCCGGCCCCGAGACTGCACGGCTGATGTTCAACATGGATTTTATTTTATATTCCTGCCTAAAACACACTCAGCTTGACGGAGTGGTTTGCAAATTACAAAAGGAACATCGTGGAAAGGAAGAATTTCTTGGGAATTATGCGCTCCAAGGGCAAGAATACACTTGGTCTGTTATCCTGCTCCAAAGATGAAGCCCACTATTAAGCCACCACTAACTAATTTTCATTTAAGATCTCTTTGCTAATCAAAGATATTTTTAAAAAATTAACATGACAGCATGGGATTTTTTTTTTAAAGTTAAAAAAAAATTTAAAAAATTAAACCTGCTTTTTATTTAGCAGAGTATCAAAGAAGCTTCATGCTTCAAAAATACATTGTATACATAACAGAACAATGTAAAACTTGGATACTAAATAGAGAACCCTGAAAGAAGCCTCACTAATGACCAATTAACCAGAAATTAACAATTTTTTCTTACAAAACATGGTTGAAAATACAGTATTTAAACACAGTATTCACACGAGGCTCAGTTGTGAGAATGGAGGACACAAATTCCATTTACAGCTACCCCAGCTGCATGGTTTTTAACCTGTTGTAATTATTTGTAATTATTTTCTCCTTTTTCAGCCTTTTCAGATTTAAGACTTTCTCCTGCTGGGATTGAACCTTGTTCAGAGCAAAATGAGTAAAATGTTTCCCTTCCTGAAACCCAGGAACATGGAGATCCAATCCTACAATGCACCTTGGATTTCAGGATCCAAGAACGAGCTCCAGAGCCTCTGTAGGAAGCTGAAAGTATTTCAGCAAGAAATGGGGGAAGAAAAGCCTCAAACTTAATTTCTCCTTTCAAGTTGGACATAAAACTTATTTAACACTTACAAAATAAGGTCAAATTTTATGGAATGAACCCAGTCCAACACACCACGAGCTCCTACTCCACAAGGCCACACTTGGATCTCCACGTCCAAAGTGAAAGCTCAGCACCGAAATCCAGGATTTGGGGAAAAAAGGAGTTTAAAGAACCACACAAGGACAGACTCAAGGCTGAGGCAGACCCATAAAACAGGCAGGGAGGAGCATTTCTGACAATAGCACATTCTTTGTTCTGCAGGATTTGGGATTCTCCTGATTTTTTTCTGAGGATCACCACCTGTCCCTGCCCCTGCGGATATTTGTGCTCCACCGCTGTGAACTGGAGTTAATCCAAAGTGCAACACGGCCCAAAGAAAACTCAAAATTACTAAAATCAAACCACAGTGCCTGCAAACATCTCTCACTCCTGTTTTTTGGGACTCATCTGAATTGCACATCTGAAAAAGATGATTTTTCACACTGAAATTTTGTATTAATCCAGGCAAGGATTTGCTTCACTTCATTCTCTCCAGGTTCTTGACTTCAGAAGTGAAATTGTTTCAGTCCTTGCTTTTTGTAAGACTGTCCTGACCATGGCTATTTTTGAGTGTCACAAAAGGATCCAAAATTTTTAATTCTATCACAAATCCACTCCAAAGATAAACTTTTAACTGAGGAAATACAAACCAACTTTGTTGAAAAACATTATATTATAATAAATCGTCCCAAACTGAAGTGGTAACTTCTAAAAATGAATTGTCCTGAAGGAAAAAGTTTCAGGGATTTCTTCAATCAGTACTAAAACGCAAAAAAAAAAAAGGAGTTTATTCCAGAGTAGTTGCACACAAACTAATCCACTCAAACCAGACAAAATCTATACCAATAGGTGACATTTAGTGATTAATTTATCCTTGGTTAAATAAGGACAGTTTGAATCTGTTTCTTGAACATAATTGCTGGAGAAACAGGAGACTGTGAGCAAAACAATTATTATTTAATTTGGAGTTTGAAGTTTAATATGTGCTTTCAGTTTGCCAAACCAGTGGAAAAAAACCCATCAGGATTGTGGCTGTGAAAGTTAAATTCTACCAGCAAATAATCAAATGTTTCTAAGAGGAAGAAACGTTCTTGAACAGATGGAGAATTTTTTTTTAATGGAGCAATAAGGACAGCAATAATTATAATAAAGTTTAATGCAGTTCAAAAATGTCTAATCTGCTAATCTTGGGCTGCTAATTATACAGAATGGATTGTGTAGGACAGAAAAAAGCTTGGAAATATTTGGAGAAAAGTTCACTTCCAGCTCTAAAAGTGCTGCAGAGATACCAAAAGAAAACCTTATCTTATCTGGATATTCAGAAATACCATTGGACTGAAACACTAAATCCAACACTTACACAAGTGTTTTAATATTAATATTAAAACAAATTATTATCAATATCTGTTAATATCAGTAGGTGTTATTAATATCAATATGACTGAAACACGTAGGAGGAAAAACCTCCCATAATTGCACAAAGCTCCCAACTACATTCATTTAAAATAATGACAGAAATATTCTAAAGGCAAAAGAATGATTTTAAATGTTTCCAGGTATTTCTAACAAAAACCTTGAAAATTCAAATATTGATTTTAATTTGCAGCTCACACCGTTTATGGTAACTTTGGGAAAGTGCCTCTCACTCCAAGGAAGCAAAAAAAATAAGAATTATCATTTGTGCTCAGCTACTGTATTTTCTTTTCCATCAGCAAATTATTGTAGTGAGATACCAACACCTAAAACACAGCTAAAAAAATGGAAAATAACCAGATAAAAGCTCTCTCTGCAGCTGCTGCTCCTGACAGGGAGCTGTGGTACATTCACTAGTCCCAATACCAACAATTCCATCCTTGAAGGAAGAAATGTCTTCCAGACATTTCATAAAAATACATACATACATAGAGAAAAATGCATGGGTAATTGCTCACTTCATGTAATAAGTTCAAAAGTCAAAACATGCCAGATGCAATTTTTTTATTTAGACCTTGACAATCGTGCATCAAAACACAATTATTGGTCCTTATCTAGGAAAAGAACTGCAGAAATCCCTCCTGGAATTAATTTGCATCGATCCTGACTCCATGGAAATGCTGAGATATGCTCTCACAAAGTAGTTTTTAAAACTCTTGAGGATCTCAAGATGTTTTTCAGTTCCTAAAACTTCATTTTATTCCATAAGCGGGGAACATCCAGGCACAGCTCTTACAATGAGACACCTTCTCCAACTGAATGCTGCTCTTCCTCTAAATTAATTTAATCATGAGACCAATGTAACTTTTTATACTTATGTTACAACCTGTTCATCAGCTGAATGGTAAATTATAAAAGAAATTGTGATTAATTTCTTTGTTGCAAGTGCAATTTCAAAAAACAATCACAAAAAAAAGGAGCCATAAGTGAATGGTTCAGTAATCCACATTAATATCCATATCTATCCATAATCTCTCTTTCTTTCTCTCAGCAAAGGAAAACAGCTTTATTTTTATTTAGTTCCTCTGTCTGAAGTTGTTAAGACATGGAATTCTGTAAGTAAGTCCATATTCAAGGGAAAGAAGCTGCCTAAAACTTTAAATGTTGGGTTTTTGTCCAGCAAAGGCTTTGAGACTCAGCAATCTGTGAACCCACTCTGAAAGACTTTGGTTTCTAAATGATCAAAACTCCAAATTTAAGCTCTCACCACGTGCAAAAATCATAAATTTATTACAATTAATACTCTCAAACTGAAGAAAAATTTTTTCCATGTTAAAATCTCCTCGATACTGATCCTGCTACGGCTTGGCTTTTACTATTATTTTAATTCTACATTGATTTGGGGTTTTTTTAGAGATTAGGAAGTGTATTTTGAAATGTTTTCTGAAGTAGTTCTTAAAACATTTCTTAGACAAACCCAGCAGCAGATTTAGTGCAGACTTGAGACACAACACACACTAGAGCAGGAAAGTGATTCTCAATAAAACAAGCTGTAAAAACCCAACGCTGTCCCACATTTTAGTGAAACCATCAGCCCAAAGCAGCACAACTTTTATAGCTAAAATTATGAGAGATGTACATAACAACCAGCAGCTGTAGGGAATGCTAGAAAATGCAGTAATAAAGTTATTTTCTCCATGTTCAAGCCTTACTCCTTACCTCTGCTCTTCAGCTGTTGCCCCATTCCCCTCTCTCCTCCTCCCACACAGCCTCTGCTTTTTCATCTGCTATCAAACCAGATCCACCAGCTCTTCCTCCTGCATTTTTTCTCTTCCCCCCCCAGGAAAAAAAAAAAAAAAAGTTCTTATCCTCATCAGTCAAGGAGCATGCTCTGATTTACACACTCCATGGAAAGAACTCTCATCCCAACTTTTCTCAGGGCTGGAGTTCTTCTTCTCTGGTCTCCTCTGGGCCTCTGGCACTTGGCTTATTTTTTATTATCTTGTGTATTTAGTAAGAAATAAGTAAAGAAAGGAGGTAATTTCTGAAATTTGAGGTGGCCAATATGACTAATAGAATAAAATTATTCACAGATTTAAATAATTACGTATTTTTAAACATTTAAACACACATACACAAGACTGTATATAGAATTATGGAATTACACAGGTGCAGGGCCAAACTTCACCCCTGCTGTGGATCCTCTAGGAAATGCTGGCAGAGATAAAACTGTGACCAGCTGAAATTGCTGCAATTAAATCACCTCATCCTGAGAAGAACAGCTCTGGATGATCTAATGGTAAAATACAGGTTGCCCTGCTGGACCTTGACACAGGATACTTTTCCTGGTAGGAGAAAAAACACATGTCCCACAAAAACAGACAGCACAAGATGTATTCTGATTTTTTTTTTTTTCCTTCTGAGAAAACCTTGCCTCGATATTCCTGTAAATCCTTTGTCCATCATGTCACCAGTCCAAGTGCCAAGTGAGTGGAGTGGTTTTATTAAAGTGGAACACGTTCTGCTTGTTGGGAACACCCACAGCAACCCCAGAAATAAAAAAAAAAAAGAGCTTTCACAGGACACTTGCAGCAGAAACTACAGCAAACTTTCTGATTTCAGCTAACAGCTGCTCTTTAATCAGCTTTTCACTCTAAGAACTGCATCGTGTCAGCCAGGCAGGCACATGCCAAATTCCACTCCCCCTGCACCTGGAATTTCGTGATTTCCTCAACATGTCAGAAACCGTGGCTGGAAATGAACTGTCAAAGGAGAAACACGACAGAACCTCTATGGCAGGCCCTTCCCCATCAACTGCTGGCACAAGTCACACCTGAGAATGGTTTTTTTTTTGGGGTCTTTGCCCAGTGACAAACTCTGAGAACACCACAGTGTCTTTTAAATCAGTAATTTGAATTAAACTCCCATCTTAATTCTCCAGAATAAATCCAGCTTGATAAACTTCAATAATAAACTTTGTGTTGTGGACCATTTTTTTTTTCTGACAGCATTACTGCAAAACTGAATTGTCAAAGGAATAAAATACATATTCAGGAGACCTGAATGTTGTAAATGCAGTGTTTCAAAAGCAGCTGAAGTTTGCAGTTTTTTTCTTTTATTTTGAGGAGTGCTATAAGAAGACACTTCTATTTCCTCTTGGTCATATACATTTATTTATCTACTCATTTATTCAATTCACCCCGTAATTAAAACACATGTTAATTAAACATATATTCTGGCCATAACTGGCTTAGGAGTGAAGCTACAAAAGGAGCCCTAATGAAACTGTCAGACAACCACTACAACAATTTCCCATTGTGGGAAGGAGGCGTCATTTCTGAGCAATGGTAACTCGAGAGCATCCCCGGGCTCCAGCTGATGCCAAGCCCGCTCTCATTTTCCCAGTCTCACTTCCATAAATTAGCTGCAGGCCCCATGGACAGTCAGGGAATCTTGAGGGGTTTTGGTTTTTTTTTCTGTTTGGAAATCCTCCACTTTTGTCAGATCTTTACCAGTGAGGTCAGAGCGGGTTTGTCACAAGCCGGGGATTCCTGCTCTCCACAATCCCCCATCTGCTCCAGGGCAGCCCCTGGAGTGCTGAAACCAAATCCACAGCCAGCCACTTGCACTGCAGCCCTCACACCTGAACTGGGATCAATCTGCCACCAAGAGTTTGACTTTTTTAATTCAGATCCCCATCACAAACTCCAAGATAAAACTGAGACTAAGACAGGTCAGCCTCACCACCCTGTGAGCAACCTGTGCTCAAGGAATGCTCAGCCTGGTGCTGCTCTCTGTCATCTCCAGAGTGAGAAGTCAGCAGCAGCCCACAGATCACAAACGTTTTAAATATAGATTACATAAGCCTTTCTGGGGGCATAATGAAATTTTCCATTCTCTCCAGTACAGAAGGAACAGGCCTGCTGAAGAAAGTGGTTGGGAAGTATCATGCACACTGACTCCAAGCCAGCATTGAAACATGAGAGAATCCAATTCCATGAGTGGCACTTTGGGCAGATGCCAGCACGTTGTAACTTCACATCAGAGTAAGCTCCACACAAAGATTAAATGCTACTCAGTACAAAAGGCATTAACTTGGAGTTCTCACAGCAGCATAAAGACCCTTTTTATGGACATTACTACAAACAACATATTTTCTTTCACTCCTCAAAGCTCCCTGCATTTTCCAAATGATCCTCAGAAGTATTTATTGAATCAATACATGGCCCTGAAGTTGTTTACAAACCATAATGCAAAGCAAGAATGCTGTTCATTATTATGAGCCTACAAATGTGCTTGGTGCTTGTTTAACAGGAACAGCATGTTTGTTGCCATCCTGCAGAAGGAAAACAAAATCTGAAGTAGAGAAGTGGAAAATAAAGGCAATGTTTGCCAGATTTCCCTTTCCCTCTCCCCTAAATGCATGGGAAACGTTCCCTGAAGATAATCAGCAAAAAAGGAAAATGTGTCTTTGACCACCACCTGGAATTACTTGGAATTCCCTTCATCTCCCATCAAGATTTCTTCATTGGAGATGTTTTACTGGATTCTGACACTACAGGCCATCGATGCCTGTGCAATTCCAAACTGAGGAAATCTTACACAGGGCAGTTGCTGCAAACACACAAAGATATTTCAATGCAAATCTATATACAACACACTACATAAAATGCTTTCCCCATCCCTTCCTTGTTTTTCCCCTTGAAATCCAGCTCAGAAGTGTCCCCTGCTGGCAAACACCTTCCCCTCACCACAGGAGAGGTAGGAAAAAGCCTCAGCTGCATCCAGCTTTGGGAGCAACAGAGATCCCTGGTGATTTTAGCAAGAATGACAACGCTGATGTCGCTCAGCTGGGCAGGGTCACTGGGCAGCACTGCTGAATGCACTGGAAATACCTGCAGCATCCCAGCTTTTCCTCAAAAAACAGCTCCAGGCAAAAGGCTGAAAAAAGTTTCAAGAGTGAATTAATTAGGAGATAATTCCAGCCTTCTAATAATTAGAGAATTCCAGAATGGATTGGGCTGGGAGGGACCTTAAAGAGCATCTCATTCCCACCCCTGCCATGGCAGGGACACCTCCCACTGTCCCAGGCTCCTCCAAGCCCCAATGTCCAACCTGGCCTGGGACACTGCCAGGGATCCAGGAGCAGCCACAGCTGCTCTGGAGATTCTATTCCAGGGCCTGCCTCACCCTGCCAGGGAACAATTCCTGCCCAAGATCTCAACCAGCCCTGCCCTCTCTCACCTTATTTACCATATTTACAGGAAACAGCACAAACAAAGCTCATTTGTCAGTCAAATCCTGTTTCCCACCAGGATAAACAATCTCTCAACTGACCACTTCAATTTTTGTCTTACAAATCAGTAAAAAGCCTTTTATGGTTTCAAAGCCATGCTGCACTATAGGATTCCTTAAAAAGCTTCCTCTGAACAAAGAGCCAAATAAATTTTCTTGAAAACTTTTCTTGTGCCTGTACCATTACTCCTCATCATCTTCTTCTCCATGCCTTCTACCTGCAGTCACTATTACTGTTCCTGATTTCATGGAATCTCCAAGGTGGGAAGAGCCCCTGAGGATCCCCCAGGGCCACCCCAGCAGCACCAGCAGCACCCCAAACCCTGTCCCCAAGGGCCACCTCCAGCCTCCTCCTGAGCACTGCCACAGACAGGGACTGCAAACCTCCCTGGGCAGCTCAGCCCAAGGCCTGAGCGCTCTGCCAGGGAAATTTCCTTTCCCAATCTCCACCCTGAGCCTCCCCTGGTGCCATTTGAGGCCGTTTCCTCTCATTTTTTCCCTGCCCCTCCTGGCAGGGACTTGTGCAGAGCCACAAGGTCCCCCCTGAGCCTCCTTTGCTCCAGGCTCAGCCCCTTCCCAGCTCCCTCAGCTGCTCCCTACAGGAGAGGTTTTCCAGACCCTTCTCACCTCCATTCTCCTTCTCTGAACACAGGCAAAAGGGTTTTTTTGTTTCAGAACAAAACAATTTTTCAAGGCAAGGTGTTAATTTAATGTCCTTTGGTGATCCAAGCAAGCATCTGAACAGAGCCATGAAAAGGACAAAGTCAAACAGGACCTGGAGGGGCTGGAGCGTGTCCAGGGCAGGGCAGGGAGCTGGGGAAGGGGCTGGAGGCCCAGGAGGGGCTGAGGGAGCTGGGAAGGGGCTGAGCCTGGAGCAAAGGAGGCTCAGGGGGGACCTTGTGGCTCTGCACAAGTCCCTGACAGGAGGGGCAGGGAAAGGAGGAGGGGAAATGGCCTCAAATGGCACCAGGGGAGGCTCAGGGTGGAGATTGGGAAAGGAAATTTCCCTGGCAGAGCGCTCAGGCCTTGGGCTGAGCTGCCCAGGGAGGTTTGCAGTCCCTGTCTGTGGCAGTGCTCAGGAGGAGGCTGGAGGTGGCCCTTGGGGACAGGGTTTGGGGTGCTGCTGGTGCTGCTGGGGTGGCCCTGGGGGATCCTCAGGGGCTCTTCCCACCTCGGGGATTCCATGAAATCCAAGCCAAAGGCCCCTGCACACCCACCAAACCTTCAGGGGGCCACAACTTCCAATCCATCTGCTCCCAGCCTCAGCACCTTGGGGGCTGTGAGGAGTCTCCAGGATGGTCCCTCCCATCCCAAGGTCAGGTTCCTGCAAAGCCCAAGGGATGAGATGAAGTTCAGGTGAGCTTTAGGGTGACAGCCTGGAGGTGGCCCTTGGGGACAGGGTTTGGGGTGATGCTGGTGGCACTGGGTGATCCTGGATGGTTTTTCCCACCTTGGTGATCCTGGGATTCTGTGACTCTCATTCTCTGCCTTGGCACAGAACAAAATGTGAAAAGCATCCTACCCTGGATTGCTGCAAAATCTCCTCCACAAACTCAACCTCTTTTATGCTTTTACCTCTACTGGAACCCAATAACTCAAATCACTGGAACCCAAAAGTTTAAAAGTTTAACTCAAGAACAGTTCTGTGAGGAAACTACACTAATAAAAATGTGCAGACTAATAGAAGACTGAGGAAAAAGAAGAAAAATGTGCTAAAATACACAGAATTTATTCCACCATGTGATTCTATGAGAAGTGTTAACAATGTCCACTGAGGTACAAGAGGAAACATCACTGAGATACAAAAACCAGACCAAAGCAGCTCTGAACTGTTGAATTTGAACACAATTCCTACATAATTTCATTATCCTGAGTGCTAATGAAACAAAAAGAGGCAAAAATGGAGTTCCAGACTGTCAAAACCCATCTCCTTGGAGAACAATTCCCTTCAAAACCACACTCCAACACCAGCAAACAGCAGGAATTATGATTAGAATCCAGGCATTGACACTTCCCATGAATGCCAACACTGAAAAAAGTTTGTTTTATAATTTGTGTGGCCTTCTGGGTTTGCAAGTTTTTTTGTTGTAAAGAAACAAAAGTGAATTTGAGGAGGGGAGAGGCAAGAACACAAAACCAGCAAATGCAAACCCACCCTCCCTGCACACACAGGAAACCCAAAGTCTTGCAGCCAAACAAATCCCTTTGAATTTATTGTGGAAAAGAACCCTAAATCCATGGAGTTAAAGTATAAATATTTTTAATTGATAGCACAGCTATCAGCCTTTAGGTGAAATTTCACAGATACACTAAATCCATTACCAAAACAAGTAAGGTGTTTCAGCAAATAATTGGTACAGATGCATTTACATCACTCCATTTGATCTTTTTTTCCTTGAAGCTACTTTGCCTTGAAAGAAATTTTCATTTCCAGCCAAGAAACAAACCGGGAAAGCTCTCAAGTACAAAGGTTTTTGTTCATTTCAAATAATACTCCTAATACATGAAAAAAAATGTTAGACACAAATGATTTATCAGTGATTTATTCAAGTCTCTCACAGTCTGTTGTTCACTTAATATTTTTCTCAGCTCTTATGTTACTTCTGAGCCAGAGAAAAGAGCAAATTTATTTTCTGGAATAAATAATTCCAAAGAGCTCCTGGTTTTTATTCTACTCTCTGTAAGGCAGGGATGATGCTCATGCTTTGAGGATAAGAGAACACAAGCAAATCTCCCATTTTGTAGATTATACATTTTTGTAAACCATAAACTCAGACAGCAACAAAAACTCTGGAGTTTCAGTGTAACTCCCCCTGATTTTAGTCCTGGAAATTTTAAAAAAACCATAAAATTCAATCTCAAGTCCTACAACACCCATGAATATGCATGGAAATGTTTCAGAAACAATTGTCTCAAAATGTACCCTGAAATCAGGGTTCATTAGAGTGTTAGCTGAGAGTTCAGATTTCCCATCCTCAAAGGAAGATTTATTCAGGATAAAGGAACTCCACATTTTCTTGGCTGACATAATGGACCTGGAATTTAAAAGCAGACGATGCCACCCCAGAATCAAGACACAAAAATCTGCTCTGGCTGAGCTGATTCTGCTACTGAGTTACTCAAACACACACAAAAAAAAAAAAAAAAAGTGGAGCCTGAGGAGTTTTTACTCGAGTTTTAAGATGAGCAAATGTGTGGGTGTAACAATTCCTAACGGGAATAATCACTGGGATAAATCTCATTCTTCAAGGAGTAAATCCTTGGTTTGAAACCTACGCCGTGACTCCTGGCAATAAAACACAATCCTGGCGTTTATGTCTGAAAAATTATCCTTGGAGAGGGCTGAAAGGAGCAAATATTTGAGAGTTTAAGGGGCAAAGCTGCAGAAAAAATCAGATCTCTATGCTTGGAGCTGCCACTGAACATGTGGGTGCCAGACGACAGATCAGAGTTTGGGACATTTGAGTCCCTCCTCCCCGTGGGGACACAGAATTTCCCTCTCAGTTTGCTCCAGTGCCCTGCAGCCCAGCAAGAAAAGAAGAAAAGATAAAGGTGCTGGGGTTTGGTATCAATGCTGACCTCTAAAATTCCATTTAGCATCAAGTTGTGTAGATTTAATCAAGCTTTTAACCAGAATTTTAATTGTTCCTCATTCAAACGCTGCCTTTGCTGCTGTTGTAGCAGAATTTTCCCTGCTAAAATCTAAAATTCTTAAAGATGGACATGACCATCCATTATTCAGACAGCAGAGCAGTCACTTGAATTTAAAACACAATAATTCCAGTTCTGCTCATGTTTTGTTGGCTTTTTTTAATCCATGCAGCAAGACCGTGGTTTTAAGGTCCAGGAATTGGAAATTAAAACTTCAAAATGTGAATCCTAAGGAGGAAAAGAAAAAAAAAAATCCAACCCACCCCTTCAGGAACAGCAAATTCCAGTGTAAAAGGCACCAAGCAAAACTCACAGAGTGGAGAGGAACACTTTAAATTCTTAATAATCACTTTTATATCAATCAGCAGCATAGGTTTGATGAGATTATTAAAAGCATCTCTATGATGATGCAGAAAAACACAGATTGTCCAGGAATTTGGGCAAAGGAAAAATCAGGAGAAGTTATTTGTTCACAGAATAAAGTTCAGAATTTTATTTGATGCCCAAAATGTAGCAGAAACCAGGTTTGGTGAAAGTTCTGAAGTGATAAAAGATGGAAGAGGCACCAAGGAAATCCCACAGAACAAGGGACAACTCTGCTGTAAAATGAAGAACTCCCCAATCCAACACTTAAAATTGAAAGAAATTTAAAATTATCCAAAAAAAACCCCCCTCCACTTTATTTTTCTCTTAATGAAGTAGAAAATGGAGAGCAAACTCAATCATTATTTCTTCCTCATAAGCTAAAGGAGCTTGGGGTTCCTAAAATTAATCAGAATAATCTGAGCAGGAGAGAGGAACCAACACTTTTTAAACACGTTGGAAATCTCAGTTTGGGGATGAGGAATCATTCCTGAGCTGCCAAGTCTTAGGAAAAATAAAATTATTTCTCCTTATTTTTGGATCTGTTAACAGCACCTTGAGCTTGTTTGATCATTAATTGACTCATTCTGGCATTTTTATTACAAGGAATAAGAAAATCATCCCCAAATCACTTGCTGGCAAGACAATTAAGGATTTCCTCAAGTAATTCACTTTTTTGGTATCTCCTGGCTCTCTGGGAAAGCAAGGAGACCTATGGAGAACAGGATGGATGGAGAGAAATAAGTAATTTGTGAGAAAGCTGAACTCTAACACATTCATTATTTATTTTAATGTGCTTTTCATTAGGCACTGTAGTTGTTACAATTTCCTTTTACACAAGATTCTGGAATTATATCGTGGCTAAAGGGAAAGACATTAAAAACAGTGACTACACAAAGCAAAACTACCATTAAAATATGTGAATAAAACAATTGAAATTGCATGAAACCACATTAAAATTCATGAAGTTTAGGAATAAAATAACCTATTAATAGAATTTCGAAGTAAAATTTTATTTTTTAAAAAAAAATTTATTTTTTTATAAAATTTGTTTGTTTGTTAAAATTTTAAAGTTAATTGTTATTATAAACTTCAACTAAAGAAGACACAGTTAAAATATCTTTACTTGATGGTCTGCAACCCTGGAATACGCCACTAGATGGCAAGTTTGGATAGAAATTAGCTGAATTTTAATTTATGACTGGTTGGAAAAGTCCAAAGGCATTGGATAGAAACAATCATTAAAAAAAAATAGTGAAAGAGGAAAACAAAAATAGGAAGAGTTCAATATCTTGTGGCTGGAGCACATTTAATGTAAGACAAAAAGGTTAAATGGGTTTTAGTTTTGTTTCCACATTGCCACACCAACAGAGAATCAATTCACACACGATTCTGAAGTCATGTTTTAAAGAAAAACAAGTGAAAATCACTACTTTATATATTCCTCACAACTCTTCAGAGCAGTGCCTCGTTGAGAGCTGACACTTGAATTACAAATATTCAGGAATATTTGTATTTGTAAGGAAAAATTACAAGGAATATTTCAAATATTCCTATATCCTGAGTAACCAAGGTTTTCCCTGTGCAATCCTCGACCCTTCCCAATTCACTTCCCTCTGCTCTTCACAATTCCCATTTTGTTGCCTGTGCAGAATTTCTTATCTTGATTTAAAGAACAATAAACCCTGGTTTTTTAAAGCAGTTATTTTCTGTAGCAAACAATTAAGGAACAGCATTAAAAAATTCTTAACAGAAATACAGCAAATATAGAAACACAGCAAATTGAACCCTGCACAAATCCCCCGTGGTGAAATTCAGAATTCCTTCTAGCAGGGAACAAAGCAACAATGGATTAAAAATTCAACTTTTTGCTTACCTGGAATATCTGTTGACAACTCTGCAAACAGAAATACCAGGGTTTAAGAGAACACTGAATTTCCCTGGCAGGGTAAATCCCAGCTTACCTCATCTGGAGAGAGCAGATAAATGGGGGTCAGCACAGGAATCTCACTCGGCTCACAGCTCAGCCCAAGGCACGTCAGGATCTCCCTGAGAACTTCACATCTCTTGGAATTGCTCATCTTGAGCAGATTAAAATCCTCTTCAGTTTGCACATCCATGGAATTGCTGTCCAGTTCCAAGTGGGCCTGGCAGGACAGAGCAAAAAATAAAATTAGTGTCCAATTCAGTGATCACAGCTGTCAATACACCACAATTTCCTTTAAAAAACCTAACTAAACCTACCTAAAATTTCACTTCTTATTAAACTTTTTCTGGAGGAGTTGATCAAATTTGTGCTTATCAACTTAAATTTAACCTCCTGCTTTTCAGGTCTGCCAGAACCAACAGCAAGGTTGGTCATATTCTGGCTTGTACATGAGCAGAGTTCTGTTACAACTGAAATTCCATTAAAATTGAAATGATATTAAAATTGAAATTTTACTAAAATTGACATTATATCAAAATTGAAATTATATCAAAATTGAAATGATATTAAAATTGAAATGATATTAAAATTGAAATGATACTAAAATTGACATTATATCAAAATTGACATTATATCAAAATTGACATTATATCAAAATTGAAATTATATTAAAATTGAAAGAGTTTTTTAGAAGTTATAAAAGACATGGAGAACTCAAGTCACATGAATTTAGTGGAAATCAGTGCAGCTAAAGAAACTCTTCTGTCTAAAAAAGTTACTTTCTCACCTGGTAGAAAAACACTCCTCACAGCTGAAGCAGATGCTTAAAAGTTGAAATTAAAAGCAAGAGGGGGAAAAAAAAATCCTTCACAGACCTCCTTTTTTGGCTCCTTTTTTTCTGCTTTTCCTTTTGTGTTACAAGGTCTCTCAAAGCCCTGGTACTCTCTGCAGATTCTTTTATTGCTATAAAATAAAGCCCTGAATTTTTGTTCATTTCTTCCATTCTGCAAGATTTAAGGATGCTCTTTGTGTTTTATGTATTTTCATTGAAATTGAGGGAAATGAAGGAGCGTGGCTGCCCCTGGATCCCTGGCAGTGTCCCAGGCCAGGTTGGACATTGGGGCTTGGAGCAGCCTGGAACAGTGGGAGGTGTCCCTGCCATGGCAGGGGTGGGAATGAGATGCTCTTTAAGATCCTTTCCAATCCAAACAATTCCACGATGGTAAAAAATACATTAAAAAGGAGGCAGGACACACCCACCCAGCAGAGGAGCACAGAAAAGAGGGGGAAACAAAAATATTTCCTGGCTGATGTCACTGCCTGTCCCCCTGGAAACAATGAGGACTCCCAAATCCAGACTGGAAGTCACTTAGAGTTATAAAATGTCACACTAATCCTTTTAATCTGATTTTTGAAGCTGTGCTCTGATGCCCTTTTTTCTTTTTTTTTTTCTGGGGGAAACCTCTGCAGTATTAAGTTTTACTACAGCAGGAGGATCAGTTTAAAGGGTGCAGAACTTGCAGGGACAGAACCAAATTCATTTTCTAGCAGCAGCAGCAGCACATGGGGGGCAGAGCTGCCTACAAAAAAAGCAATAAATACCCTACAATGTCTAACAGAGTTCCCAAAAATCCAGCAGATTTAAGCTGATAAAAGACAAAAACATTTCTAAGAACCCCCTGAGTATTTCTGAGCTCTGTAACTGCTACAAGAGTCTTGACAGCTGATCCCCCAGCAGTTAAATTGCAGTGCTCTGAGAAAGTTCCCTACCTAAAATATTGGTAAAAATAGAATCTTTCATGAAGTTTGTTCATCTTTTATAGTCCCTAACTTCATCTTGGAAAAGAAATCTTGCTCTGCTTTCCTCAATGTGTTTGGCAGATTTATTCTCTGAACCTCATGGTACCTCTGATCAGCCTTTCCATCACTCACAGCTTGAGCTGGGAATATTTAAATCAATTCAATAATCAGTGACCAACATTCACCTTCCCATGGAAGCTTCCTCACTCATTATCCAGAAAGTAAAATTAAGAAAAGAATATTATGCACACTTGAACATATCTATTTAATTTTTTGAGGGTTTTCTTCGGCTCTTTTGGTGATTTTTTTAACCAGAGATCCCAATATCATGATACTGGAGAGGCACCTGTGTCCTGGGATATTATTTTTAAGTGGAATGAATAATTTTGACTCATCCTGGACTATCCCAGTTCCACCCCCCAGATTCTCTGAGCTATTTGACAGGTGCAGAATGTTAAAAATTCAAAGCTTTAAAGTCTGGATAAGCACTCAGGAAACAAAAAATGTTTCCAGCAAAGTTTATTCTGCATTTCTTGCTTTGCCACAATTCCTACTTTTGTAAGGATTTTGTGGGATTTATTTCCCACCTCCCTAAATGTGCTCAAGCTGTGCTCCTGTACCACTTCCAGCAGGCAGAAAGGGAAAGCTCTGCTCTGGAAGATGACAAAATCCCACAAGAATTCGGGTTGGAAGGGACTCCTGGAGATGATCCAGTCCAACCCCCTGCTCAGGCAGGTGACACAGGGAAGTGTCCAGGTGGGTTTGGAATGTCTCCAGAAAGGGAAACTCCATCAGCTCCTCCCTGAGCTGTTCCAGGGCTCTGCCCCCTCCATGGAAGGAAATCCCTCCTCACATGGAGGTGGAACTTTTTTGTGGTTTAGTTTACGGCCACTGCTCCTTTTGCTGTCACTGGGAAGCCTGGCACCATCCTCTGGCAGCCCTTGGAGATATTTCCATGGATTGATGAGTGAAATCCCTGTTTCCTGCACAGAACTGATCTTTGTTTGACCACCCTCTGTGGTGAAAATAACAAAGTGTTTTCACAGCAGGGACATTCCCATCCTTTAACACCAAGGATGGGATTGGATTTGGATCCCTTGTATATCCAGGACATCCATTTATACCTGGCAGGGTGGGCAGGCTGAGTGTTCCCAGAGCAGCTGTGGCCACCCCTGGATCCCTGGGTTGGACACTGGGGCTTGGACCAGCCTGGGACAGTGGGAGGTGTCCCTGCCATGGCAGGGGTGGCACTGGATGGGATTTAATATCCCTCCCACCCCAAACCACTCCATGATTCCACACCTCCCCTTGACAGGAACCCCCAAGAACACACAATGGGAATGATTTTTGAGGATTGCACACTGTGCAGCAATGAGGAAATGAATTTTTCCCTGCTCACAGTACCTGGCAAAGGATGGCTTCTCCTCCACTGCTCCCGTGGGTCAGGTGCACAATCACAGGGTCCTTATCAGCGTTATTTAATCGACTCCACACCTTCACTCTGCTGCCATCTCCCTTCACCCCTTCCTCAAAAACACAGCCACTGACCAGCAGGTGCAGCTTCACCTCAGGGCTGTCCTTTTTAGGGACCACCAGCTCATGCACAGCCTTCCTCAGTTTATTTCTGTGCTTTATCTGCACGCCCCCAAACACAAAGGACGAAGAAAACCCAAGAATTTTCCCCCCTCTGGCCAAAAATGTCATGAATTGCTTGTGGCTCCCCTCAGGAATGGGCTCCTCCGTGGCAATGACCAGCAGCAGGGAGTTGTCAATCCAGGGATCCCTGAGCACTTGCTCCTGGTGCAGCTGGTAGATGGTGTAGCTCTCAGCATCCACACATTCCCTGAGCACCGCTTTCACCTGCTCAAACCTGTCTTTGGCAGCCTCAGAGCCCAGGTAAATCAATATATTGGGGGGTTTCCCAGCCAGGTTGATTCTTTTCACTCCTTTTCCCAGATTTTCATCCTCCTTCTCCTCAGCTTTGCTGCTGCAATCATCAGGAAGCTCGGGGATGTTTTCTGCAGAGGCGAATTTCACCGATTCGATGGTGCTGTTCTCAAGCTGCTGGCACTCGTGGCAGCTGGAAAGGTGCAATGGGTGGTGTTCCCCAGCTCCTGTCTCCTCCTGCTCCCTCTCTTCTTCCAGCTTGGATTTCTGCTCCCTCTCTTCTTCCAGCTTGGATTTCTGCTCCCTCTCTTCTTCCAGCTTGGATTTCTCCTCCTCACCTTGTCCCAATCCTGATTTCCCAGCAGGAGTTACTGCATCCATGTCTGTGCTTTTCTCCTTCACTGATGGTGCCTCCTGTGCCAGCTCCTTCAGAGCAGATTCCTCCAAATGGACAGCTGGGAAAGGCCAAGGATACAAAAAAAAGTGTTAGAATAAAGAGATTAAAAAGATTATCATAAATATCATCGACAGCAGAATTTAATTTTGTTACAAATGCTCTGTAACAGCAAGAATTTCACTTATTTGACACAACAAACCCTATTTCCCCCCAGACTAACAGATTTGCACTCATAACATAAATCTAAACACAAAACAAAACAAAAAAAGAGAATACCTCTGGAAAAATACTGCTGTTCTAAGGAGGGCAGGGTTTAAAACCACTCACTGCTGTTTTGAAATGAACTATTTTGAAATAAGCTAATAAAGTGATGGTATTGGGTAAGAGATATCGAACCACGTCCCTGAAGGCTGCAGATAAAGGTTTGGCACAAGGAAAGGGAGTAAAGAGATATTTGAACTGATTTCAGTCTGCAGAAGGGGAGAGAGACCCACCCACAACAAGATTTGGGAGCTAAGAATCCAAGGGGGAACAAGAAAATAAGAAGAACTGTTAAAAATTCCCCTGAAAATGACAGAAATGTGCAGATAATTCATAGCAAAGACAAGTGAGAAGACAAGAGAAGAGCAAAGATGATTATTGCCAGCATGAAATGTGCAGAGCAAAGAGGAGAGAAAAAATACCCTTCACAAGGGAGGGTTTCTTCAGCTGCTGAGCCATGAAAATACTTCAAGGCAAAACCTGCAAAGTCTTACTGAATCCTTCTCCACTCACACAAAAGCAAATAAATTCATCATGCTTTTAGTTCAGGGAGAAACTGGATTAACAAAATCGTGTTGTAGATCCAACTTCAATCCTTTTCCTTATGAAACTGCATCCCCTTTGGAGCAGAAACATGAAGCAAGAATTTTTTTTTTAATATATCCCAAGGGAATTTCACAGCTTCCAACCTCTGTTATTCCATCTAGAGCCTCCCCCAGCCTGTTCTGGAGCAGCTTCCACACTGGAAGCAAAAGGAGGCAGAAAACATTTTAAAAATGGAGTGACTGGGACACTCTCAGCTTCCATCCTTTCTTGGGGGAATATTTATTTAGAACAGCATCAAGAGAAGCAGAATTTCCCCTCAGATTTTTTTGGGAGAATATTCCTGTCCTCTTGCACTTCAGCTAAATGTTGTTGATTTTGTCATTCCTTAATTTCTGCCAGTGCACTGGGATCTACATTAAAAAACCAGCAAAGCAAATAAAAACCTCACAAACAAACAAACAAAAAGCCCAACCAAATTATTCTCAATCCATGTTCAGGTTTGGATACACTTCTGTTTCAAATAGGAAAAAAAGGACAGAACATTTGCTTAAAAACTTCCAGTTTTGCAGGGTTTTTTGGTGGTTTTTAATAGATTTGTTAATCTAACAGACAAAACTTAAAGAAAGTATTTTCTAATTTCTGGTTTGGAGCATCCTGGGGTAGTGGAAGCCCAGAGGGGGTGGGAATGGATGATTTTTAAGGTTCCTTCCAACCTAAACCACTCCACCACCCTAAGAAATTAAAGCAGAGCTACAGAAGGATCAACTGCCTGCAATCCCTACAGGAAGAGAACTCTGTCAAAATAAATGCAGATTTTTTCAGGTAGGTATAAAAACTCTGTGCAAAGTCCTGCAACAACCATAAATCAGATATGCTGTGCTATTAAAAATGATCAGGAGGATACTTACAAACAATCCTGTGTGGCACCATCCCGTTATCCATCTGCAGCCTGTCTTCCAGGAAGGCTATTCCAAGGCTACTGAAATTATCTACACTGGCTTCAGCAATTAACTTAAAAGGTTCACCAGGTTTATAGGCCAAGGGTGAACAAAAGTCTGACCACTTCACAATCTAGAACAGAGCATATGGATGGCTTTCAGTTGGGAAAGGTTCTGGAAAAAAAAAAAATCCCCCAAGTATCAATAATATTGTGAGTTTGCAAGAGGAACTGCAGGAGAATTGAGAAGAACCCAAAGAATTTCCTGAGGCAGGGTTGCTTCAGGCAGCAAAGATTGAGCCCTGATGGAAGAGAACAACATCCACACCAAGTGTTGGGAGAAAATTGGGAGTACAAAGGATTTATTCCCAAAGATTGAGGCTCTGAAAGTTCCAAGCAACAACAAAATGGCAGCAGAGCGTTCTCAAATTCTGTAAGAAAAATTCTATTTGGATTTGTTTCCTTCAGCACAAACTCCAAGCAAGGATGCTGATAAAAAGAACAAAAGTAAACTACAGGGGTTTAATAAAAATTATCAGAAGCATTAACTAAACCCTGAAGGTTCAAGATGTTTTTCTACATCAAAAATTCCTTTTTCCAGGAAAGAAACATTGCACAAGCAGGAGGCACAACTGGATACACAAACCAATTGTTCCTCCATTAAGGAATTTTTAGGGACAAGGAAGCAGCACCTGCCTTCATGACCTCCAAAAAAAAAAAATAGCCTTTGCCATGTTCCAAAAACTGGGAGACAAAGTGCAATTCCCACAGAGCAGCTGCAGCACTCGGACACCACTTCCATGAGGTTCACATTTCATCACCACACACCAGATGTAAAACAATGGCTGAAGGAAGGAAAAACTTGTTTTGAATGCACAAACAGAAGGTGAGCTGTCAGTTATTCTTGTTATGCTTGTTTGTAATTAGATGATCAGCTAAATTTATCTTTTTATTTACTGCAGTTAAATGGTTTACATTTAATTGTACAACAGAGAATCCAGCTTCAACTTTTGTTTTCGTGGTGTTTCCCAAGGGAACAAGAAGAAAGAACAAACAACCCTGATGGTTCTGTCTCCTTTCTAAGCTGTTCTCAAAGGAGTTTCTGATCAGCACAACCCAAATGAGACCATTGAGTCACAGAATCCCAGACTGGTTTGGGTTGGAAGGGACCTTAGAGATGATCCCAGTGTCACCCCTGCCATGGCAGGGACACCTCCCACTGTCCCAGGCTGCTCCAAGCCCCAATGTCCAACCTGGCCTGGGACACTGCCAGGGATCCAGGGGCAGCCACAGCAAATCTGGGAATTCCAGCCCAGCCCCTCCCCACCCTCCCAGGGAAGGATTTTTTCCCAACATCCCACCCAAACTTGGCATTTTTCAGTTTGAAGCCATTCCCTGGGTGCTGTCCCTGCAGCCCTTGGGAATTGTCTCTCTCCAGGGTTCCTGCAGCTCCTTCAGGCCCTGCAAGGCCACCCTGAGCTCAGCCCAAAGCTTCTCCTGGCCAGGCTGAACAATCCCAGCTGTGCCAGCCTTTCCTCCCAGCAGAGCTGCTCCAGCCCTGGGATCATCCTGGGGCCTCCTCTGGGCTCTCTGCAGCAGCTCCACGTCCTCCCTGTGCTGGCCCCAGGGCTGGGGTCTCAATCCACATTTATATTCCTGGCCTTTGGATATCTAACAAGAAACATGGCTGGGGATCTTCTCATCCATGACTCCTGCTAACCCTTAGTGAAAAAAAATCCCCTTTCCAGAAGGAAAAGGGGAGCAGGGTGTGGGGCTTCACCACTTTGAGCTTTGGGGTTGAGCTCCAGCTCTGCATCCCTGCCTGTGGTGGAGGGTGAGAGACTTCCAGAGTATTTAAATATCCTTTCTTATCCAAAGAACAGGCACAAGGAGGTAACACCCACACCTGGAAGCTGTGAGGAAGATCTCTTGATGCTCTTGAATTTTCTTTCATGGCGCCAAGTAAAACCTCAGATGTCAAATGTGGTTATTGCTGCATAGTGGAAATAAAGGTGAACCCTCAGAAGTAACTCACAAAGTAAAGCTCTTGCCAAAACCTATGACCCTGAAATCCTGCTCAGACAACAATCCATTGGCTCCAGAGCAGAGCAAAAACCCTCAGGGAATATTTTCCAGTTTTGAAATGTTCTACTGTTTTCCAGCTTCTGAATATTTTCCAATTCAAAATCAAAATTCTGTAAGAATGAGGGATGAAAGGCAGCTCTTAGCAAGAGATGAGACATCATTCATACTCCTGTTTTCTGAGTCCCCCTCATTTTCACCACTCACAGATCACTGATAATCCTACAAAAAAAGGCTTTTCTGGCCAGAAATTCCCCCAAGAGCTGCGTGTTCCCACAGCCCCTGGCTATGGTGACAGCCAGAGGTCCCAAAATTAAAAGCACTTTACTGTGTTCACACAGAAGAACAATAAACAAAACAAACCAGCAGTCCTTTTCCTCTTTAGTTTTGCTTCTTTTGCCTGGACTATCACTTTTGAGCTTTCTAAATCAAAATAATTATTAATGTCCACATAAGAAAGTGAAATTTTCCATCCTAAAGAAAATTAAAGCAAACCCAAGAAATTAATTTAAAACAAACAAACAAAAAAAGCCCCATAAGAATAGATAATCAGAGCTTCACTGCAGATGTTTTTGTGGATCTTTTTGCTACAAAAAGTAAAAGTAAAATAAAAATCTTGCATCTGAGCTGGCCCAGCCCTGGCCAGGTGCACTCTGAGACAAGAGGGAGGGCACAGCTCATTCATCTCCAGAAGCAGAGCCCACCTGGATGGATTCCACCTACCAAAGGCAACAAAACCATCTCCAAAGCAGCTAATGCAGGTTTTCTCCAAGGAAACGTGTGCCCAGTGGGATCAGGATGAGAAGATTCGAGGAGAAAAGGTCCCACCCAGCTTGGGGTGCCTCAGACCTCCATGAAACCAAAGATTTCCCCTGAAGCAGCACTTCTGGATATCATTCCTGACTAACAGGCCCCAAATCCATGATCTGCTCTGGAACTGGCAGGGGGTGAAGGCACTCAAAGTTTGATTGCACCACCCAAAGCCTGATTCCAGCACCCAAAGTCTGACTGCAGCACCCAAAGCCTGATTCCAGCACCCAAAGCCTGACTGCAGCACCCAAGGTCTGACTGCAGCACCCAAAGTCTGACTGCAGCACCCAAAGCCTGATTCCAGCACCCAAAGCCTGACTGCAGCACCCAAAGTCTGACTGCAGCACCCAAAGCCTGATTCCAGCCCCCAAAGTCTGACTGCAGCACCCAAAGTTTGACTGCAGCCCCCAAAGTTTGATTTCAGCACCCAAAGCCTGACTGCAGCACCCAAAGCCTGACTGCAGCACCCAAAGCTTGATTGCAGCACCCAAAGCCTGACTGCAGCACCCAAAGCCCGACTGCAGAACCCAAGGTCTGACTGCAGCCCCCAAAGCCTGACTGCAGCCCCCAAAGCCTGAATGCAGCCCCCAAAGCCTGACTGCAGCCCCCAAAGCCTGACTGCAGCACCCAAGGTCTGACTGCTGCACCCAAAGCCTGATTCCAGCACCCAAAATCTGACTGCAGCACCCAAAGCCTGACTGCAGCTCCCAAAGTCTGATTCCAGCCCCCAAACCCTGACTGCAGCCCCCAAACCCTGACTGCAGCACCCAAAGCCTGACTGCAGCACCCAAAGCCTGACTGCAGCACCCAAAGCCTGATTCCAGCACCCAAAGCCTGACTGCAGCACCCAAAGCCTGACTGCAGCTCCCAAACCCTGACTGCAGCACCCAAAGCCTGACTGCAGCATCCAAAGCCTGACTGCAGCACCCAAAGCCTGACTGCAGCCCCCAAACCCAGAGCTGAGCCCATTCCCAACCTGTCCTCCTGTCCCTACCCTCAGACAAATCTGTTTTCCAAGCCCTCTGCTCCCCATGTTCACTCCAGCAGGGCATTGCTGGATCATCTCCTGGAAAAAGTGACCTGGACAACACAGGATCCTCACCCAGGGAGCAGCCAGGCCAGGAGCACCTGTGGATGCGATCCCCTGGAACTCCAAGAAAAAGCCTGAAACTCGATTCCAGGAAGCAAGGGTGACAGATGGCCCTTAGGGACACTCAGGACAGCACCTTATCCATGGCCCCAGGGTGATCCCAGCCTGGGGCAGAGCCTGGGTCATGGAGCAGCTCTGGAACCCCAGCAGGCAGCCCAGATGTTTTATTACAGCCTGCACATCCTGACATGCACATCTGCCCTTTTCCCCTCTGCCCTGGAGGCAGTGAGATCCACCTCTCCTCTCTCACAGCCTAAAGGGGGCTGAAAAAAAAGCAGGAGAAGGATTTTCCACAAGGGCCACTGTCCCAGGCTGCTCCAAGCCCCAATGTCCAACCTGGCCTGGGACACTGCCAGGGATCCAGGGGCTGCTCTGGGCACTTTGGGCCAGGGCCTGCCCACCCTCCCAGGGATGGATTTTTTCCCAATATCCCATCTAAACTTGTCATTTTTCAGTTTGAAGCCATTCCCTGAGTCCTGTCCCTCCAGCCCTTGTCCAGAGCTGCTCTCCTGGAGCCCCTTTAGGCCTTGGAAGGGGCTCTGAGCTCTTCCTGGAGCCTTTTCTTCTCCAGGCTGAACAATCCCAACTTCTCCCAGCCCAGCTCCAGAGCAGAGGGGCAATTCCCATCCACAGCCAGAGAAAAATTCTACTGAAAAGTCTCAACAAAACATCCCTGGGTCTGTTTGAAACACAAAACAGAGCTTAATTATTAACAGTGATTCAAATGAAGCAACTCCCTTTTTATCTAATAACATCACAACCCATCTGTACCCCCTTCTGTACAAGACACAAGGAGAGTTTCTCACCTCCTTTGCAGAGTCAGGGCCCTTCTGCAGGTTCTCTGTGTGAGCAGAAATGCTCTCTGTCACAAAGGCAATGTGCTCTGCTGGCAGCAGCTTCTCAGGGTGAATGAAGGGAGAAATGAGAAGGGCACTCCACCTGTTTAAGTCATCAAGGAACTGGAAGAAATGGGAAAGGAAAGTAAGTCTGCACGGGAAGCAGCTGATTTAAGAATTCCTCTTTAAATGATGCCCAGCTTAAATTCAAATCTGACCCCCAGCCTTACAGGAAGGGTGATGATCATTTCACATTCCTCACGAGACAGAGGAAGGGATAAAGTTCTGAACTGTTACAAAGGAGCACTGAAAGTAAAACTGAAAGTGACAAGCCACGTTTTGAAGCCAACTCAAAACTTTCAGCTTTGCAGGGATGGAGAGTGGAACACAAAATCCCTGAGCCACTGGCACTGTGACTCTTGTGGGACATCTGCCATGGCAGCATCCCTCATTCACCTGATCCTCCTCTCCCATCCACGCTGAATATTGAATCCTCAGGCACCTGCATCAAAATTCCTCATCCACTAGGAAACTCATAAAACATAAAGGAATAATTCATTCAGCATCAATTTTCCCAGAAAAATCTATCACCACTCAGCAGACCACCAGGCAAAAGTTTTCTTTGTTCAGTTACAGAAGATTCCCTCTCTTGCCCTCACCAAGGAACAAATAAAGCTCAAAACCTGGAATCAGCAGACCAACAACCACGTTTGAGACACCTCACAGCTTCTCAGTAAAGCATTACATCAATTTTTAATTTTTATGTAGATTTTGCATTGAACTCTGTTTGTCTGACATATTTTAAAATTGGCAAAAATTGGAAATAACTGTTTTGTTCCTGCCATGCCACGAGCACAAACCTTCAGTAATTCCATGTAGCAGCAGGAAAGAATTCCCCTCTGGCATTAAATTCTGCCACTAAATGTGCTCATCCCTGCACACCTCAAATGAAACCATAGAATATTGAGGCTCTGGGGGCAGCTCACTGATCCAACCACCCTTGGTGAGCACAGAAACTGCCCAAGCAAATACTGATTTCTCCCACAGGAAAGTGGACTGAGCTCAGAAGCTTTAAAACACCTTAAACATCCAATTTGGGTAAAGATCAAACCAACAAAAAAAAGCCTTTCCAGGTTATGATTTATGACTTGCTGGTGTCTTAAGCCAGCCACTGATCACAGTCCAAGCTACTGAGAGAGCAAAGGAGCTTTGCTGGCTGCCCAGAAGTTAAAAAATAAAATCTTAATTAACCTTTTATCTCTCCATAGATGATGTAAAGAGCTCCCCAGTGATGCCCTCACACTGGGTGCAGCACACCAGGACTTGCCCCAGGGATCCTCAAACACCATCACTACGTGTTTTAAAGAGACAAAAACATATTGAATAACAGCCCTGAGTCTGTGCCAAACTTCATGCCAAGCTGCAGCTCCCCAGAGGGCTTCCCAGCTCCCAATAAACCCAGCAGATTATAAAATCAGTCTGCATGAGTAGCACTGCAGACAGAAAAAAATGTGCTGGCTGTGCAAGGACTGAGGAGAAGCTGGAGTGGAGCAAAGAGCAGAAATCAGCTGAAATCCTCTTCACAGAACAATAATCCAAGGCAACTCAGGCAGAACTCCTCTAAACACAGCTTTGTTTTTGAGATCTTTATTGGAATGTGAATGAAGTATTTAACTTGGCTGTGAAAGATTCTGAGATTGCCACCATCGCTCTGGAGTGTGAAATAATCTGTTTATTAAATAGCAAAAAATCCTAGTTTTAAATAGAACCAACTCCATCAGCATTTTTATTCTTGTTTTCCCTTGCTGCAAACATTCTCTTTACCCACTGAACTTAGGAGAAGCTTCTCTACTTCCTCAGAGCACTCAGCCACTGACACGCTCCATAAATCCCTTCCCAGCAGTGCCTGGAACAACTGAAATAATCCCCAACCACACACACACCAACAGCAGCAAAATGCAGAGATCAAGAAGACCAATTGCTTCCCACACCAATTCTGGCATTTAGTGACAAATTTAGAGACATCCAACATTTATTTAAATAATTCAGCCTAGCTGGGGGCAGTGCCAGGGGAGTTCCACTTCTCATCCCTGAGTCAAGCAAGCTCACTTTCAGTTTTGCTTCCAGCAGTGCCAAGTGGAACTGGTTCAGGCACAGGATTTTTCCAGTCATGGGCTGCCACAGCCTCCCCCGGCCCTGCTCATTTGTAAAAAACTGTGATTTTCATTTTCCACCACATTTCCCTCGCTTCAAACAACATTTTGTACGGGGAGGAGACCACAGCTCTCAGAACCACAGGCTCAGTTCACATTCCAAGGCAGATCCAGCAACGTTTTAAATCCCTGACGTGAATCTTGAACACACAAACACAGCACATATTTTTAGCCTAAAGCCTTATATGTGCTCAAAGTATGTGGCTAAAATGGAAAGAGGCTTTTCCCAGGGATGTGGAGTGACAGGACAAGGGGAAATGGCCTAAAACTGAAAGTGAGCAGGTTTAGATGGAATATTAGGAAGAAATTGTTCCTTGTGAGGGTGGGCAGGCCCTGGCACAGGGTGCCCAGAGCAGCTGTGGCTGTCCCTGGATCCCTGGCAGTGTCCAAGGCCAGGCTGGACATTGGGGCTTGGAGCCCATGGCAGGGGTTGGACCAGGATGATCTTTAAGGTCCCTTCCAACCCAAACCATTCTATGATTCTGTGAAATTCTCTCGAGCTTTCCCAGCCAAGCTTTCCTATAACCACTGCTGTCCTTGCAAAGCTGCACATAATACATATACATACACATATATATGTATTAATAAACATTATATATATTTTTATATATATATATATAAGCATTTGTAGCACACAGAGCATCTCTCAGCTCATCTCCTATTCCAACAAGCTCCAGCAAGCAGCGAGGAAAGGGAACCACACCTGAAGGGACATTTCCTACCAAAGAGACCACCTGGGTGTCCCCTCCTCCTTCCCCCGGCTGTGACAGCGCTTGGGAATTCCCTCCGCTCGTTTCTGTACCAAATTCCAAATCCCTGCCTCACAGGGATAAAAACCTCACAGCCACCAATCCCCAAAACCAAACCAAAAACCAAACCCAAAATCAAACCACAACCCCATTCCCGCTGCTGCACGGGGCCGGGATGCGCATCCCCGTTCCCGCGGCAACCACCCGCATCCCCGCGGCTCTACCTGCGCCTCGCCGGTGCAGAACACCTTTCCGCCGATGCGGAGGCAGACGCGCTCCCCGGGCTGCGGCTGGCGGGCGCAGAAGGTGAAGGAGCAGCGGGAGCGGTGCAGCCTCCGCACGGTGCTGCGGACCAGCGCGGCCGAGCGCGGCCCCCAGCGCGCCCACAGGTACAGGTAGCACAGCGTGATCAGCATGGCGGGCGCCAGGCCCCGCCCCCTCCCTCCCGCCCCGGCCAATCGCAGCGCCGGGCGTCAGTGAGGGCGGGCGGCGATCCCGGCGCTGATTGGCTGGCAGGGCCTGGCGCGCGCGGCGCCCCGCCCCTTTCTCGGCGTCGCTGCTTCTCCCCTCCTCCCCTGAGCGTGAGGGGAGCGCGGCGGCCTCAGGAGCGAGCGCTGAGGGGAGTGCGCGGTTCTGCGGTGAAAGAGGGTGTAAAAAGGAATAAAGATGTCTCAAAGTCGTTAAAAGTGGCTCTGGGCGTTGTTGTCTCTTTGCAGCAGGTTAGTTGTAGGCGTGCTCTGAAGGAGGAAGAGGAGGAGGAGCAGGCGAGGTCTTCTCGTTCCCGGCGCCACGACTCGGCTTCTCTGGGAATCGCAGAATGGTTTTGGGTAAAAGGGACTTAAAGCCGATCCAGCTCCACCCCTTGCCATGGGCAGGGTCATCTTCCAGTATTCCCGGTTGTTCCAAGCCCCAGTGTCCAACCTGGCCTTGGGCACTGCCAGGGATCCAGGGGCAGCCACAGCAAATCTGGGCACCCTGTGGCAGGGCCTGCCCACCCTGCCAGGGAAGGATTTTTTCCCAACATCCCACCCAAACTTGGCATTTTTCAGTTTGAAGCCATTCCCTGGGTGCTGTCCCTGCAGCCCTTGGGAATTGTCTCTCTCCAGGGTTCCTGCAGCTCCTTCAGGCCCTGCAAGGCCACCCTGAGCTCAGCCCAAAGCTTCTCCTGGCCAGGCTGAACAATCCCAGCTGTGCCAGCCTTTCCTCCCAGCAGAGCTGCTCCAGCCCTCTGCTCATCCTGGGGCCTCCTCTGGGCTCTCTGCAGCAGCTCCATGTCCTCCCTGTGCTGGGAATTCCAGGTTTGGATGCAGCTCTGCAGGTGGGCTCTCACCTGAGCAGAGGGGCACAGGGACAGAATTCTTCCCTCACCTGCTGCTCCCACCAGTTGTGATGAAGCCCAGGATAAATCTTCTGCTTCTCCAGAGCTAAAACTGTTCAGATGGACAACAGGAAAGGATCTCATCTCCCTCAGTAATGATGTCACACTGCTACCTGACCTTATTCCCACATTGATGGTGTGCTAAAGGTACAATATTCCCTTTTGTATCCCACACAGAACCAGGACAAGACACCTGTGTCCAGTTCCCATTCCTGTAGCCACCAAAGCCACAAATGGATGCATTTAATTTCAGCCAGTTCATTGGATTCTCCAAATGAGACAGGGCTGAACACTGACATCAGAGTGAAGAGCAGCCTGTCAGGGAATAAAAGTGCAGGATTTGCATGTGCCCTGTGTGCTGCAAACACAAATTGCCCCTTCAGAAACACAACAGGCAGCAAGGTATCCTTCACTCCCCCAATATATCTATGAACAAAAGTTATCAAATACTTTCTGTGTTTTATAGAGAAAGGAATCACAACACAGCCTTGGGAAAGGAAGGTGTGGATCAGTCTGATCCTAGCAGATATTCCGTGTGTGAATGAAAAGAGAAGGTAAAAAGAAAATGCAAACTGCAAGGCTGCAAGAAATAAACCAACACCTACATTGACAGATATGTGACAGTTGTTTCCTGAACAGGGCAGGAAGCCACAACCTTTTTTTTATTGTTCTGAACTCAAGGTCTTGCACTAGGAAATTTAGTGCACCAGGTATTCTAAAATAATTTTATCCCTAAGTGGAGCTCTAGCAACAGCATGCTGGCTCTGTAGATAAACAAGGAACAAACTGGCTTTGCTCTCACATTTCAAGTGAAAGGAGGAGTGGAAATGGTTTTAAGTTGTGCCAGGGGATGTTCAGGAAAAGATTTTTTCCCTGGCAGAGCGCTCAGGCCTTGGGATGAGCTGCCCAGGGAGGTTTGCAGTCCCTGTCTGTGGCAGTGCTCAGGAGGAGGCTGGAGGTGGCCCTTGGGGACAGGGTTTGGGGTGCTGCTGGTGGCACTGGGTGATCCTGAAGGGCTCTCCCAGCCCTGAGGATTCTGTGATTCTGTGATTGTCCAGCCTGGCTTTGAACACCTCCAGGGATGGGACATAATATTTCCACACCTTATGGCACAAAGAGATTCCAGTTTTAGTTGTAAGGCCAAATATTTTAAGGAATTCTTCATCTCAAGCTTCAGAAACCCCAATCTTGTGCTGCTGCCATATCCTGCCCTACACAGGGAGGAACAAACCTCCAGTGCTCCTCACCTGGAGCCTCACACTGCTCCTCTGTGTGACCTTATCTCCTGCAGGGAGTCCAAACACTTGCCTGGGCACATCAAAAGAAAGAAAACAATCTCCACAGCAGGCTCTCAGCTCTGGAATTCACTTTCTCCGGGTTAGTTCAACAGCACCTGCCCTGCTGACCCCGGAGCCTGCACACAGCTGGGCTCTTTGTGGAACCTTTCCACAGACAGGGACGTGCTTTGCTTCAAATCCCGTGGTGGCATCGAATGCACTCAGCTCCACAAGGAGCATTTTTTGAGTTTTGAGGTTCCCCTACCCTGGAAAAGTTTATGAGTGAATGAGAAAACTGAATCAAAGCCTCACCATGCAAGGGAAGCTAAAGCAGAACCAAGCTCCTGCCTGTGTTGGCACAGAATTAATGCAGAGCTGTAAAGCTGCTGGAGGTTTTTTAGTTTCTGTTCTAGTGTAACTTGGGCTGAAGCATGACAAGCTATGACTGAAAAGGTCAGAATTTTAGATTGGAAAAACATTCTGTTGTCATTATTTTTATTATTAAACCAAGGCCTTGCATGCACCAGGGAATTTACTAAAATAGGTTTTCTAAAATAAAATAAAATAAAAAAAATAACCATGTCAGTCAGCTCCTCTTTACAGGAGGGTGGAAGGAAACCTTGGAACAAACAGGGAGTGATATCAGCCCTCAAACCTCCCAGCTCTGCTGTGTAACCTTGGAGTAGCTGAGCTTCTCTTTTTAACTTTAAAGGAATATTTGGGGGCTGGCCTTGCTTTGTGACCAGCTGGTTCCTTCTCCTTCTGTTCCTTAAAAGCTTTTCCAAGGATTTCTCTGGGAGGAGCTTTGCCTGCTAGCAGTGTCTGTGGCTTTTTGTTTAATATCAGATATTATTCAAAATTAGAATTTGAATTAGAAATTTCTAATTTCTACACCTGCTGTAGGGATGTACCAATTTATGTCGAGTAAAACCCTTTATTCTTGCAAATGCACATTTGTCTTCGTGACAAAAGTGCATAAACCCCATTTCTCACAAAGATAAAAACCTCCTTTAATTAACACAAAATGATTAGCACAGGGCTCACCTTTCTGTAGAAGTTGAATCTGTCAAAATTATTCCCAGGTAATGTCAGAGATCTGAACAATTTCCCTGACTTCTTTCAAAACTTTTCTGATTCTGTTTCTTCACCACACATCAAAATTATACACCTTACATTAAAATTAAGTGTACTGCAAAAAGAAACCTGACTCTGGTTAATGATTTCCACAAAAATTCCAATTAAAGGTGTGTGGTTGGATTGATTAGTACTATAATGTAATATTCACTATTTTTTCTACATGTAACTAGATTTAATTACATGGCAGCTTCATCATCAAAGCTGTATTGTCGATGATTTTGTAATAAATTCGGGTTGCACCAAATTTAACCAATTATTAATAAATAAAAAATATAATGCAATTCAATATTAAATATAATTAAACCAATAAATTTGGTTTGGCTTGCAGGGCTTTATCAAGAGATTTAATTGAGAATAACTTTGCATCTTCTGGAGTGTTACATTTCAGCAGTTCAGGCTCTAGTCCTGCACTAATATCCGTGGTGGAAGAGGAATAAATCAATTATCCTCACATCCAGATCTGATTGCAGGATCACAGGTATCAAACCAGTACAAACTTCCCTTTCAACTCTCAAGTTAAATCAGGACCAAATAAAACTGAGCTGCTGAAATTAAATATGTGGAGGTCAGACTGTAATTTAGCAAAATATTTAATTACACTTCAAGTAATTTAAGAAGTTTGCCATTTTTCCTCAGGACCTCTGCTGTTACTTAACAAATATTTTGGATTTTTAATATTGTTCACCGTGTTCTTTGTTCTGTTAATTGCACTGATTTTGGTACAGAAATGTTCAAAGGGATTGAGGCTGTGCACATAATTTTTATTTGTAATAGGGCACAATTTATTTATTTAAAAGTTCACAGATATCACACAGGTATTTAACACAGGAGGGAGTAGATTTAAAACTGAAGGTGCCCAATTCACACTAAATAATCTGTGGTCAGTAAATAAAATTATTTTTCCTTCTCTGGAAAGAAAGTTCACCTTAGAACTTTGACTTTTTTTTAGGACAGCCTGTGGATGAGTTTTTCCAAAAGTGAATTTACAGACTGCATCTAACAACGAGCAAATCCTGATTCTGCAACAATCCCCAGAATTCTGGAAATCCACATTCATTAAAACAGCACCAGAAAGAGAAATTGGGTAAATATGTGTTCTATCCCGTGGGATTTGCTAACCAAACTTACCAAAAGGTTTGGATTGCTGGCCCTGGAACGGCCTCCAAGGTGAGAGCCTGTCCTACCTTTGAACTCCTTGGCAAATCCTCTCCCTCAGGACAGCTCCCTGCTTTTAGCGTGTTTGTTTTGGGTGAGTTCGTTTTGCATTTCACTCAGAGGAGGGGCTCAGAGCCTCTCCCAGCTTTTAGAGCATCCAAAATCCATGGAGGGAGCAGCCGGGAGGCGCTCCCGGGATTCCCGGGATTCCCGGCAGCTCCAGCCCCGGCTGGGGGAGCACCTGGGCAGGTAAGGCAGGAGCAGGGAGGCTTTTCCAGCTCGGGAATCTCCAACTGTGAGTATGGAATTATTCCATTGATTAGAAACCAAAAAACATTCGCCAACTTCAGGAGTAAAGGGCAAAATACAATGCTGAAAGTGTTCCTTGTTATTTTATTTCTTTTGTGGAAACTTCCTCCTTTTAAGTCAGTATTTCAGAACTAAAATGAAGGTTGTGATAAACAACTTTTTGTTCTTGTTCTTGTTCTTGTTCTTGTTCTTGTTCTTGTTCTTGTTCCTGTTCCTCCTCCTCCTCCTCCTCTTCTTCTTCTTCCTCTTCTTCTTCTTCTTCTTCTTCTTCTTCATCTTCTTCATCTTCTTCTTCTTCTTCTTCTTCATCTTCTTCATCTTCTTCATCTTCTTCTTCTTCATCTTCTTCTTCTTCATCTTCCTCTTCTTCTTCTTCTTCTTCTTCTTCTTGTTCTTCTTCTTCTTCTTCATCTTCTTCATCTTCTTCTTCTTCTTCTTCATCTTCTTCATCTTCTTCATCTTCTTCATCTTCTTCTTCTTCTTCTTCTTCCTCTTCTTCTTCTTCTTCTTCATCTTCTTCTTCTTCTTCCTCTTCTTCTTCTTCTTCTTCTTCTTCTTCTTCTTCTTCTTCTTCTTCTTCTTCTTCTTCCTCTTCTTCTTCTTCTTCTTCCTCTTCTTCTTCTTCTTCCTCTTCTTCTTCTTCATCTTCTTCTCCTTCCCCTTCTCCTTCTCCCTCTCCTTCTCTTCTCCTTCTCCTTCTCCTTCTCCTTCTCCTTCTCCTTCTCCTTCTCCTTCTCCTTCTCCTTCTCCTTCTCCTTCTCCTCCTTCTCCTGTTTATTTGAAAGTACTTTTCCATTTCTCCAGCTGGATCCGTTGCACAGCGTCAGAGATGGACAATCCTGGTGGAAAGAGCATCCAGAGTGGTGGTGACCCCACCAAAAAAAGGCAGGCACAGCACCCAGCACTCCCCCTGCTCCCTTGGGCTAATGGGATCAGATTGTTCTCCTTGCATTACTGCTGGAGTTGCTGCCTCTAAAAATCACCAGGGAATCTGTCAGAGAGGCAGGGAGAGGTGGTTTGGGGGTTTTCTGCAGAAATAAAAGGATTTCAGTGTCATTTAAACCATCTGGAGTTCACCTGGAGCTGTGAGATCCTACAGGGAAAGGAGCCCTTGGTGAACAACGGGCCAGAGGGTGGCTGGGGGATGGAGAGAACCCAAACATTGCCATAAAAATCTGATTTATCAAATTAAAACACTCTCAGGGATGCACAGGGTGGGATTTTGTGCAGGGACAGTTGGATTCCATGATCCTGGTGCTCCCTCCCAGCTGAGGACATTCCATGATTCCATTGCATCCTGATTTTCCAGCAGCTCTGCTCTGTGGAGGCCCTGGATGCTCCCAGCAAGGGATGGGGAGGCCACGGAGAACCAACAAATGGTGAGAGCAAATCCTGGGGAAAAGAATTCTTGTGGAAAAGCAGGAATTGAATGTGGGGAGCCAGCCTTGGTCACTTCCTCCTTTGCTCTTTCCAGCATTTCTGTAGTGTTGGAAAACATGGTTTAAATGAGTGTTTGTGCATGGTGATGGTTGAGAGTATCCATAATTTTGTGTTAGATACAGAATTATTATCAGTCCTTCTTTATATATTATTAATGTATGTAATTTAGTAATAATAATGTCATAATGATGCCATAATAATTTGTTATTTATAATATAAATAAGATACAAATACATAAATTTATAGTTATATATAAATTTATATTTATATTCTATTTTATATAATTAAATTATATTTAAATAAAATATATTTATTAAGTATATTTATAAATATAATATATATTATATATTATATAGTATATATTATATAGTATATATTATAAATATAATATAATATAATATAATATAATATAATATAATATAATATAATATAATTTATATTATATTATATTATATTATATTATATTATATTATATTATCTATTATATTTATTATATTTATTATATTTATTATTATATTTATTAACATTTCATTTATATAATATATTTCTATAAATAGAAATAAATAATATTTATTTATAATCAAGAGCTGCAGAAACAACTGCTTACTCCACACAACCTCCTTTTCAAAAGCACTTTATATTTGCTTAATTTTATATATATATATATATATATATATATAAAGAATAACCTCAGTTTGAAATCTCCAGCACAGTCTGGATGTGATATTTTGTATACAGGGGGAGTTTAAGTGAAAATTACTTTTTAAAACTTGTTTTCATGTGCATGATTTTATTTATTGGTTTTTTGGGAGGGATGTTGCTATAAGGAAACCACTGAGGAAAGCAACAGAAAATTGAATTTTAAAGTAACTCTTGCTGGCTCTGACATGCACTGTGATTTTTAGTTTTACTTGCTTGGGTGGGAAGGCTGAAAGAACAAAAACAGAGATTGAGGCACAATCAACAAAGGTCCTGAGGTTTTATTTTGGGGAGAGAACAGAGCCACAGTGATGATGTCAAGAATTCCACTTGGTGGAAAAAGCAAACAAAGCAACATTGCTGTGGAATTCTTCAGTTATCTAAAGAAAATAAGTGAAATCTTCATTTTGGGAACATTCTGATTAATAATTGTGTCTCTTTCCAGCCAGACTTGGATGGTCAAGTGATAAATTGGAGATCAAAAGGAGCCCTGGGGTTCCAGCATCCAGTGAGGTGAGTTCAATCCTGTCACCTGAGAGAGGAAAAGTGACAAAAAAAGAGATTAAACTCCTTCCTTCTCAGGAGAAGGATCAGTTTGTCCCTGGAAAATCTCAATTTTAGTAACAATTTAATTATTCATTAAACTGCACAGATTTTTATCCCTCAGCAAAGATGCCCAGGCTGAACAGAGCCTGAAAAAGATGAAAATAAGCAAAAAGTCATTTTAAAACCTCATTTTTTTGCCTCACCTAATTCATATTTACATTTGTTGCTCACTAAGCCCAAATATTTAATGGGAACAGCTGCTGATGGAGTGGGATTGGGACAGATTTGAGGTTAATTTGCTCTTGAGTAAAAGTTGAACTCCAGGTAAAGCTTTTTAAGGTTGGAGGACTGATAAGGGTTTTTATCAATGTTTGGATTCTTTAATTAGGAAACTCCTAATTGGGATTTTCCTTTAGAGGATGAAAATCAATGGAATATCTGTTCTTTACAAGGATTTGTTATAAAAGCTACAAAAAAGGTCTGTGGGACCTTAATTGCTGTCAGATTTCACTGGGAATTGGCCAAAGTGAAACCAAGAGAGGCCATTGATGACTTTAATACAGAACAATGTGGATTTTGAAATAAATAAATCAGTCTGCACCTCCACAAAATCCACTAAAATCAACCTCCATACCTCGGGCCACCAACCCCAATCTAACCCTGATATACTAATCTTAATCCTAGAATTAATTAATTAAAACATAAATTTTAATGTTCAAGCTTAGATTGGATGGACAAATGTTGCACTGTTGAACTTTTTCTCTTAAAATGTGTTTTCTTCTTCTCAGGCTTTATTTGCCCAAATCCAGATCCCAGCAGTTCCTTGCTAACATTGGAGAGAAGGTTCTGGCCAGTTTCCCTGTGCAAGCCACAATTCACTTCTACAATGATGATGCTGAGGAAGAGGAGGAAGAAGTGAGCCCTGAGAGACTCAGAATCATTAAAAAGTGAAGAATTTAAAAAAAAAACCTGCCAGGAATGGATGGACAAAACCATCTGACCAAACAGAGAAATACAGCAGAGCTCAAAAAGAAACTATTTAGAATTCTCTTCCCAAGGAGGATGAGTCAAAGCACTGGAACATGGGAGGAAATCCTTTTGTGCTTTTATTGCAAATAAAAACCCTGAAGCTGAAGCAAAGATTTAAATCAGGTTGGTTTCAGTAGCACAGATAAAGAACATTGAGAGCATTGTACTGGGTCATGATTTTAAACCCTGCAGTCCTGAGAAAGTGGAAATAATGTAATGTCCAGTCCCCAAAATCACCCAAAGGTTTGGAAACACACTGGAATTAGGCAAGGAATTATTGCAAGTGTTGCTTGTTGGCTCCATGGGAAATATTGATTCTGTTAAAAATGCTGAATGCTCAGCTGGCCTCATCCATTCCCAGTCCAACCCACAGGTTCTGAGCAGCATTTGTGATATGGATATCAAATATTTTCTGGGGTTCTGCCATTCTCTTGTTATCACATTTCCTCCCTCTGTAATATTTTGCCAGCCAGAAAAAAAAAGTCAGCCTTGATTAAAACCCAGAATTTAATGTAATGCTACATTAAAACTTGGATTATGTGGCACCTGTTTGGCTTCCCCTCAATCTGTTTTATCTCAGTTTCTCAGCATTCACCTTGCTACCAGCACCTTTCAATACATCAAGGATTAACTCTTTGCCCCCACTCTGTTAAATCTTTTTATCTTTCATGTGCCTTAACTCCAACCCAAACTGCCATGGTTTCCCCAGAGACAAAGCAAAGGCAGAATTCCAGATTTTTGACCTTTCCTGCACCTCTGGTGGTTGTGAGATAAACTCAGACAGTTTTCAGAACATTTTCAGAACCCCTGCAAGTGTGTGGCAGCTCCTCCTCTCAGTTATCTGCTGGCAAACAAAGGGAGTGGCACACGTTTGAAGGTTGGAAAAATTAGGATTCCAAATGAATGAACCTATTAGAATGAAGAATTTTTTGAAGATCTCCACTTACAAACTCAAAAGAGGATCATTAATTAAATTTCCACCAGGAGACAAGAATTAGTTGGATTTGAAACCCCAGAGTGACAAAGGGAAAATTCAGCTTTTGGATTCATTTCCACATCCTCGCTTCCAAACACGTGGCATAAAACACAGCTAATTTAAGGTATTTCACAAGATAGCCTAAAATAATTTATTCTCCAGCTTCCTCATTATTTATTCTGCAGCAAAAGCAAACAGAGAAGCATCCAGGGTGATTTCAGTGCTCTGTGATGACCCATTGCACACACAGAAAATGCCCTGGGCTCGTTAATAATTAATGAAGCCCCAAAGTGAGCAGGTGCAGCATCTCTGTGATTCAGCTGCAGGACCCTTTCAGTTCCCACTTCTGATTTTTTACCTCATCTGCAGTCCCACCCTGCAGAGCCAGAGTGACCTCAGCCCATCCATCACTTACAGGAGGAAGGTGACACAAAGCATCCCCCAAAGGAGTTCCTGGGCAGTTCAGCCCTTCCAAGGCGAGGCTGGGAGCAGATGAAATCCTTGGCTCAGGTCTCAGTGCCACCAAAGCTTTCCCTTGGGAATGCAGCAGCTGCAACACTTCCAGGAAATGCTGCTTTCGTTTTCCATTCCCTGAAATGATGGCAGCAAAAAGCAACTTCTTATTCCTTGGTGCAGGGATACCTCCACAAAACCTCTGCAATTTCTGATTCCTGTTGTTGGAATTCTGCTTCCAGGAGCTTTTAAGACAGCTCTGAAGGATACAAATATCCAAGGGAAGCATATCCTGGCAGGCCTCAGAAATGTGTTTTTTCTAAATATGATGAAGGATTCATTCTGATTAAAAGAACAACCACAGGATTTTTTTCCCCCCTAAATTCCATTTATTCAGGGAGAATGACAGCAGCAGCAGAGCTGAGCAAAGGCAATATTCCCAACAGCAGCTTTTTGAGCTCCAGAGACAGAATCCACCCAATCCACTGAAACATTTCCTATTTAATGTGATTTATTCTGCTCTGGCTTCATCATTCAGCTGCTTTTCATCCAGAGCACAGCACCCCAACAAAACTGACTTTGGCAGCCCCTCTGGAAGGGAACTGGCAGAACAAAACAAAATCCTTCCAAAACTCCTCAGAACAGTTCAGTTCCTGAGCAGAGATACAAAACCCCCCATTCATCCCAGCTGGGTGAAATTCAACAGCACTCAGCAAGCAGGACTCGGAATTAAACATTTTAGCAACCCAAGTGCCCACAAGAAAGGTGAACAAAATATATTTGCACGAGATCAGTCAAATATTTTGTGATTTTGTGAAATTTTATGATTTCCACCCACAACTGAAATTGAAGTTCACAGAGATTTGTTGCTTTTTTAAATGTTTATGGACCCCTTAGCACAGATGTGTCCCAGGATGAACATTTAATATTAACAGCATGGCCAGGAAGTGGCATCTTCTCTCCAGTGTCTTCATCAATTCCAATTTCTCAGGTAACTTAAGTGGGATCATTTCCATCTTTGGGATGCTGGAAATTAAAACACATCCACATAAAATATATAAAATACACAAAATCCTCCCAGGTTGGGCTGAGAGCCTGGTGAGCCGTCCCTGGTGGTGCAATCAGCGCAGAGTTTGTGGTACAGAAACTTCCCAGTAAATTGGGAGTGGAAAGGATGAAAACTCCCAGCTGATGGGGGCTTTTTATTCCTGTCCTGCAGCTCCTTTCAAACAAATGAGAATACTCTGATATCAGAGTGCTGGTGTTCCCAGCAGGAGTTATTGCTTCAGCACCTCAGCCCTGGAAATAGATGTGTTGGGGATGCTTGGGATTCCCAGCTTCTCTGGGAATTCCATCCCAGCCCCTCCCCACCCTGCCAGGGAACAATTCCTGCCCAAGATCCCACCCAAACTTGTCATTTTTCACTTTGAAGCCATTCCCTGTGTGCTGTCCCTGCAGCCCTTGGGAATTGTCTCTCTCCAGGGTTCCTGCAGCTCCTTCAGGCCCTGCAAGGCCACCCTGAGCTCAGCCCAAAGCTTCTCCTGGCCAGGCTGAACAATCCCAGCTGTGCCAGCCTTTCCTCCTCCCAGTCCATGTTTTTATCACCCTTCCCTTCCCTGCCGAGATGGAAAGAAGAGAGAGACACAAATTCAGCTCCATTCTCCCCTTTGGCACGGCCCCATTCCATGGGGGCACCTCAGTTCCTTTATGGGGACACGTTCCCCACACATTTTCCTTCCCATCCCACCCAGGGAAGGTTCCTGCTCTGTTGCAGCTACGAGGCCTGAGAGGCCTCCCTGGCAGTGGCCTGAGATAAGAAAATGCCAAGTCAGGATGAATGGCCAGAAGAAACCCCTGGCCACCTTCAGACTCCCTTTTATCTCTCTGTAAGACCACAGGTCACTTTGTACCCCAACTCACCCTATTGGTTCACTTTTCAAAACCCTCCACCCTATATAAACCCCAAATCTTGCCCTGCTAAGTGGGAAGAGCTGTCCCTGGAACCCTTTGAAGAGAATGCCAATAAAGGACAGCTCTGAGGAACTCCACACGGCTTTTCTCCTCTCTCCTTGTGTCTGCCAGGGCTTCTTAGCAAGGAAAAGCTGAATGTCACTGCGAGCTGAATTTCAGTGCCATTAAGAGCTGAATTTCAGTCCATTAAGAGCTGAATTCACTAAAAGCTGCTTGCTCAGTTTGCCTGAGGTTGGACACCTCACTGAGGTGTCGGGTTGGGCGGTTCCTCACGGTCCCGTTCTACCCGGGACACTGCGGCTGTCGGGGTCGGACGATCCTGAAGATCCAGACCTCGATAAAATTGGGAACAGGAGTTGGTGTTGGAGGAATCAATTAAAGTGTTTGTGACTGTACAGCTGAAAGGAAAAGTAATTCAGTAAGAAATAACCTTCCCAACACAAACAGGTTGTGTATTTTGATGTTTTAATGGAGCAGCCACAACTTGGGGATTTCCCATTTATTTTCCATGTGGGGTAGAGGCAGGCTCAGTCTGTATTATGGAAATTGGAAGTGTAGCACCTAAAAAGGCAGAATTAAGAAAACAAACAAAAATATTTTCCTTTGGTTAATCCAGCAGCACTGCCAAGCAGAAGGTAATTCCAGTTTGGTGTTTTAGGAAACAAAAGCTGAAATTTGCATTTCAGTGTCTGGGAAGGAAGGGGGAGGAAAATGCAATTTACTGAAACTTTGCACTTTTCCCTTAGACCAGGGATGGCACAGGGGGATTTGGGGAAGAGCTGCAGCCCCCCAAAATACTGGAAGCTGAAAAGGATTCCAGTGCTGGAATTTTTAGGCATTAATTCTACAGCACAGAGCAGTTACTCACCCCTAACTCAGACTGAGCAGAAATACTACAAAACCCACGTGTTTGGGTGCAGCAGGAACTTTATTTTTTATTCAAGTGGTAATGAATACACAGAGAGGAGTTTAAAACTTCAGCTGGAGGAGATGCAGCAGCGTGGGGAACAAGGGATCCCTGGAACCAGCCAAGAGCTCCTAATCCTTGGGAGGCTCCCTGGATTCAGACAAGAGAATTATTTGAGTTTCACTTGAGGATTCTCAGGCTCTGGTCCTCACCTTTTGGCTGTTTGGGACAAATTTGGCAGTGTTGAAGGTGCTGTGGCCACTTCAGACTCGGAAAACAGTGGGAGAACAATTCCCTGAGCTGTTGGAATTCTGCCCTCCTGCTACTGGTGACCATTCCTGCACAAAATACAGAGGAAGTGTCACTTAAAAATCCTATAAAAAATCCTTTGAAAAAATCTTTCCTATTTAAACAGACCAGCTCTTCAACAAGGAGGGGAACTCAAATTTCAACCCTATTTTGAGATTAAAGAATTGATCCGTGTGAATGATTTAAAATTCTTGCTTCCACATGTGACTAAAAGTCATTATTTAAACAATTTGAATTCTCAGCTGTGGATTTATGCAGACAGAAGAGCTGCAAAGACCACACCAGGCTCGAAACCTGAATTGTTTATGCCAGAGGAATGGAATGTGTTGGTTTCCAATTCTGTTGCTCCATCCCTTGGGTCACCTACTTGTTTGATATTGGGATAAATCTGAGGGAAAAGCCCCCTCCTCACAGGAATTATGCACTGGCCTTTCAGATAAAAGAATTTGGTACTTTCAGGGTCCCTCAGCTAAAAATCCACCAGTTTTGTGTGCTGCCAACCCTGAACTCCACAGCTTTAGGCAGCAACCAGGAGAAATCCTGGAGCTTGGAGTGAAATCCCAAGGTTCTCCCCATGGCCAACAAACCCAGGGTTCTGTCCTGTCCCCCAGCACCGGGCTTGTGCTGCAGCCCCTTCTGCATCTTTAATTCCAAAGTGGAGGAGGAAAAGCAGCTTCAGCTGTACTTGTTCCATGCAGGGAGCTCCGGGAAATCCTCGGGAAGCAGAGCGTGCCCACGGCACATGGGGCAGGTGCTGGAATGCTGCTTGAGCCACGTCCGGATGCACTGCGGGCACAGGGACAGGGTGAGAGGCAAAATTTGGGAGGAGGAGTCCAGCTGGAGGCTGAGAATTGTTGGCACTAATGGGGAAGCTCTTCAGGAAGTTCCACACCACTGAAATTTGGGGTGGAGAAATGTTCTGCTGCTCTAATTGAATTTATTCTGGGAGAACAAATCGGCATTAAAACCAAACAGGTAAAGGGGAAAAGTCACAGAAGCGTGGAGTTATTCCAACATCATCCTGGCTTTTTTACTCCATGAATTTCCACTCTCAGGAGACAAATACAGAATTTTCAGGGATAACCCATTGCCTGAGTGTGCTGCCAGCAATCCCAACCCAATTCATTCTCTGAAGAATCATCTGAAACCCACTCTGATGAATCACTGTACTGTAAAAACACCTAAAGCTTCTGACAGGCTGGTTTTGGGGGGCAAAGGCTGGGAAAGGAAAGTGCACCCTGTTGTTCAAGCACTGAAGGGTAAGGGGAGGGTGGAGGGGTTGTTTTTAGGAGGTGGAGATGAGGAACACGAGCAGAGCTCACCTCTCTGTGGAAGTGGTGGCCACACTCGAGCTCACAGCAGTCTCTGCCCAGCTCATCGTGACAGATGCTGCAGGGATCCTCACTGGAGCCCTGGCCAGGAAAGGAATGCTCAGTTATTTAACAACCATCAGCAATTAACCAGCACATCCTACTCAATTAACGAGGCCACTAACTTTAACCAAGTCCATCTAAAGCTTTTGTACACAAAATAAACGAGGCAATTATTTTTTATTTCGCGTCTTGTACAAAGCACAACTCCACTGAAACAGCAGAAAACTCACATTGTCCTGCTTTTTCCATTTGGTTTTAGGTATAGCTCCAGCATTTCCCCAGGCCTGCAGGTTTGGCTGAGAGGGATTTTTACTGGAGGAGTTTTTCGGGGCTGGTGCTGCCTGGGGGGCGATTCCTTCCGCGGGCACTTCCCGGCTCCGCGCTGGGGCAGCAGAGCCCGAGGAGTGCCCGGCTCTGCCTGCTGGAGGTGCTGCCTGCACAGGGATCAGAAAGGAATTGTGTTCCCAGGGCTGTGCTGCTCCATTCTCCACGTGGGGAGGAGCAGCAGCTGCAGCCCCGGTACCTTGGGCTGGTCCAGGATGAGCTCCATGACCCGGTTGAGGATTTGGTCGGCGCTCAGGCCCCCCACGCTGGTCTCGTTTCTCCTCTGCACTTCCCTGATGAAGGCAATCAGGTCCAAGCTGGAGGGACAGGAAAGGCAGGATCAGGGATGGCCCCTGGAGAGCACTGCAGGCTCCCTGTGTGATCCCAGCAGGATCAGAAACACCAACTTCTCCCAGGAACTCTCAGTGAGCAGGACAAATCCCCCGAACAATCATCGGAATCATGGGATGGTTTGGGTTTGGAGAGACCCTAAAGATCATCTCATCCCAACTCTGCCACTGCAGGGACACCTCCCACTGTCCCAGGCTGCTCCAAGCCCCAATGCCCAACTTGGCCTTGGGCACTCCAGGGGCAGCCACAGCTGCTCTGGGAATTCTGTTCACCCTCCCAGGGAACAATTCCTGCCCGATCTCCCATCCAGCCCCGCCCTCGGGCAGTTTAAACCCATTCCCTGTGTCCTGGCCCTCCAGCCCTTATCAGCAAAACAAAATCAATTCTTTTTCCACTTCAGCCCTTGTCCCACAGCCCTCCTTCAATCCAGTACCTGCTGTAGTTTGGGAATATACTCTGGAGCTGGGCTAAAATATTTCCAATTTTGGGCGGGAGCTTGATCTTGTTTGGAATTCCAGGCGGCCTCGGTTGCAGAGCTGAGGGATCTTGGTGGGTCTGGTTGGGCTGGACATGCTGGGAATGACTTCCAGAAATCCCTGAGGGGCGGGATGGTGAGAGCTGGCTGGAATGGGATCCCTCTGGAGCTCTGGGAAGTGTTTTCCCAGCTGCAGGAGAAGCCTCAGGGGTGGCAGGGGCTGCCTTGGTCTGTGCTTGGAGCAGAGGCTGGGCCGGAGCTTTTCCATCAGAACTGGAGAATGCAGGAAGGGCCCTGGGCTGTGCAGCTGCCGTGGGACAGGTGACAATGGCAGGGTCACACATGGGGGCTTGGCCTGGAATTGTCTGGGAAACAAACACATTGCACAGGGAAACAAACAGTGAGTGCCACAAATTCACTGCAACTCTGACATCCTGAACCAAACCTGCCACAATTCACAGCAAATGCTCCAAAGGTGACCTCAGTTTATCTCAAAAATAAGATCTCCCTGACATCAAGGCAGTTGTTTGACCTCCTGATTATTTCTCTTCTAAAAGGTCACCCTGGTGTTACTGCAGGAAAAAGATTCCAAATGCAAAACAAGAGGCACAAAAGTTGCTCTTTCCCACTGAATTGGTGGTGGTGAAGTTGTCTCCATATTCTGTGTCAATAATAAATAGAAAGGACAGACCTAAAGATAAATGGGGAATTATGCAGGAGAGCAAGAGTGGAACTTGCAGAAGCCAAGAAAATGTGTAATATAAAAAATAAATAATAAATAATATTAAATAATAATAATAATAATAAATTAGACCAGAGCCCTGAATCTAAATCACACCCAGAACAATAACAACAAAAAAACCCAAAAAAACCCCAAAACACCAAACCACCAACCAAGATTTTCAACAGAGAAAAAAATTAAAAAGGATCAAGCAGAAGGGTCAGAGAAAAAAAAAATTTAAAAGGAACAATCAGAAGGGTGAGAAGAAACTGCTTTGATTTGAGTGGATTTGAAATGCTTTGAACTGGTGGAGCTGTTGGGCCATGAGGAGATGTCAGTGACCAGGATTTCTGGGGCTGCTCTCACCCCCAGAAATGGCTCTGCCCCACCTCCTTCCTGCCACACTGGGCTGGGAGCTGAGCTTGGTGTTTGCAGTCGGTGCCACACGGGGGTGCAGGAATTCCTTCAGGAAAGTTTCTCCATGGAAAAGGTGCTCAGGCTTTGGGAAGAGCTGCCCAGGGAGCTTTGGAGTGCCCGGGATCCCTGCAGGTGTCACCTGGAGGTGGCACTCAGTGCTCTGGGCTGGGGACAAGGTGCCCATGGGGCACAGCTGGGACTGCCTGGGCTGGGAGGGCCTTTCCAACTTTAATCCTGGGATTCTGCATAATGGGGCTTCTCCCAATGGATTTTGGGGCTGTTCAGCCAGGAGAATCTCAAGAAGGCTCCAGAGCCCCTTCCAGTGCCTAAAGAAGCTCCAGGAGAGCTGGAGATGGACTTGGGACAAGGGAGGGAGTGACAGGACCCAGGGAATGGGTTTAAACTGCCAGAGGGCAGAGCTGGATGGGATCTTGGGAATCAGGAATTGTTCCCTGGGAGGGTGAAGAGACCCTGGGATGGAATTCCCAGAGCAGCTGTGGCTGCCCCTGGATCTCTGGCAGTGTCCCAGGCCAGGCTGGACATTGGGGTTGGAGCAGCCTGGAACAGTGGGAGGTGTCAGGGCTGGAACTGGATGATCTTTGAAGCCCTTTCTAACCCAAACCATCCTGGAATTCCAGGATTTTGGTGCTACAAGAACCCTACAATGGACAAAACCATCAGTGAGTCATTTTCAACTTCAAACTCTCCCAGGAGTTGGGAATGTGCTGCTCCCTGGCCTTCCCCAGCTTCAGCCCCCTCTCCTTTTCCTCTGGAGCATCCCCTGGCTGCAGGGAGAGCTTGGTGTGGCCAAGGCTGCACATTCCAGTTCTCCCTGGGCACCTCCCAGCACTGCCCAAGGACTGGAAGTGCTCTGCAGGGTGGGATACTCACAACAAATCCCTCAGGATAAGGAAAATCCACGATTTCCACTTTGCTCAGGCAGTCCCGTGCACCGTTTTTCACCAGCTCAATTTTTTCTTCATACTCAGCCTGCAGAAGAAAAAGCAACCATCAGCACCCTCCCCATCAGCAACAACCTGAGCTCCCTCTTCATTAAAAAAATATCACATTTTACAGCTGAAATTCTCAGAGTTTCTTTTTTTTTTCTTTCTTTTTTTTTTTTAAGAAATTCCATGGATTTCTAAAGGTCACCAACAAAATAAAAATGGACTTGTTAATGTAGAACCCAATTTTGAAGCAAGTGTATAAACTACAGATTTTTACCTTTAAAAAAGTGAATCTATCCACTATAAATTACCAACCTGGACTCCAATCTCTTTCTTTTTGTAATTAAAAAAATTCCCCTCAGCATTTTGTTTTAAAACACAAATGCAATGTTATTTAATGCTTTCATTTCCAAAGTTCATCTGAGAAGCTTGTGGAGAGAAATGAAGTTTTACCTCGACTTTTTCCAGTTGTTTCTTGACATTTGAAATAAATATTTCCCAGGAATCAATTTGGGACTTTGACACAGGAGCTGCTGAAGCTGAGCTGCTGGAATATTGAGGATTTACAGTTAAACTCCAGTATTTCCAGTATTTTTTAGACCAGTGGTGTTGTCCCAACATTTCCTCCCTTAACAATTAATCCCAGAGAAAGTTTTCAAGGGATTTTAGGTAAAAATCAGTTCCACTGCAGCTCTTTTCCAGGGATACTGGGCTGGAATTACTGGAATTATTATTATTATTATTATTATTATTATTATTATTATTACCCAGATAATTTGATTTTCCCAGCTCAGAAGGACACAAGGATAAGGATGAGACTCTAAATTTCCAGCTGAATTTTGTTTGGGACAATATTATTTACCCCCAACTCTGTGCACTTTTCTATTAATATTATAATATTTTCTATAAATATTATAAATTCAATATAATGATAGAACATAAAATAAAAATTGGATTGGATGTAATTATAGGATATAAAATAAATATTATATAGTAAATAATTAACAAGCAGGAGTAGTGGAATTCCTGGTGGGAATTGCCAGTACCTGCTCAGGGCCTTCAGTATCCTGAGATTTCCTTCTGCCTTGGCAATGGTGCCTTTGAGCTTCCAGATTTCAGTTTCCTTCCAGGTCTGGAGCACTGAGACCTGTGAAAAGAAACCCAAACAACCAACAAAAAAACAAACCAAAACAAACAAAAAAATTTTTAAAAAAAACAAGAAAAAAAAATAAAACTGTAAACCAAATTTTGGTAAGAATTTGAACAAGAGTTTGAGGATACAAAGTGCACACACAGCTCCTACAGTGAGGAATTTTCAGGTGGAATTTCCATCCCTGGCACTCCCAATATTTAATCAACATCTTTGGCATCATTTCCCCACCTCCAATCAGCACAACCCCAGCTCTAACAAAAAGTTTTGAAGGATTTTTTTTTTTGGTTGTACCTCTGCTTTCACAGCTCTTTTCTCACACTCCTGGCTGTCACCTTGACTCTTTTTTATCAGCTCTTCCAATTTGCCTTTCTCATTAGCAAATTTATTACTGTGAAAAGAAATGAAATATTTGAGTGCCATTCACAGCAGAGCAGTATTTAAAATTTATGCCATTTTAAAGGTTTTTTAACAGCAACTCAGTGTCATGTAATCAAGGGAAATGTGTGAGAGTGTGGTTTTCTTTATTCTAAATATTAATATTTACTCATGGCAAGTAAAGGCAAACTAACTTAGAGTAAGAAATAATGGGTTAAAGTGCTTATTTTCCCCAGAGTGAAGCAGAAAAATGTAAATATTGCTGAAAGGGACATGAGTTTTACCTGGTCTCCAATAATGTATTTAAACAGGCATTATATTGTTTTTCCTTGTCATCAATGGTCTTCAAATACCTACAGGAAGGAAACATTTATGAAGTTTGTTGTGGGAAAGGTTTCTTGGCAAATATGGAACGTGTTCCTCTGTAACCACCAGGACAATCTGCAGGTTTTAATCCCAGAGGAATTAGGGAATTCCCAGCCCTGGAAGTGTCCAAGGCCAGGTGGAACTAAATGGTCTTTTAGATCCATCCCAACCCAAATTATTCAGGGATTCTATTCCAAATACATTTAAATGTATTGCTAATAAAGCAGTAATTAATATAAAAACAGGCTGATGATTTTTCAGGAGAGATTTGGCCCAAATTGCTTAAAACTAAAGATGAAACAAAGACATTCAAGGACCAAAGTCTGGGCTCTGTAAACTGAGAGAGGACATTAAAGTACAGTAGGAATTGTCAAATCTGAATAGGAGAATTATTGCTAAATCAGTTTCACCACTTATCTAAAAGCTATTTTAGATGTTTACCTGCAATTTGCCACAAAATTCAAAATAAGGAAGTGGCAATGTCCATATTTCAGCCTAACTCTGGGAGAAAATGTCTGGCTGCTTTCACAGGCACGGATTAAATTTCCTTAAAGAGTTCTGAAGTCTTTAGACTGTCAGAATGAGGGGATGTAAATCTATTTCCAGCTGTACCTCTCATTGGTGTCTGAGTGTTTTTTAGCTGTGCCCCTCAGGGCTTTTAAGTTCTCTCGATTTTCTTTCTTCTCCTGCTGCCATTTCTTCATTTGTGCTTCTGAATCTTGGTGGAACCAATCCAGCTCGTTCTGGGACACCTGAAGGCAGAAAAGAAGAAAAAAATCTGAAAATTGTGGCTTATTCAAATAGAAGTGGGAGCAAACTGAGAATATTTGTGATCAATCAGAGAATCCTGGAATGGTTTGGGTGGGAAGGACAAACTGTCAAACCCAACTGTCTTAGGTTGCAATACAAGATGTAACCAAAAGTTTTTATTCTATCACCACCTGTTAAATCCAATTTTAAAAGTGTTTCTTTCTCCGTTCCAGGACCCACCCCCCCTCCAGGGGATCTCTGCTGTCCATGGGCCATCCAGGCTCACTGCAGGGCTGATACAATTCCATCATCCCATGGGGAGATGCTCCACCCAAGGGGAGGAGCCCAGCATTCCCACCTGGATAAACCCTGAGATTCAGCACCCCAGCCCAGCCTGTTTGCACTGCATTCCCAGAGGAAAACCGGACCCATCTCACCCCCACTGGAGCTTCAGAGGAAAACTGCACCCTGCTCCAGGATCATTGCTGCAACAGAGCCACATCTGTCACTGCAGGAGGGCTGGACTGGGCTGCACCAACACCCTGAGCAACACAGGGTGTCAGGCTGTGCTCTGACTCTGGCAGGGTTTTCTTTTTGTTTGGTTGGGTTTTTTTGTACTACTGCATTTTTATTTTAATTTTCCTAGTAAAGAACTGTTATTCCTATTCCCATATCTTTGCCTGAGAACCCCTTAATTTCAAAATTCTAATAATTCAGAGGGAGAGGGTTTAACATTCTCCATTCCAATGGAGGCTCCTGCCTTCCTTAGCAGACACCAAACCAAGCCAAGCACCTCCCCCCAGTCCAGGGTGCTCCAAGCCCTGTCCAGCCTGGCCTTGGACACTTCCAGAAATCCTGGAGATTCCAAACTGATCCATGGGGAAAAGCTTTACCTCAGTCTCTTCAATACTTTTTTTCAGGAGCTCTTCCAAAGTACTGATTTCCTCCAAGCTCCTGCTCTGTAACTGCTCAACTTTCTCCTCTGCTTCTCTGAGTTGTTCTTTCAATACCTGGTGCTCCTTTTCCATGCGGAGAATATCGCCCTGAAAATTAATCAGTTACAAAAACCAGTTTGAGTTGTACCTGTCACCAGTTCAAAGGCCACATTTTCTCACTTTTATCTCCTGGTACGGACATAAACCTGCCATTAACACCACTCTGAACTGTGTCTGTGCCCAAATTCAACATTTAAATCCAGGTTTGGAGAGAGGAAATACCTCATAAACATTCAATGTCTGAACAGCTTAGAACAAAGCTCTCAGAACAAAAATCAAATAGCAGAGCAAAGCTCAGAAATCATCTCCTTGTGGGACTGGGTGATGTTTCCAAGAACATCACAGAACACAGAAACAGCCAAACAATCCAAAATATAAAATATCTGTTAACCTCCTTCATGAGAAATGTAAACCAGGATACAGGGAACTTACTTGTTGATTTTCAAATGGATGGAAAGGCAAAGTATTGGTTTCCCTATCAGCAACTTCCTGATTTACCTACAACACACAAAAAAAATTGAGATTTTATTAAAAATCTTCTCAGTTCATACAGGAACTGCTCTGGTTTGGAGCTTTTGTACCTCACAGAGGGTTTTACAAGTCCAACTCTAATCCAGGCCTTTAAATGATGTAGGAAAACATTGTGGGGGTGTTTCTGAAAGGGATTTTTTATTTCCTTTCCCTGATTTCACTGTCCATGAGCAATTTCAAGGAGTTCTATGAGTCTTTGTGTTCTAAATGTTTGAAAAATTAAGATTTGCAGGAAGTGTCTCACCCTCCTGTCAGGGAGTGGTAGAGAGTGAGGTCCCCCCTGAGCCTCCTCTTCTCCACAAATCCATATCCTCAAACCTTGTGGAAGTGAAAATAAATCCCTGAACTCGTCACAAAAGGAAAAATAACAACACAGAAGGGCTTTGTGTCTCTTTTAGAGACTTCATCTCTGAAGAGAAGCTGAAACTTATGTGCAGCAGTTCCCTCTGTGAATACCCAGGGAAAAGAGCTGCAAAAACTTCAGGCACAACAAAATTCAGTGAGCAGCCCTAAAGAATTACAAATGAAAAATGAGTAACCACAGAAAGTGGCAGCAACTGAAACTGAAAGTTCTCAGGAATCATGGAATGGTTTGGGTTGGAAGAGCTGTTAAACCTCATCCAGCTCCACCCCTGCCAGGGAGGGACACCTGGGCAGGGACACCTCCCACTGTCCCAGGCTGCTCCAAGCCCCAATGTCCAACCTGGCCTGGGACACTGCCAGGGATCCAGGGGCAGCCACAGCTGCTCTGGGAATTCCAGCCCAGCCCCTCCCCACCCTCCCAAAGAAAGGATTTTTTCCCAACATCCCACCCAAATTTGACATTTTTCAGTTTGAAGCCATTCCCTGTGTGCTGTCCCTGCAGCCCTTGGGAATTGTCTCTCTCCAGGGTTCCTGCAGCTCCTTCAGGCCCTGCAAGGCCACCCTGAGCTCAGCCCAAAGCTTCTCCTGGCCAGGCTGAACAATCCCAGCTGTGCCAGCCTTTCCTCCCAGCAGAGCTGCTCCAGCCCTCTGCTCATCCTGGACTCTCCCCAGTGTTGTTCCCTTCCCATGCCTTACCTGAACAGCCACCATCCTTGTGTGAGGATTGCTCTTCATCTCAGCTTTATTCCTCCTACTTTTTTCCTTTTTAGACAATTTACCACCCTCAGCTTCATCTGAGCCATTTGGAATAGCAGAATCCTCCTTCTCCGAGCTCCCCAAGGGGCCCCGAAGGCCTTTGCACTCCTGGATTTCACCCGGCACAAACCCCTCAGGGTTGTATTTCCCACGTGAAATTGCTGATTGCCAATTGTCCTGGCGAGCTGCAGGATCAGCATAAATCAATGCAGGCTGTGCCAGGGCAGCAGGCAGGGGCAAGATTCCATATTGATAACCCCAGGAGCTCTGAGGCAGAAACACGGCCGGGCCCGCGGGCTGGAAACCCTCCAGGAAAACACCCGGGAATGGCGCCTCGCTCTCCACAGAATCTTCATTTTCCAGAGGATTTTCAGGTGTGCAGGAATCAGGGAAGGAGCAGGGTAAATATTGTGGAGCCTCATAATCTGTTAAATCTGGAGGTGCTGATAAAGGGGATTCCAAAGGGTACGACAGAGGTTTGAATTCTTGTGCATAGGGATTCAAGGGCCGCTTGCTGTGGGAGGAATTCCCTTGGGATTCCCCAGCTGGATCTTTTTCCTCTTTATTTTCAGTCTCATTTCTGCTTGGATTTCCTTCAAAAAGGACTGAGTGCTTCCTTAGTCCAATCAGATTATCCACCATAATGAAACGAAGGGATTTCAGCAGGAAGACCTCCAGGCCGCCTTCATCTTCCACCACTTTCCGAGTTTCCTCAGGGAAATTTTCAAATTCCCCAATCAGTAATTTATTATTAATTTCCAGAGGGCCATGCTTGTCCAAGATTTGAAAAAAATAACTTTAAAAAAAAAAAAAAAAAAAAGAATTGTTATGATTAAAGTTTTTTAATGCAGTTCTAAAACTGTATTTCACAAACGTGAATCCATTCCTTCATGGACCATGAGGATTCCAATTAACACAAAAAATTATTAAAATTATGAAGCAAAATCAACCCCCCCCTGAAGCTGCTGAGTACAGAAATTTATACTCACTCATATAAATTCTCACAGATTGGATCTGGATTATTATTATTATTAATATTCACTTGATAATTGTTACTATTTGAAACATTATAGAGAGCTTCGAATTCCTCCAGTTGCTCCTGGAGATATTCTGGGATTACAAAGGGTTCATTTGAAAAATCTCTGTACCTTAAAAATCAGGGAGAAAAAAAAAAAAATAAAGTTAACCCAGCCTTGGTGTTTTTAAGGGATTCTTCTCCAGCAATCTGGAGTTTGGGCAATAAAAGCAAAATCAAATACTCACAAATTATTTTCTTCTATAAATATCTTCTCTTCTTCTCGTGGTGCTGTACTAACTCCACTGGATAATACTAAAATAGACTAATTAAAAACAGATTGCTTTTAGTTTTTAACCTCACAAAAGCTCGTTTAAAATCATTCACTGCAAAGACCAGGAGTAATTTATTTACACTGAAATTTGTTCTTTAAATTCATCACTGCAAAATTTCCACTGTAAAATTATCAGTGCAAAGCCACAGCAAGAAAAATTTTAATTTAAAGTTATTAATTTCTTCTTCAGAACTTTTTTGGGAAAAAGAAATTGGGATATTCAGCCCCAAATCCCTCTTTTTTTACCAATTTCATCAAAATTTAATAGAATTTTCCTTTAAATTTGAGGCTGTAACAAATTTACCACAAGCAGGAGTTGTCCCTAATTCCACGTGACTCTGATTATTCTTCTCCACACCATTACAGACATTTTAATTGTCTTCATTTTTTATTATCTTATAATTTAGAAATACAATTATATAATATTAATTATATATACAATTATATAGAAATGATATACAATTATATAGAATTATATATACAATTATTTAGAAATACAATTATATAATATAATTATTAATAATTTAGAAATAAAATTATTTTTATTATCTAATAATTTAGAAATACACAAATAAATGCACCTAAGTCAGAAAAAGAAATCCTGAGGGAAATTCTAGAAAAATGATAAAAAGGTGAGGGCATGAGGCTGGATCTGAGGTTTTCAATAAAGCAAAATCCTCTAAAAGGCAGCAGAAAATTCAGGCAGAATAATATTCCAATAAAATCTATAAAATAATGAATAATTAATAACATTCCTGAGCATGAAATGGGATTTTTGCACTGAATTCCTATCTTCCCACCTGGAAAATTAAAATCACAATAATTCAGAATTAAGCCAGTGGAAGGTGCCTCCAGTCAGAGGCAAAGTTAGTCATAAATAAATTTAAAAATAGCTTTTCTGGTGATAAATTTTAACAAAACACTATCAGTTGAGTCTTAACAGCTTAATTTTACTTCAGGAAAAGTTACTTCAGTAAGAATTCTCCTCAAGGTGTTTACAAAAACAGCTCCTATCTACCAGAAATTCTAAAAAAATCCCAATTTTAGGTGAATTTTAATAGGAAATAAATGGAATCTGCTTGGTAATATCTGCTTTAGCAGCTTCCAAAGTTACTGACCTTTGAATCTTTCCAATTTTTCTTCCTGTTTTTGTTTTTAACTTTGATTTCATTATTCTGAAAGAGAAAAAAAAATATGAGGACACGGGATTGGCAAATGTTGCTTCAGTTTCCCAAGAAAGACAAAGCTGAAGGAACTGAAATTTGAATTAATTCTTTAACAGGATGGGGATTACACAGGAACAAAATAATTACAAGTTATTTTAGGCTGGAACACTGAAATCAAAGCAGTTTCACTGTGCTGGTTTTCATTTCATGCTTGGATTTCCCCAATTCATGGAATGAAAAAGCAAAAAAATTCTGCATTTTATTTATGTGTAGATTTAAAAATCTAAATTTTATTAATGTATACATTAAAAATTTTGCATTTAATTAACATGTACATTTAAAATTCTGCACTTAATTAGTGTACATTTTAAAATTCTGCATTTTATTTATGTGTAGATTTAAAAATCTGAATTTTATTAATGTATACATTAAAAATTTTGCATTTAATTAACATGTACATTTAAAATTCTGCACTTAATTAGTGTACATTTTAAAATTCTGCATTTTATTTATGTGTACATTTAAAAATCTGAATTTTATTTATGTATACATTAAAAATTTTGCATTTCATTAGTGTACACTTAAAAATTCTGCATTTTATTAGTGTACATTTTAAAATTCTGCATTTTATTTATGTGTACACTTAAAAATCTGAATTTTATTAATGTATACATTAAAAATTTTGCATTTAATTAACATGTACATTTAAAATTCTGCACTTAATTAGTGTACATTTTAAAATTCTGCATTTTATTTATGTGTACATTTAAAAATCTGAATTTTATTAATGTATACATAAAAAATTTTGCATTTCATTAGTGTACACTTAAAAATTCTGCATTTTATTAATGTGTACATTTAAAATTCTGTATTTTATTAATGTGCACATTAAAAATTCTGCATTTTTTTGATGTACATTAAAACCTGCATTTATTAGAATGTACATTAATTAACTTTATAGCTTTATTGTGAATCAAAAGTAAATCTTGGATTTCTAAAGATAAATTTAACTGCAGACAAGAACTTCAAATGAGAGTGCCTCAAACACAGAATTAACTGAAATACAAATTCTATTTCTGCCAGTTGGGATGGATTTTAACGATGACATCAATCAAAAAGTGATTCAGAATGAGGCCCACTTGACAAATTATTATTAAATAATTCAAATATAGAATAATTTAAGAAAAGGGAGGTAAACCAAGAGATTAAATCTCCAATAAAGGAGAGGCTGCAAAATATTTCCTTTTCTAAAATAGCAAAAAGTTTTTTCTGAGCTGAGGCCAAAGAGAAATGAAGGTCACTCACTGATAAATTTTCATTTCCTTGCTTCTTTAATATAATGGTTGGGTCACCTGTTGAAAGGATAAAAGTCATGGTGATTGATGGAAATAATATTATTTTATTTAATTTACAATTTAACTGTGAAATCACAGGAATTATTGTTCTAATCCTTTATCCACCACCAAAGCAGCTCCAAAACTGCAGCTGCAGAACTTTCATGTTAAAAACTGGGCAATAAAAACGGATTTTTATTGGAAATGTTTGATCCCTTTGCCTACTCACCCATTTTATCAAAGAATTCATCTAAAGCTTGATGGAGGCTTGGAAAATGTTCTCTGTTTTCTTCTAAAAGCCATATAAAACAACGGGATTTCTCTAGGGGAGGGGCGAGGAAATAATCACAAATTTCTTGCTTTTCACCATCAGCTGCCACATAATCAAATTTACTGCCATATTTCTGGTTCCACAGTGGGGTTAAAATAGAAAGGTCAAGCTCCTGCAGAACTTGGCCATATTGAAGGAGAAAGTTTTTTGTAGCTGTCAGACCTGAAAAAGATGGAAAAAATCCCAATATTTCATTGCAGCTTTATATCTGTAGTGCTTAAAATGGGATATTCCTCTTCATTGTATTGAAGAGGAATATCACATTTTAATGCATTTCATGTATATAAAATGAATATCACATTTTAATGCATTTCATATATATAAAATGAATATCACATTTTAATGCATTTCATGTATATATCATTTTATATACATGAAACTCTTTAAAGGGAAGAGTTTGGTCTGGAAATTAAATGTACAGATGATGTGAGAGCTTTTGTGTCTTGGAAATGCAAACAAAAGGTGAGGGATGGGATTGATATAAATTCTACTTTCATCAATTATTATTTGTATAATAATAACAAAAAGATTTGGATCTAGGAATTCTTGGAAGGTTATGGATGTGATAAGAGCAAAATGAAGAACCCCAAACCCCAAAATTCCACTTTTTTTTTTCCAACAGCAAACTGCAGAGCACCAACATGAAATTACTTCCAAGTCTAATGGCAAAACCTCAACATTATTTACACTCCAAAACCAGATTATTGTTACAAATATCAGCATTGCAGCCCATTCTGGAATTTTAAGCCAGAATTTTAAATTTTAATTTTAACAATTTAAAATTGCACAGCCAAACCCCTTGCAGAGCTCCTGGCTCACCCAGGTTGTTTAACCCTCTTGAAATCAGGGGAAGGACAAAGAGGAGAAGATTTATTTTGCTGTTTTAAATGAAGAAAAGTGGAAAACAGAGAATTTTAGAGAAAATAGAGAATTCCTGCTGCCTTGTGCTGCAGAGAACCCACCTAAGGTTATCCAGGTGAGTAGATCAAATATTTTAGATATTTCCCTCTCAAAATCTCTAAAATGTTTCCCTCATGAAATCAGGGAAAGGACAAAGAGGAGAAGTTTTATTTTGCTGTTTTAAATGAAGAAAAGTGGATACCAGAGAATTTTAGAGAAAATAGAGAATTCCTGCTGACCTGTGCTGCACAGACCCCACCCAGGTTATCCAGGTGGGTAAATCAAATATTTTAGAGATTTCCCTCTCAAAATAGCTAAAATGTTTCCCTCTTGAAATCAGGGAAAGGACAAAGAGGAGAAGTTTTGTTTTGCTGTTTTAAATGAAGAAAAGTGGAAAATGGAGAATTTTAGGGAAAATAGAGGGCTCCAGCCCTGTGCTACTGCACAGACCCCACCCAGGTTATCCAGGTGGGTATATCAGATATTTTAAATATTTCCCTCTCAAAAATCTCTAAAATTCTTCCCTCTCGAAATCAGGAAAAGGACAAAGAGGAGAAATTTTGCTGTTTTAAATGAAGGAAAGTGGGGAAGGAGAATTCCTGCTGCTGCACAGAACCCACCCAGGTTATCCAGGTGCTGCAGCCACTTGTGCACTTTGGGCTCCACCTGTCCCAGCTGGCTGAGCACGTGCAGGAAGCCCCTGGTCTGCACTCGGGATTTGGCCTGGATTAAGGAGCTGAGGAGCTGCTCCAGCACCTCCTGGGAGGAGCTGATTTGGGAGCAGGAGGTGAAATCCTCCTCTCTGATCACACCCCACTCCAGTAATTCCTTTAAAAGTTTGGCAGTGTCAGGGACAGCAGCTTTGATCTGCTGGGAATTCCGCCGGAGGTGCTGCAGGACCTGGTCCCCAGAATAGAAATCTTGGCCACAACCTGGAAAATGAAAAGGATGGAATTAAAAAAGGGCACAAAACCAGCAAGATTTCATGTCCTTACCACAGTTCAAACCAACTTAAAAGCACAGGTAATTTGGATTTAAGTGGTGTTTCTAATTATTTGCTTTACACTGAAAATTACAGGATTTAAATAATTATTTTTGCCATATGTCCTGAGCATTATGAATTTGATCCAACATTGATTTAATTTTTTTATTTCTTTTAATTTTGTTTTTTTTTTTAATTTTTAAAATTTTATTTAAGTTTTTGTTTAAAGAAACAAACACTTTGCCCAGATTTTAGGATGAAGTCACAACAGTGTCACAGTGCTCTGCACTGGCTCCAAGGATCTCAACTAAAGAAGAGCCAGAGAAAAGGAGAAAGCAAAGATTTAAAAGGAAAACAAAGAGGAAATAAATGAAAGTGATTTTACAAATCCACAGGGAAGCCAAAATCTCCCAAATTTTCAGGATATGCCATTGAGCAGGGAACAGGCACCCAGAGAACCCCAAACATGGGATTAAAAAAAATACACTCAGAGCATTTAACAGGGAATCCTAGGACATGATAAATTAATTATATCCCAAGTTGATAATACAGACAAAAAAATAAATTTTCGAACATCTCCCTTTTTCTTTTTCCTGAGAAGCTGCAGGAGAAGTTCCCAGCTCTGGAATGTGGAGCAGCCAATATCCAGCAAGGCAAAAGCTGAAGCTTGAAATGCCTACAAAGTCCCAGACTGAAATATTTTTATGCTCCTCAATCATCTGAAATGTACTTTTCAAGTCACTGCAGGTAGGAGATCAGCCTGTCTTTATTTCAGGTTTTTTTTTTCTCTAACAGAGTCCCAAGGTGCTTTTCCTGAAATCCCTTTTCAATGGGTTCCCTTGGAGTTGGAGACTTTCCCCTCCCCAGGCTGGCTCTGCAGGAACCAGCCAAGGAAAAATCAAGGTTTTCTACAAGGAATTAAACCCCACAATAATCAAACCACACAGTAACATCCCCCAACTGTTTGGACTATAAAAACAGAACTGAAATAAAGTTTGTTTTAAGTAAAAATGTGGATTTTTCACAGAGGGGTGATGCTCAGTATGCTCAGATTCTGCTGTAATTGAACCTGGGATATTCAGAATGCTGATTCCATTGCTTTGTACCTAACTCAGAATCACAGAACCCCAGGATAAGTGAGGATGGAAAAGCCCTCCAGGATCATCAAACCCAAACTTTGATCCCCACCTTGTCCCCTGAGTGCCACCTCCTTTCCTTGGACACTCCCAGGGATGGGGACTCCAAACCTCCCAGTCCAATCCCACTTTTCCCATGGAGAAATCAGCCCAAAAATCCCAAATTTCCACCTACCCCTGTGCTGACTGTACTGGGATTGTTCATTTCCCTCCTGGTTCTCCTCAGCTTTTTTCCTGGCAGAATTCCGGGCCTCTTCTCGCGCTCGTTTTCGCCTCTGTTTTCTTTCTTCCTTCATTTTTATCTTCTTAAGACTGCAAAAAAAAGACAATTCAGTTAACTGAGGTGAAAATATCACACTGCAAAGTACAAACAGAATAAAAGTGGTGCTCACTTAGAAGCAGAGACCACAAAACCTCATAAAAATATCAAAATATCCTGAAGATGGATCAGCTTTTACTCCCATTAAAGATGTCTCAATTAGGATTGGTTTCAATGCTCTCATTCTTCATTTATAACTCAGCATTTTCAACCAAATATTAACATTCTATTCCTTTCTTTTTTAAAAATCTATTTGGTTTGCCCTCTCAGCTTGAGTCCTCCTTATTTAAAGGTTACTTGACCAAAAAATTGCAAACTCAGTTATGTCAAAGGTCTGGGTACCAATGACTACAGCAGCAGCATAAAATACTTTTTTTTTTTACTCTTTTTAAACATTAACATAAAATAAATTCTGTAAAACAATTTAAATGCTTTTACCATTGGACTATAATGGATTTTACCAGATTTTTTTTTGGTTTATCAGGCAAAGGGCAAGGATAACTTCCCAAAATATTTGTAAAAAGGCATGAAAATCCCACAGGCCAAACCTTACCTTGAACTTTTCTGTTTTATACAGGCCCTTGGTGGTTCCTTAGGTTTTGAAATTTTTTGTTCAAACTACCAAAATAAGGGATAGGACAGGAATTAAATTTGGATTATGACACAACAAACTCCACAACCATTTCTGCTTCTCTCAGGTCAATATTGCCCAGGGGAGAATTCTCCACCTTCCTGTGGCTCTGGGGAGTTATTCCTGAAGGATTATTGAATTTATTGAATTCCACTCCCCACCCATGACAATCTGACCAACAGCACAAGGCAATTCCTGCTCCAGTAGAACAGGAAATTAATATTCCTAAATAATCCTCACATTCTGCAGTTAAAGCAGCCCAAATTAATTTTTTCTTTTTTTGTAGTTACATTCTCATCTTCACCTTATCCCCCTTCATATTCTAATTAATTTCATCTGAAATATGACCATACTTACTTCACATTTTACCAGCCCAGAAGAATTGAAAATAACTATTTTTGAAATAAGGCCTTTACAATCAGGAGTAAAACACATTTCCTTAAGGAAATCCTGCAGGAGAAAAGGACACACACAACAAAGGGATTTAAATCCACACATCACTTATGTCCTGCCACAAATGAATTTCTTAATTTGAGGTGAGCAAAGCAATTAAAGGAAGCACAATCCTGAACTCTTCCTGGATGCTGACTTAGGAAGGGCTAAAAATCAAAAATCATGGAAAATCTCTGGCATCTTTTATTCTTTTACTCCCTCCTCCAACTTCACACAAAACAGTCAACTTCCAAAATCCTAATTTCCTTTACTTTTATCCTGGCTGCTGAATTTTGTGGAATTCCTTTACATACCTCAGAGCTATGATCTTAAAAAAAATTTAAAAATTCCAGTCTGGCAAAGGCCTCACCTTATCATTTTTATCACTGTAGCTTGTTGCTTTCAGCTTTTTCCAGCAGGTGATGTGGAACTCCACTCTGCACTGCTGACAGCAAATAATACGTATAAAACCCTAAAAATGAGAAATGGCAAAAATGGAACAGCTTGAAATCAAACCACGAGAAAAAAACAGTGCTCAGCTTAGCTCATCATACAAAAAAGGGCAGAAAATCCATCAAGTTTTACTTCTCAAACCTTTCCCAACTGGAAATTTACCTTAAAGTCTGGGTCTGTAAAATATATTTGGATTTTGGAGTAGCCATGGCACTGCTGATATCGACAAACAGCATCTGGCTCTGGAGGGAATTTACATTGCTCAATATAATCCTTTAAAGCCATCTGGAAAAAAACAGAATTATTGAGAAACAAACTGCACAGAAAGCAAGGAAAGGTTCCACTTCTACTCACCAACTCCTGGGGACTGCAGTGAAACACATCCCTCTTGGAAAAGCAGTGACTAATCCCCAAAAAACCCAATTTTTTTCTAGGGAAAGCCAGGGAAGATTGGCCTTTTATGGCCAAAATATTCCAGGGATTGCTTGAAGTTGCTGGCAGCTTCACACACACAGAAAAATTCAGGTTCATCCTGAGCCAGTGTCCCACATCCTGACCCATTCCAAAGGGTTTTCTCGTTGTCCAAATGATAAAACAGATTGTGGGGCAAAAATGGAGGGATTTTGAGGCATTTTTGAAGATTCCCAGAGTGTCTCACCTGGCATCTGGGCTAAGGATGAAGCTCAGACCTGGCCCTGAGCAACCAGGGAGGTCTCCCAAGAGAATTTTTGAGGGGAATCAAGGCTGGAATTGAGCCCAAATTACCAAAACACCACCAAGACCAGAGCCCTGAGGAAGCCTGGCAGATTATCTGCATTATCCAGAGGTCCCAGACCATGGATTGCTGTGTCCAGATCATCTGGGAGAAATCCTGAGGTTGGATTTTTGGTAGGAAAAAACCCAGAAATGCTGCTTCCATCACCAACTCTGCAGCTCTGGGGAGTTTGGTCAAATCCATTTAGTGAAAAACCTCCCAAGTTCTGCTGGGCCAAAACTCCCTCTGTGCAGAGCAGCTCCTGGTGCCAGATTTTTCAAGTCAAACTGGGAATTTTACCACGTAAATCCCAATGTTTTATCCAGGAACTACATGGTCAAAGTTCTCTTTTTCTCATATATATTTCCTTTTTCTTAAAAATTTGAGTTTGACACTCTGGTTTACCTCTTTTCTGTTCCTAAGGAAGTTTGAGAAGAGTTTCTTTAAAATTAAAAAGCACTGCTGAACTTAAAATTACACATTGCCAGCCCTCATTTTCATTTGTACATCAGAAATTTTGTATCATTTGGTAACTTTTTCACCTCCTCTTACTCTTCAATTATTAAATTTGTTTGCTGTGACTGTTTTATCCCATGGCAAAAAGAGAAGTTATTTTAAATTTTCAACTTCTTGTTTTTGCCAGCTCAGATTTTTAGCTGGTTCTCCCCAGAATTGTTTTGTGTTCACACCTGGAAGTTTGGGAGGGTGCAAGGAAGGGAATCAAAAATTATCCCAAAATTATTGGGGCTGGAAAGGAGCTCCAAAATCCAACCTGTGACACATCCCAACTTTGTCACTGAGTGCCACAGCCAGGGCCTGCCTGGACACCTCTGATAAAGGAAAAAATGATAAATGAAAAAATTGATAAAAATGATAAAAACGATAAATTAAAAAATGATAAAAATGATACATGAAAAAAGAATAAAAATGAAAAATGAAAAATGGTAAAAATGAAAAATGAAAAAATTATAAAAATGAAAAATAAAAAATGATAAAAAGATAAATGAAAAAATGGTAAAAATGATAAATGCAAAAAGATAAATAAAAATATAAAAAACAAAAACTATAAATGAAATTATAAAAATTATATAAATTATAAATGAAAAAATGATAAAAATGATAAAAATTATAAAAGAAAAAATTATAAATAAAAATGATTGAAATTGTAAATGAAAAACTGTAAATAAAAATGATAAATGAAAACCTATAAATGAAAATGATAAATAAAAATGATAAATAAAAAATTATAAAAATGCGAAATGAAAAACTTATGAACTAAATTATAATGAAAAATTTAAAATGACAAAAATGATAAATAAAAATGATAAATGCAAATTTTTAAGTAAAAAATTATAAAAATGATCAGTGAAAAAATGATCAATGACAAATGGCCACACTTGGTGAGCTCACACAATGCTTGTTCTCAAACCCCCTGGGGTGTACAAACTGCCCAATTCCCATTGTGGAAAAAGGAGCACTGGACCTGAACCACCTGGAATTTCATTCTCAGTGCCCTGCCAGCTCAGCCAGCTCCCCTGGAGGTGTCAGAGTGCCCCAACTCCTGCCCTGCTGCTCCCACCCTTCCTTTAGCCCCCAGGGATCCTGGCAGGGAGCAGCAGCACCATTTTCTCCTTGTTTTTTTTTTTTAAACATACCTGTAAATTCTCTGTTCGTGTCTCCTCGATCACCTGGGTTGTTCCTGGCCAGGTTAAAACTTCAGGGACAATCTCGAAATCAATCATCAGCTTTGATCTCAGGAATTGGTCGAGGGCATGAAGAAACCTGAAGGTTTGGAGCAGGTAAAAAACACACTCAGATCTCCTAGGAGGAACTTCCCAAAACTTCCAGCACTCATTTTATCCTCCCAGTGGTGACTGAGGGGATGGGGGATGAGAAAACAGCTGGCTCATGAAATGTTCTGGTGATTTTTGAGGTAAAAAACTCTCCAGGTGTGAGGGATGTGGGAATGCAGGGTGGGGACAGGAGGGACACAGGGCTCTGCTGCCTGGATTTGGGATTTTCCCTGAGTTCACAGAGTGGGAATGGCTCTGCCTGCATGAGCCTGGCTGACCTGAGGTGTTGTCACCTGTGTTAGGACTTTTTTTGGGGTCAAAACTGTCAAGGAACTGAGGCACAGCCACAGGAATGGGATGCAGATCCCAGAGTGCATCCAGGAAGGAGGAATTCCCTCAGCATCCACCACACCCTGAGCAGGAGCTTTTAGCCATCCCACAGGAGCAGGGGAGAAGGTTTGGGATTAAAACTTCTTTATTTGGCATCAAAACTTCTTTATTTGGCATCAAAACTCCCTTATTTGGCATAATTTTGGCAGTGCTGGGCAGGGAGGTGGGGACAATTCCCTGAGGGATGGGAGAGGCCCAGTTCCAACACCGGCAGCCCAGGCCCAGCTGTGCAAGGCACTGGCACCTCCAGGAAAGCTTTGATAAGCTTTCAAAAGGGAAAAAAAAAAGATAAAATATAATGAAAGGAAAAACATCCTGCACAAAAGATCCATTTTTACCCTGGGAGGAGCAGGGGGGAAAAAAACCTCCCCCACCCCTCATCCTTGTGGGCGGCTGAGGGAGAAGAGTCAGGAATGAGGGAGTGAATTCCAGCCTGGCATAAAGGAGGGGAGGACAAAGGGGATTTTGGCTGTTTTATTCTGTTTCCCACTCTTCAATTCCATTTTAATGGACAAGAAGTTCTTTTTCCCTCACGTTGAGTAAGGATTAGGAAGTGGTCTCCCTGTCTTTACCTCCACTTGGGAGCTTTTCCATGGAATTTCTCCCCTCTCCCACAGAGGAGTCACAGCTGGCTCAGGAGCTCCCATGAGCTTTTAGGGGGGATTTTAATCCCACAGAGCACCAAGGATATCCCAAAAATCCCTCCACGAGCTTCTCACAGCTCCTGCTCCCAGGGCAGCCGGGATTCCTGGGCTCTCCAGGATTCCCAAAACTCCCCCTGGAATCCCTGGGTGGGTGGGAGCAGCTCCAGCTTTTTGCTCCGAGTTTCTTTCTTGTCCTGTCCCTGCATTTCAGGCTCTCCCTGTCCCTCTGGGATGTGTCAGCTCAGGGAAACATCCCTGGTTATCTGCTCCAGGGAATTAGTGACTCCCTGGAGCCTTATCTTATCTCAGCCCAAGGTCACTCTCCAGCTCCCCAGGGGGGAGATAAATTCAGATTTCTTTAGGATGCATTTTTCTCCCTCAGAACAAAGAGGTTTTATTTTTTTTTTTCCCTCTGAGCTCTCCCCCACAGCAGGGCTGTGATCCCTGAATCCCAAATATTCCCTCCAATCTGCTCCGATCAGCAGCTCCCATCAGCTCCTCAGCAGGAACAAACTTCCATTTGTATTAAATCCATTCTATTAAATCCATTCTATTAAATCCATTCTATTAAATCCATTCTATTAAATCCATTCTATTAAACCCACCTGATGGATGAATTTAATCATTAACACAGAAAAATTAAAGCCCCCCCCATGCTCCAAGCAAAGTTCCTCAAAATAAAAAGATTTTTTTCCCAACAAACCCTGATTATTTTCCATCAGACCAAACCTGTTTTGTCTGAGGTAAACCCTTCCAAGTCCATAATGTGCCAAACAAAAACAACTTTCTTCTGGATAGTCCTCCATTATTTTCTTAAACTGAACTTCAGCCTTTGCCAATGCCTTCAAAAGAAATGTCAGACACAAATACATGGAGTTTTGCCAGAATATTTCCAATTTTCCTGGATTTTTTTTCTCCTTCAGAGTGGGTCAGTGTGTCCTGTTCCTTGATCAGCCTTAGGAACAGTAAATGGAATTACACCCCCTTGTGATCACAGGGTGTGCAATTCCCTTTCTTTTTGAAAAACCCCAATTTATTCTGTAAACACAGACTTTAACATAAAGGAATTAAATGACTGAGCTCAGCTGGTTTTAAATTCACTCTAAGACACTGAATATTACCAAACACTGCAGAAAGAAAACACCCCCCCAAAAATCCAACCCCCAGTTCTGGTTTTGCATTTTCCAGATCTCAAAGCAATTCCTGGCTCTTGTTTTAGGAGTAGAATATTTATGTTCAGCCTTTTCTTTATATTTATTTAAAAATTTTAATTTATATATATTTATCCATATATTATATATATTTATTTATATATTATATATATTTATTTATATATTATATATATTTATTTATATATTTATGTTCAAAACACCAGTGCAGAGCAGAAACAAAAATTATTGGCTGTAATTTCTTGGTATTTAGATGCTCATTTAAAGGCTTACCAAGAAATTTTTATTTGATAGCCTAATTCATGCCAAATCATCAAGGATTTAGGCCCAGATATTCAACTGCACATTCCAAAATGTGTCCTGAGGTTTCCTTCCCCCCCCATCATCTTCTCAGTTAGGAAGATACAAAAAAAAATGGATGGGAAACTAGTCTGGGCTAGAAATCAGGATTAAGGCAGTATTTAAATATAAAATAAATAAAAAGATATACATAAATATATATTCTATTTTAAAATAGAATTTAAATTTATTTTTTTATTTAAAAAATATATAAATAATAAATAAATACATACTATATATATATATATAAATAAATATAAAAATAAAAATAAAAATAAATTCATCTCCTACCTCAGGATGTCCCATTCCCAGGAGGGCACTGCCATGTCCATACAGGAATATAACATAATTAGTATTAAGAATATTCACACGCTGCAGAAAAAAAAAAAGCGAGCCAAATTATAGCCACAGCACAACAAAAACATGGTAAAACCACTGTAAATTAATGAAGAAAAATCCAGGATGACTTTTGGGTCAGTGGCTGATTGGGCTGGGATACACAGACACCAAATTTCACAGAATTTGCCATCAAAATCCTTTTTACCCTTCACTCTTATGAATCAAGAATCACAGAAAAGCCCTTTAAGATCATCAAGTCCAACCAACAAAGGTGTTTTTATTAAAAAAACCCCAATATTTGACCCAAATATTTGGTATCACTCTTTTAAGAATCTTAATTTGGAATATTTAGGAAACGGAGTGGAACATGCCCAAAATACCTGGCTCTGCAGCCAACAATTTGATGAAATAATGATTATTTTGGGAGAAGGGAGGAGTGGTGGGAGCAGAAACCTCCAGCACTGCCACGAGGGAGGAGAATTTTGCTCATTTTACCGGAAATCTTGAGTTGTAGAGGATGCTCAGGAGCTGGGAAAAAGCTCGTTCAGCCCCGTGGCATTGCTGCTCCTGCAGGGCTCTGCAGCCATCCCGAGCCAGGCACTTCACCTCCTCTGGCAGAGAGTTGAAATCCATCTGCAATTAGGCAGGCAAAGTCAGGCAATCCAAAAGAAAATGGAATTTTCCTCCTTTTTAAAAATTATTATTATTATTAATATTATTATTATTACTATTATTATTATTACTATTACTATTATTATTGATTATTTTGGCAAATATTTTTCACACTGCACCCAAAACAACTCCTGTATTATTAGCAGTAGTATTATTAGTAATTATTATTACTATTATTATTATTGATTATTTTGGCAATATTTTTCACACTGCACCCAAAACAGCTCCTGTGTTACTATTATTATTATTATTATTATTATCATTATTAGTGATTATTTTGGCAAATATTTTTCACACTGCACACAAAACACCTCCTATATCACTATTATTATTATTAGTAGTAATAGTAGTAGTATTTTTAATAAATGATGATTATTTTGGCATATATTTTTCACACTGCACACAAAACACCTCCTGTACTATTATTATTATTATTATTAGTGGTAGTAGCAGTATTTTTAATAAAAAAATTATTATTTTGGCAAATATTTTTCACATTGCACCCAAAACACCTCCTGTATTACTATTATTATTATTAGTGGTAGTAGTAGTATTTTTAATAAATAATGATTATTTTGACAAAAACTTTTCACACTGCACCCAAAACAACTCCTGTACTACTACTATTATTAGTAGTAGTATTTTTAATAAATAATGATTATTTTGGCAAATACTTTTCACACTGCATGCAAAACATGTCCAGTATTACTACTACTAGAAGTAGTAATAGCAGTAGTATTTTTAATAAATAATGATTATTTTGACAAATATTTTTCACACTGCACCCAAAACACATCCTGTATTACTATTATTATTATTAGTGGTAGTAGTACTATTTTTAATAAATAATGATTATTTTGACAAAAATTTTTCACAGTGCACCCAAAACACCTCCTGTATTACTATTATTATTAGTAATAGTATTTTTAATAAATAATGATTATTTTGGCAAAAATTTTTCACACTGCACCCAAAACACCTCCTGTATTACTATTATTATTATTAGAGGTGGTAGTAGTATTTTTAATAAATAATGATTATTTTGACAAAAAATTTTCACACTGCACCCAAAACACATCCTGTATTACTAGTAGTAGTAGTAGTAGTAATAGCAGTAGTATTTTTAATAAATAATGATCATTTTGACAAATATTTTTCACACTGCATGCAAAACACGTCCTGTATTACTACTACTAGAAGTAGTAATAGTATTTTTAATAAATAATGATTATTTTGACAAATATTTTTCACACTGCACACAAAACACCTCTTGTATTACTATTAGTAGTAGTAGTAATAGTAGTAGTATTTTTAATAAATAATGATTATTTTGGCAAATATTTTTCACACTGCACCCAAAACACCTCCTGTACTACTATTATTATTAGTAATAGTATTTTTAATAAATAATGATTATTTTGGCAAATATTTTTCACACTGCACCCAAAACACCTCCTGTATTACTATTATTATTAGTAATAGTATTTTTAATAAATAATGATTATTTTGGCAAATATTTTTCACACTGCACCCAAAACACCTCCTGTATTACTATTATTAGTAGTAATAGTATTTTTAATAAATAATGATTATTTTGGCAAATATTTTTCACACTGCACCCAAAACACCTCCTGTATTACTATTATTAGTAGTAATAGTATTTTTAATAAATAATGATTATTTTGGCAAATATTTTTCACACTGCACCCAAAACACCTCCTGTATTATTAGCAGTAGTAGTAGTAGTAATAGCAGTAGTATTTTTAATAAATAATGATTATTTTGACAAATATTTTTCACACTGCACCCAAAACCACTCCTGTATTACTATTATTATTAGTAGTAGTATTTTTAATAAATAATGATTATTTTGGCAAATATTTTTCACACTGCACCCAAACCATGTCCTGTGCTGTTTTTGGGTTGTTTTTCCACCCTCCCCTCACAGTTTGCAAGGAAAACTCTTGGCCCTGCAGCCAACACAATACTCAGGATTGCTCTAGGGGAAGGAAGGAGGGGGTTGAATGCATAAATTTGAATTTTTGTGACAAACTCCAGGTTTTTTCTCACAGCTCACCACGAATGCTGGAGTGTTCAAGGCTTTCAGCATAGGCAATAAAAAGGGTTTATCCCTTTGTGGCAAGGTTCCATCACCCTCCAGCTCAGGGGATTTTACATCTGGATTGAAATCCACCTGGAATGTTTGAAAGACAGTAAGTTCAAAAGAAAACAACATTACAACGTTTTCCTTTTTTTTTTCTGTTTTCAAAAGCAAGCAGAATACTTGTTTTGGAAAAGGAAATATTTGCTAAAATACTCCTGTGACAGCCAGGTGGAAATTCTGCGTCCTCCTGAATTGTTTCAGCACAATTTCACTTTTCAAGCAGCAAATGAGATGCATTTTTATAAACTCTTGCACTAGATTTTTCATGAAGCTGCTAATCTCCTCAAAACCTAGTTTTATTCTGAATTTCTCTCCAGAAAGCTGCAACTTTAGTTCAAGCATCATTTTAATTCTTCTTCCATATAAAAAAACTCCAAAAGCACAACCCAGACTTCTGCTTTTCCTCTTTTTTTTTGTATCCAAATGTTTTTGGAACAGCTGAGAATTATTTCCTCCTGCAACACTTTGTGTCCAGCTCAGCTGGAAAGTTTCTGAGTCCATTATTTTACTCTGTTATTTGTTATTATGTTATGTCAAAACTCTATTTTGTTTTCACTATTGATACTTCCTGAAATCTGCAGGAATTTCCAGCAGGGGGATTGTAGATAATGGAGATTTATTTTTATTTCCTAAAACTCCTGGGTTAGAGCTGTCCCATGCAGTTATGGAACAGAGTAAATTTTATTAGTTTAATGGTAAGCTACATGACACATAAAGCAGATTAAATTAATGAAAATGTTCCTTTCAACACCAGCAACAAATTAATAAAACAAAAAGAGGCATTTTTTAGGAAATAAAGGCTCTTAGTGCAGGTAGAACCTGCACCTTCTCCTAAATTCAGTTTTGTCCTGTGAAGTATTTAACCAGAATAGATTCTTGGTATCTCCATCCTCCAATTAACAGGGATGGAAGAATTAATTATGCACATTCCCACGATTTCCTTCAGGAATTCATTGGTGCTAAGACCAGAGAGGGAGAATTTCCCCTCAATGTATGAATTCTATAATGTTTCCAACAGCCACTCCACAAAATGGATTGTTTCCAAATTGGAAATAACCAACAACCAAAATCCACAGGAAAACATTCAGGCAGAAGTTTGGGAAGGGCTTTGGAATGATCCCAGGCAGGTTTTACAGCAGGGGAAGAAAGAGAAAGCAGAAGGAAAGGACAGAATAAATCAGTGCAACCACAGAATTTCTGCCTCTGACCAAAGCCACGCAGAGCCCAGAGCGTTAAAATTCTGGAATTATCCAAGATTTTGTGCAATGCCCCTAAAAATGAAAATCATTTCCAATTTAAGGCTGAATTCCCATTACCTGTGCCTCAGCACAGCAACCTTTATCCTCCATGGCTTTAGAATCCTTCTTCAAATCCACATGATCCCTACAAAAAGAAACCAAACAGGACAGGGGCAACCAAGGGTTTGTAAATGTGCTTTAAATCTCAATTTCTTATCATTAAACTGTGGTTTTCATAGGTCTGATCAACTCCCCCCAGCAAAGAGGCAATTTTAGAGCTGGTTCAGCTGCTTTAAGAAGGATTTTTTCCATAATAAATGAAAACATTCCCCCTCCTTGAAATGAGAGGAAAAGGAAGCCACTGATAATTCAGTTAAATGACCTCTCCTGTGGCAAAATTTTAATTTTCCTACCTACACTGGTACTCAAAATAAAAAAAAAATTATGGGAAAACAACAGGATTGTACTGAAATAAATATTGATTGAAAGAAATTTGGGGTTGTGGTCACACTTAGATTAGGACTGGTAATAATCAGGTTTCCTAAAGGCTTGGGCTGCACCAGAAATCTGCCTTGGAAAGATTATCTTTAACTTTTACATGGAAATTTTCCATGTAAAATACATAAATTTTCCATTTTTACATGGAAACTTCACTATTTCCCATGTAAAAATCCTATTTTGCTGCATGTTTTGAGCCATCTCAAACACAACCAAAAATCTCTGGGGCATGGTGGCCTCAGCACCACTGGAAACAATGAATGATTTCCTCTGATAAACTCTGTCTGAAGTGGAAGCATAAATATTATCTTTTTATTTATATTATTTCTTTATTCACATTATTATTGTTTATTATTTCTCTTATCTTGTTTATTTATATTATATAAATATCAAATCTACAGTTCTACCTCCATTAATTGAATTTTGGCCTCAACCACAACCATTCACATTCCTGTTCTACAGGAGTAGCCCTGGCCTTAAAATCAAACTTTTGATTGTGCTTTAAGTGAAAATTGGAGCCAAAATACATTTAAAGGACTCCAAGAAAAGTTCTTTCCTAATATAAAACTTACAAAATCAGATTTCATCTTTTTCCTGAGCTTGGGGAGTGTCAGAGTGAATCCTGATTTTAAAGAGTTAAGATTTTAGCCAAGGGTTTGAAGAGTTTGAAAAATTATTTGGTGCAAGGAGGCCTTGGAGAGGAGATAAGAGTGAGTTACAATTCTTGCTGTAACTTTGGATGTAACAACTGCAACCAAACTCCTGTCACCCCTCTGCTTTAACAGCAAATATTCAAATTATGCCTTCATTTGCTAAAATTCAGCTGGGCAGGGAAGATATTCAGTTTTCAAGTAATAACTGTGGAAAAACTGGAAGTCTGGGGACTTTATCCACTACCAAGATGTAAAAAATTACACAAAGCCATTAGCAAGCAGCAAATCCAAGCTGTATTAATCCTACATAAAACAACTCCAAATGATGGTAAATTTGAAAATAAATAGCATTTCTTACCTCATCTTTTCATTGTCACTACTTTTGGTTTTTGGCTTTCGTTTGTTTTGCTGACTTTGGTCTGTAATGGGGAAAAGGATTTTAAACAAAATTAGCATGGCCTAAAACAAGCAAACAACAAAAAAATGCACTAGGAACTCACACTTGGCTCTGTAAATTGTAAATCTTAAAAACTCACAAAATCAAAATTAACACAACCAGAAAGTGTTAATACCATGAATTTGATTTCAGTTTTGTTCAATAGTATAAAGGATTAATAAAACTCTAAAGAGGAAAGGTTTCAAACTAATAGAAGAATCTTAAAATCCTGCAAGATATGACCTGACTCCACAAAATTGTGATTATTAAAGTGGACTCCAGGCTAAAGAAATCAACCTGTCCTATAAAAGCACAGTTGATAATATTTATATATATATATTTTTTTCCTAGCTATTACATAATTATGTATTGCATACTAGAATTCACACATTCTGTTTAGGTAATGTATTATAAAATAATATTAAGCAATATTTTATACTAAAATTATTTGGAATTTTTTTTGGTATACTATTGGTGACTAATGAGAATTCTCAAAGAGAATAACAGATCCTTATGCAAGTCCAAGTTTCTCTGGAAAAAAATGACGAGGATGAATTTTTCACCTCAAAACCCTCAAGTAAAAGTTCAGTGAAAGTTCAGTTCAAGCCCAGTCAATCTCAAACGTAAATAAACAGAGAGACAGCCCTGGCTACAAAATAAACCAATGAGGAAACACTGGATGACAAAAACAAGGAAGGATTTATGAGACCAATTCACTTTTAACTCCCCAATTTCACATCAAAGGCTTCACACCAACTTCACTGAGATCCAACAGAGACTGAGGGAACAATTCTTGAGAAGGAAGGAGGAAATGTGGCTTAATGCTTTATTGTGATGGGCAAACTCAGGAATTCCTGCCCTTAACTGCAAAATCATCTTTTTTTTTTAATTTCTTGGACACACCCACAGGAGAAACAATCCAGCACCTGGATTGAAACTTGTTGGGTAACTGGGTTATTGTTAGGCTGAACTACCAGAAAATCAAATCTGAAAACAGGAGGAGAAGTTATTAATGTTATATAAATGAAATTTTAGCGACCAATTTTAGCATATTTTGGCTTAAAAATGATACTTAGAGTATTTTAAACACCAAATACTGAAAGACTGTGAAAAAATCCAGATGCAGCCCTGAGTGCCATCCCCCCACAGGCAGGGGAGGTGTCCTGTGAACATTCCTCAGTTAAATCCTACCCAGGGGCACTTAAAGCCTTGTGCCAGGAGCAACGAGCTGAAATTGAAACGAGTCAGCACAGAAATCAAGAGTCACTGAGATTGAACATGCTCAGAATTATTTGATGGACCACCCCTTGGGTGGATGGCTGCTGGAACACATGGGAACTCCTCCAAAGCCACAGGAAAAATCACCACAAATTCCTCCAAGCAGAGACATTGAAATGATGGAGAATGAGAATCCTTCTGAAAGCCTGAAAACACTTCTAGCACATCATCCTTTAACCATGCAAAGGCTGAGATATTTCACTTTTTCTTCAATTTATGTGTTGCTTTCCCTTAAGGAACCAACCTAACTCACCACAAAATCGTAGTGAAGAGCAAAGAAACCACCTCACCATTGAAGGAAGAATTCAATCAGCATTATTTTTTCACCTAATGATCCAATTTCAAAAGCCATTCAACAAAAATTACTGCAGCAACAATTCCCACAGAAACGACTCCTCCCCCACAACACCCAACTTCAAAATGCTGCTTCCAGATGAAATAAAAAGAGCTTCTAAATAAAGGTAACAAGCAAATCCAGCTGATTAACCATTCAAATACTACAGGAAATGCATTAATTCCACAGAAAACATCATTTACTTACCCCACAAACACTTAAAAATATTAGAAGTATCATTACTTTTCCTAACACTTTCCATTAGGAGTGACCAAAGGTATTTAACAAAAATATATACGAGCTCAAAGAAACAGTACATGAAGACCAAAAATAGGAAGTAGCAGGAATAATAAATCAAAAAGGCCAGTAACTTTACAACAATATAATGTGGCATTAAGTTCTTTGCCATTAAAACTCCTGCAAGTTCAGTGAACAAAGGCAAAAAAAAAAAAAAAAAGAAAAGGCTCTTCCTCCCCACCCACAGCAAACTGGGGCCAGCCAGTCACTGGGAGCCTCCTCCTCCCCTTCAAATCAAATTATTTTTGCTCTACAAAAGGAGGGGGAGGAGGAAGGGAGAAGAGAAAGTGAAAATAGAGCAGGGAAAATAAAGCAGAAACACGGGGTGAACGCGAGTCGGTTGAAGTTACCGTGCCCGACGCGTTTCGCACTCTTTGGCCAAGAACTGTCAGCTCTCTCCCAGTGTTATCCCCTTTCTTTCCTTCCTCAATTCCCCCAAAAATCAGCCACCCTGCCCATTCTCCAGCCCCTCTATGTGCCCCACCCTCCCAGGGGAGAATTTCTGATTTCCCACCCAATTCCATCCTCTGTTGCTGGGGAAGGGCAATTCTCACTCCCCCTGGAGCTGCTGGATAAGAGCTCAGAGCCCCAACTTGCCAAGGAGATAAAAGAATGTCAGAGACACACAGAGGATGCTGAGTACAGCTGGAAACTGGGGGGGAGCAGATAACGAGGAATCCAGGGGGGCTGGGGCAAAATTACGTGACCAGAGACAGCAATGCCTAGAGAGGAGCTCAAGGAAAGGAAACTCGAAATCTTGGGGGCTCTCAGTGAGTACAACCCCAGAGAATCCTTCAAATGACCCTGCAGGGCCATGAAAGGACCTCCAGGAAGAGGTGGGTGCATGGCAATAATTATTAAATATTTATTAAGTATTAAATATTCATGAAATATATATAATAATAAATATATATTTATTATTGTAATGAATATAATGGATAAATTCGTGTATATAATATTGTATTACGGATTTGTTTTACTAAAAGAAGCTACCCAAGGGCGTCTCCAAGATTCCAGAGTCCATTGTGCAGGCAAACACATTTGCAACTGAAACGACAAAGCCAAGCTGGAAGATGGCCCATCCAACAAGGGTAGACCCTCACTTCACAGCTCCTCAACATCTGATATGGATCTTGGTGGAGATCCTGTATGATCTCATCACCCCTCCCAAGATGAATTCCAGGAAAGACTATCAAGTAATCTTTTCATGCAGACTCCTTTTGGAAAATTGAGAAACACAAGCATACCTGGACTTTCAATGGAATTAGCCTTAGGGTGGAAAAACTGTATAAAACCCACAGGCTGAAGCTTGGCAGACGTTTGGAGGGTACCCTTGTACTGCCACTCTGTCCACCCAGCATTCCATCGATTGTTGTCCCGTTTTTATTGTGGCTTTAATTCGGTGTTAGAAATTTTGCTAAATAAATCTTGTTATTTTGAATTAGCTTCTAATCATTTATAACAATTATTAAATATTATTAAGTATTTTAAATTTAAATATTTATTAAATATTTATTAAGTATTTAATAATCATTATTAAACTATTGCTTGAACAAACAATGCACTAAAGTATCAGTTATAACCACTTATATTGTGTAATGATTGATTAAAATCCCTTTCTCTCATCATTACCTCCACCAGGATTTATTTCTTGGGTTTGCCATCCTTCATCCTGAGGGACAAACTCACCAAAAGGATCAATTCCACCCCAAGAAACCTTTGGGCATAAAGCAGTGCCCAGGTCTGGCACTAAACCTGGATCCAGTCACAGCCAGACTCCTCCTGGAGAAGGGATTTAGAAAGGCAGGAGCTCCTCACCCTTCCAGGGAAAAATTCCTGCCCAAGATCCCATCCATTCCTTCCCAACCCCCATCCAGCCCTGCCCTCTGGCAGTGGGAAGCCATTCCCTGGGTCCTGTTCCTCCATCCCTTGCTCCAAGTCCCTCTCCAGCTCCTCTGGAGCCCCTTTAGGCCCTGGAAAGGAATTTAAGGTCTCCCTGGAGCCTTCTCTTCTCCAGGCTAAAAAATAATCATAATTAAATTATTGCTTGAACAAACAATGCACTAAAGTACCAGTTATAACCACTTACACTGTGTAACAGACTGATTAAAATCCCTTTCTCTCATCATTATCTCCACCAGGATTTATTTCTTGGGTTTGCCATCCTTCATCCTGAGGGACAAACTCACCAAAAGGATCAATTCCACCCCAAGAAAGCCTTGAGCATAAAGCAGTGCCCAGGTCTGGCACTAAACCTGGATCCAGTCACAGCCAGACTCCTCCTGGAGAAGGGATTTAGAAAGGCAGGAGTTCCTCACCCTCCCAGGGAACAATTCCTGCCCAAGATCCCATCAAATCCTCCTCTGGAGCCATTCCCTGGGTCCTGTCCCTCCATCCATTGTCCCCAGTCTCTCTCCAGCTCTCCTGGAGCCCCTTTAGGCACGGGAAGGGGATTTAAGGTCTCCCTGCAGCCTTCTCCTCTCCAGGTTAAAAAATAATCATTATTAAACTATTGCTTGAACAAACACTGCACTAAAGTATCAGTTATAACCACTTATACTGTGTAATGATTGATTAAAATCCCTTTCTCTCATCATTATCTCTACCAGGATTTATTTCTTGGGTTTGCCATCCTTCATCCTGAGGGACAAACTCACCCAAACTCAAATTCAAAGGATCAATCCCACCCCAAGAAAGCCTTGGGCATAAAGCAGTGCCCAGGTCTGGCACTAAACCTGGATCCAGCCACAGCCAGACTCCTCCTGTAGAAGGGATTTAGAAAGGCAGGAGCTCCTCACCCTTCCAGGGGACAATTCCTGCCCAAGATCCCATCCATTCCTTCCCAACCCCCATCCAGCCCTGCCCTCTGGCAGTGGGAAGCCATTCCCTGGGTCCTGTTCCTCCATCCCTTGCTCCAAGTCCCTCTCCAGCTCTCCTGGAGCCCCTTTAGGCCCTGGAAAAGTATTTAAGGTCTCCCTGGAGCCTTCTCTTCTCCAGGCTAAAAAATAATCATAATTAAACTATTGCTTGAACAAACAATGCACTGAAGTACCAGTTATAACCACTTATACTGTGTAATGATTGATTAAAATCCCTTTCTCTCATCATTATCTCCACCAGGATTTATTTCTTGGGTTTGCCATCCTTCATCCTGAGGGACAAACTCACCTAAAGGATCAATTCCACCTCAAGAAACCTTTGGGCATAAAGCAGTGCCCAGGTCTGGCACTAAACCTGGATCCAGTCACAGTCAGACTCCTCCTGTAGCAGGGATTTAGAAAGGCAGGAGTTCCTCACCCTCCCAGAGAACAATTCCTGCCCAAGATCCCATCAAATCCTCCTCTGGAGCCATTCCCTGGGTCCTGTCCCTCCATCCATTGTCCCCAGTCCCTCTGCAGCTCTCCTGGAGCCCCTTCAGGCCCTGGGAGGGACTCTGGGATCTCCCCAAAACGTTCTCCAGGCTGAACAATCCCAGCTCTCCCAGCCTGTCCTCACAGAAGAACAAAGTCTTCATTCTCTCCCCCATCACCACTTGACATCTTTCCAACATAAACAACTTCCCATGCAACCTTCCCCACATTCTCCACTTCCCAAGAAATCCTTCAACCCTTCAAGAGGTTCACAAAGCTCACAAGATCAGGATCACTCCTCCTACTGCTCATTTACAAATAATTTTTTTCTGACACACCTTCAGTGGTTTCCTAAAATCTGATTTTCAAGTGCTCTTCAGGTGCTTTGCCACCTTCTCAGGTATTTAAACATGCCAGGAACAGGCACCAAAGTGAGAGCAGGTGGTAAAAACCCCCAGGAAAACTTAGGAAAGGATTTCCCTCTGAAGCTCAGAACTGCCTGAAATTCACTTGCAGTGCATAAAAGTAACTCAGGCACTGGGGGAGTTTGGGGGACTGGGAGTTCCCTCTATGAAATGATTTATTAATTTTAAAAACCCCAAACATGAACAAGAAATCACACACCTCTCAAAGGCTGCAGCTAAAAATCCACTCTGCCAAATATTTTGTGGCCTCTTCCCTCTTTACCTGCAGAATTATTTTCTGATGGAGCTGTCATTAACCACAAATTAATTGTAAATATTAAAAACACAGATTCCTCTTTGATTTAGATCCTCTCAGATCCTGGCTCAGGGGAAGGGAAAGCATTTCCAGCCTGTGACTCAGATTTTCCTCTTTAATTCCACTTTCAACCCTGAATTCAGTCAAGGAGATACAAATTACGAAAGCATTGAGGAATTAACACAGAAATGCAGAAGTGTCTGAGAAGGAAGCAGAAATTGATTGCGTATGGATGTGGAAATGTCAAGAAATGTCAAGAAATTCTGGTAATTAATTAATAACTGCAGCAGCAGAGGAAGAAGTGCCTCAGACTCGATAAAAAGTAAAAATAAACTCACTTGGAGGCTGCTCCAGTGTGGAAACTTTGCCTTCTGTTTTCTGGGGCTCAGTCACCTGATGGCAAAAATATCAGATTACAAAAGCCAACCCCATCTCCCTCACTGGATGTAAACAAAGCAAAAAAAAACCCCATAAAACAACCCCCAAACCCCTCAGCAAGGAAAGAAATGAAAATGTGCTGTGTTACATTCTCAATCAAGAGGCAAAGGAGAATAATTTCATTAATCAAAGTGCTTTTGTCATGGTTTCCCTCCCCAGTTTGTCTCAATTTCGATTATCCACCAATCTGACCAACACAGAAATATTCACCCTGGGGGCAGCTGAACTTACAGACCTGCAGAGAGGCTTGTAGGAGAAAAGCAAAGCAAAGCCCTGAGCACTTCTGGGCCCTTCCCCAGGCTGCTTTTCTGTGCTAACAAACTCCAAAATTTCCATTTCCTGCCCGGCTGCTCTGGTTTCGTTTTCCCAGGGCCGCGTCACTGCCCAGGGCCCTCCCCCTGCCCTGAGGGCACCAGCGGGGCCCGGCCTGGAATTCCCTTCATAACAGCACCCTGTGCACCCTGCAGCTTTGTTAGAGTGCACCTCATGGGCTAAATTATCATCTAAAAATAGATATTGTAACTTTATCATATATATTTTTATAGATATTATAATAAATAGTTTTATAAGGACCCAGCCTGGCCTGGCCTGGACTGGAATTCCCTTCATTGACAGCACCCTGTGCACCCTGCAGCTTTGTTAGAGTGCACCTCATGGGCTAAATTATCATCTAAAAATAGATATTATAACTTTATCATATATATTTTTATAGATATTATAACATAATAAATATTTTTATAAGGACCCGGCCTGGCCTGGCCTGGAATTCCCTTCATTTACAGCATCCTCTGCACCCTGCAGCTTTGTTAGAGTGCACCTCATGGGCTAAATGATCATCTAGAAATAGATATTATAACTTTATCATATATATTTTTATAGATATTATAACATTATAATAAATAGTTTTATAAAGACCCAGCCTGGTCTGGCCTGGCCTGGAATTCCCTTCATTTACAGCAACCTGTGCACCCTGCAGCTTTGTTAGAGAGCACCTCATGGGCTAAATGATCATCTAGAAATAGATATTATACCTTTATCATATATATTTTTATCAATATTATAATTTTATAATAAATATTTTTATAAAGGCCTGGCCCGGCCTGGAATTCCCTTCATTTACAGCATCCTCTGCACTCTGCAGCTTTGTTAGAGTGCACCTCATAGGTTAAATGATCATCTAGAAATAGATATTATAACTTTATCATATATATTTTTATCAATATTATAATAAATAGTTTTATAAGGACCCAGCCTGGCCTGGCCTGCCTGGAATTCCCTTCATTGACAGCACCCTGTGCACCCTGCAGCTTTGTTAGAGTGCACCTCATGGGCTAAATTATCATCTAAAAATAGATATAATAACTTTATCATATATATTTTTAAAGATATTATAACATTATAATAAATAGTTTTATATGGAGCTGGCCTGGCCTGGCCTGCCTGGAATTCCCTTCATTTACAGCATCCTCTGCACTCTGCAGCTTTGTTAGAGTGCACCTCATAGGCTAAATTATCATCTAAAAATAGATATTATAACTTTATCATATATATTTTTATAAATATTATAACTTTATAATAAATAGTTTTATATGGAGCCAGCTTGGCCTGCCTGGAATTCCCCTCATTGACAGCATCCTCTGCACTCTGCAGCTTTGTTAGAGAGCACTTCATGGGCCTAATGATCATCTAAAAATAGATATTATAACTTTATCATATATATTTTTATAGATATTATAACATTATAATAAATAGTTTTATAAGGGCCCGGCCTGGCCTGCCTGAAATTCCCTTAAATTCATTTACAGCATCCTCTGCACTCTGCAACTCTTTCATAGTGCACTTCATGAGCTAAATGATCATATAGAAATAGATATTATAACATTATAATGTATATTTTTATATATATACAAATAGCATTTTTGTATATATTTTATATATACAAAAATAATTTATATGTAATACATGAATATAAATTATAAATTATATATTGTTACATGTATTACAGATTATATTATATATATTTTATATAAAATATATAAAACTATTATGTAAAATATATATATTTTATCAAAAATCATATATATGAATATATATATTATGTATTATATAGTATGTATTATGTAGTATGTATTATATATCATATATTATATGTTATATGAATGTATATTAATATATCTCTATATTTTATATATTTTACACATAGATAAAAGTATAATATATGTAAATATCTATCTATAATATAGATAGATGTATTATAGATAAAAACATATATTTATTTATATTATATATTTTTATATATTTATTATATTGCATTGAGGAATAAAGACAGAATATATTTCAATATATACATTACATGTAATATATGATATATGATATATAATATATATACACCTATTATAAGTTATATATTATTTTATACATAAAATTTATATAAATATATATAATGTATATAATATATAAATTATCATTTGTTACCTTACAGTAACAGCAGCCAAGACAATAAAAATAGCACAAATCTATCTTTAAATTAGTCATTGCTTATGACTCATTTAAAATTGAAAAAGCTACAAATAAAAAAATTAAAAAATACAAAAGTCCAAACATGACAGTGGCCATCTCCTCCTCCAAACAACCACCTCCAACCTCCTTAAAAACCCCAATTTTTGTGGTAGGTTTGGAAGGAAATATCCCAGAAAAATGCAGAATGGCAGAAAGAATTCCAGGATTCCAGGCACAACCTTGCAGATGGAATCCCTGCAAACCCAGCCCTACCTTGGCCTCGTGCTTTTGGGCACCACGGGCATGTTTGGGCTCAGCCTGGCTTCTCTTCCTCTCCTTCTCCACTCCTTTCTGCTCCTGGGAGAGTCCTGAAGGGGGTTTGCAAGGGCAGGGTCTGATGTGGGAAAAGAGAGAGAATCCCTGTGCTTCTCTCCATATTTTACATGTATATGACACAAAAAACCCAGATTATTACAAATTAAAGAGAGAATCCCTGTGCTTTTCTCCATATTTTACACGTATGACATGAAAAAAACAGATTATTACAAATTAAAGAGAGAATCCCTGTGCTTTTCTAAATATTTTACATGTATAGAACATGAAAAAAAAAAGATTATTACAAATAGAGAATCCCTGTGCTTCTCTTCGTATTTTACACATATATGACATGAAAAACCAGATTAATTCAAATTAAAGAGAGCATCTCTGTGCTTCTCTCCATATTTTACACGTATATAACATGAAAAAAACAGATTATTACAAATTAAAGAGAATTCCTGTGCTTTTCTCCATATTTTACATGTATATAACATGAAAAACCAGATTAATTAAAATTAAAGAAAGTATCCCTGTTTCTCTTCGTATTTTACACATATATGACATGAAAAACCAGATTAATTCAGATTAAAGAGAGCATCCCTGTGCTTTTCTAAATATTTTACATGTATATAGCATGAAAAAACAGATTATTACAAAAATTAAGAGAATATCTGTGTTTCTCTCCATATTTTACAAGTATATGACATGAAAAAAACAGATTATTACAAATTAAAGAGAGCATCCCTGTGCTTTTCTCCATATTTTATGTGTATATGACACGAAAAAACAGATTAATACAAATTAGAGAATCCCTGTGCTTTTCTAAATATTTTACATGTATAGAACATGGAAAAAACCCAGATTATTACAAATAGAGAATCCCTGTGCTTCTCTTCGTATTTTACACATATATGAAATGAAAAACCAGATTAATTCAAATTAAAGAGAGAATCCCTGTGCTTTTCTCCATATTTGACACATTTATGACACAAACACCCAGATTATTACAAATTAAAGAGAATCTCTGTGCTTTTCTCCATATTTAACACATATATAACATGAAAAACCAGATTATTACAAATTAATCTCACCCCTCTAATAGGTGTATAGTCCCATTGAAAAAATCTCATCAGTGCAAAGATGCAGCAACAGCAAAAATAATCACAATATTTTCTACAAAAGGGACTGGAATTGGATGACTAAATTTATGTATTTCAAAATTTATAAATGAATAATGGCAATTTGTTGTTAAAAATACCCTGGCCCTGCTGCCCACACTGCTTTGGATACTCAAGATAAGTTTATTTAGTTCTTAGAAACCCTCCTGATCAATTTATTATGTCCATTTTTATCTACTGATAGACAACAGGATCTGTGCAACATCCACATTATATACACTGCTTAAATGTTAGACTAAACATTGCTAATTAAAAATTAAATAAATTAAACTTGCCCATTCCTTACCTCTTCACAAAAAAAGGATTCCATCTTGTCTGTTTATGTTTAGTACCTACAAAAAAAAACCAAAAAAAAGAAACCAGGATTACAGTAAATGAAAATTTAAAATCAATTAAATTTCAAAATTGAATTAAATTAAAAATTTGAAGAAAATTTTAAACATTAAATAAGTTGAATTTAAAATTTTAAAATAAATTGAATTTAAAATTTTAAAATAAATTGAATTTAAAATTTTACAATAAATTTAATTTAAAATTTTACAATAAATTGAATTTAAAATTTTAAATAAATTGAATTTTAAATTGCAAATTAATTTCATTGAAATTTAAATAAATTTAATTGAAAATTGAAAATAAATTTAAATAAAAATTGAAAATAATTGCAATAAAACACTGAAAATAATTGAAATAAAACATTGAAAATAATTGAAATAAAACACTGAAAATAAATTTTATTAAAACTTGAAAATAATTGAAATAAAAATTTGAAAAGAAATTAAAATAAAAATAAATTCAATGAAAGAAAAAATAAGAACTGAGCTGGTTTCAAAGCCAAGCTCCCAATTTTGCACTCAGCAGCAATTACCAGAGGTTTCTTGCAGGGTTTTCTTGATTTTTTCACTCTGCTGGACCAGTTCCTTGAGCCCCTCGGGGTTTTTCTGGCAGAGCTCCTGGGCTTTCTTGTTGCCCTCCAGGGCCAGCTCAGCCTCACCCAGCAGCATCAGGGCTTTGCAGTAGTGGTGGTGACCCTGGCAGGAGAAAAATTGGCATTTTAGGGGTTTAACCACACCCAGGAGAAGAAGGATTTTGACCCAAACCTGTTGCAGTAGCAGCAAAAAGTCAATTTTTTTATATAATCCAGAAAGTGAACTGCTCTCAGAGAATAATTCATCATTATTCTCTGATGAATAATCAGATTTTTAACTGCTCAGCCCAGTGAAACAGGGATAAATTACTTGGAAGAGTGAAAAAAGGTTTTTTCTGGTTTTTTTGTTTGTTGTTTTTTGGGGGAAAAAAGCAAATTTGGAGGGGTTTTTTTTGCTTTCTCTTCTTTGGAAAAGAGCAAATTTGCTTTTTCCCTCCTAATCTCAGCTACTCTGCAATTTTCCAAGTATCTCTTATTTACTCTCCTTCTGGCTAAGAATATTGGGAAATACCTGTTGGTCATTAATCAGGATTTTTTAATATTGTTTAAATGGTATTTTTTGAAGCATTCTGATAACTCACAACACAACAAACATTTTTTTTCTGTTTTTACACATGCCAAGCACCTCCTCCCAACACCGACAAGCATCCTAAAAATAACATTTTAAACCTAAAAATAACATTTTAAACCTAAAAATAACATTTTAAACCTAAAAACCCAAGCAAGCTGCACTTGGCAGAATTCTCAGTCCACCCAGCTCTGTGTTCATTCATTAAAAATCAGCTCTGGGTTCTCATTTTGCCCTAAAATGCCCAAAAAAAGCTGATTTGGGGATGTGTAAGGAACCAACCTTTGGCCAATCAGGCTTGAGGATTATGGCTCTTTTTCCATCTAACATAGCTCTCCTGAGAGAAGGGAGGGGAAAGAAGAGGAATTTATTATTTATGCCTCAAAAAAAAAAAAAACCCCAAAAAAACCCCCAAAAAAACAACCAACAAAACCCAAAAAACCCCCCCAAAAAAACCCAAAAAAACCCCACCCAAAACCCCAGGCTGGTGTAAAAAACATAAATACAAATATAGTAAACTAGAATATAAAAATAAGAAAAATGGAATAAAACAGCAGTGAAATCAAGTATGGAATAGTTTGAGTGGGAAAGGACCTTAAATCTCATTTTCCACCCCAAAATGAGCAGGGACACCTTCCCCTAGCCCAGGCTGCAGAATCACAACTGACTACAGGCACATCATTAGGAATCATTTTGTGTTTTAGCTTTAAAAATTCCCATTTTCTTACAAATGTCCCCTGTTTTGAGTTTCCCTTATTTTAATTGTCCCCAATTTTGAATTCCTCCTATTTTAAATGTCCCATATTTTGAATTTCCTCTACTTTAATTGTCCCATACTTTGTATTTGCCCTATTTCAAATGTACCCTATTTTGAATTTCCTCTACTTTAAATTTCCCCTTTTTTAAATGCCCTCTATTTTGAACTTTCCCTATTTTAATTCTCCCCCATTCTGAATTTCCCCTCTTTTAATTGTCCAATATTTTGAATTTCCTCTATTTTAAATGTCCCCTATTTAGAATTTCCCCTCTTTTAATTGTCACCTATTTGGAATTTCCCCTATTTTAAATGTCCCTGATTTTGAATTTCCCATATTTTAATTGTCCCTGATTTTGAATTTCCCCTATTTTAAATGTCCCATATTTTGAATTTCCTCTACTTTAATTGTCCCATATTTTGTATTTGCCCTATTTTAAATGTACCCTATTTTGAATTTCCTCTACTTTAAATTTCCCCTTTTTTAAATGCCCTCTATTTTGAATTTCCCCTATTTTAATTGTCCCCTATTTTGAATTTCCCCTCTTTTAATTCTCCCCCATTCTTAATTTCCCCTCTTTTAATTGTCCAATATTTTGAATTTCCTTTATTTTAAATGTCCCCTATTTTGAATTTCCTCTATTTTAAATGTCCCCTATTTAGAATTTCCCATCTTTTAATTGTCACCTATTTTGAATTTCCCCTATTTTAAATGTCCCCGATTTTGAATTTCCCCTATTGTAATTGTCCCCTATTTCAAATGTCCCTGATTTTGAATTTCCCATATTTTAAATGTCCCTGATTTTGAATTCCTCCTATTTTAAATGTTCCCATATCTTGAATTATCCCCTATTTTATATGTTCCCCTGTTTTGAGAGCAGCCCAGCCCAATATTTCAGGGGTTACTCACTCGTACTGCCTGGTGAGAATGAAACACAGAGCTCGGTTCCCATACAGCAGGTGGTTTGTAGGGCTTGGAAAAAATAAGATTATAAAGAGTTAATAATGGGTATCCCTATTGAAAACCATAAGGAGAAGGAAAAAATTCAATTTTCACCAGTTTTGCCCTAAAAAAACCCACACAGAAATCCCCCATGGATTCACAAGCTGGCACTGGGAATGCTCATTATAATTTGGAAGATTTGGGCTCATTAATGCAATTTCCAACTCATTGGAATTATTCTCAGCCTCCTCTTAAAAAGCTCTGCAGTTCCTGGAAATCTCAGGATTTCTTTTCAGGATTTCCTGGTTTTTCACCAAGTTCTGCTTTTCCCTTCCTGGCCTTGAGCCAAGAATCCATAGGGCAAGAAGGTTGAAATCAGCCTGAATTTTGGGACCATGTGGCACTGATGGGGATAAAAATGGATTTATTCACAGAATATTAGAAATTAATGGATTAAAATGAATTGTACATGGTGAGGCCTTGGTGTGGCTAAAAAGGAGGGCAAATAAATCCAAACTCCTGATCCTTTACAGGCCATGATTGTAAAGCCAAAGACTTCAAAAATGAAAAATCCAACTCTTAGCACAACGTGGTTCTGTGGAGAGTGGGACCTGATGGATTTTCCTGGGTTTTACAGACACCAAGGTGAGTAAAATCAGCATTTTCATGAGCACAGCACCAATGGGGAACACCCCAAACCTGCTGATGTTCCAAGGGAAGGGGAAAAATGTCCCAAAAAATTCCCATTTCATCCCTTTTTGCCTTTCAGGAAAGGCCTTCAGGGAAGAAATTCAACAAGGATTTCAAAAGGAAATAAAAGGCTGAGAGTTGCCAAGAGCAGGCAGTGAAATATTTGTTCCTTTGATTCCTTTTGCATCATAGGAATAAAGAGAAATAATGACAAATATTGGCAATGTTTGCAAGAGTATTTTGAGGGCAAACACCCAAAGTGGTTGCTCTTTAAATAATTCATTTTCTGGCAGGTTTGCTCCTCTTCCTCTTGGTCATTTGAAGCCCTAACAGGATTTTTGGAGCAGTGAAAGCACAAAAAACCCCAGCAGCAATGGGGAAAAAATAGAATAAAAAATGGGTTATGGGGCTTTTTTTTTTTTAATTAGTTATCCTTTGGCCTCTAATTGAAGTGGCTGATGCAAAATTGTCCAAAATGAGGATAAATGTGAAAGAGTTTGGATCAGTCCTTACCAAAACTTGATGGCTTTGGTGTATGACTCGATAGCACAGCCCAGGGCTCCTTGAGAAAATTCATTATTTCCTCTCTGCTTCATGGATTCACTTTTCTGTGGGACCAAGAACAAACAATTTATCCCCTCCACTCACTGAATTCAGCAATGTAAAGGTCATTATTCCACGTAGTAAAGGGAATTATTTATGCCAGAATTGAACACTCGAGTTTTTACAACATTCCTCTTTCATAATTCAGATATTTTTACAATCCCTGATAATCAAACCTCCCCCCACAAAAAAAAACAAACCCCAAACCCATCCTGAGAGCTTCTCTCACCTTCCTGGAGCTCTCAGAGGCCAGAGCTCTCAATTCTGCCTCCAAATCACAACCTTCCAGCGTCACTTTGAGGATGTAACGGTTCCCTGGAGATGAAATTCAGGAGAACACAAGAAGGGTGAGGAATTCCCAAAATTTCTCCCCAAATCCTGCTCTGCTCCTGCCTGCCAGGAAAATCCAACTCACAACTAAATAAAGGCAACAAATCTGGCAAGAGGAGCCTTGAAAATAATTTCATGCAGCGAATCTGGCAAGAGGAGCCTTCAAAGGTCATTCTTCACTATGGGAGAAGCCCGGAATGAAAAGATGAACAGGAATTATTTCATGATTTCTAAGAGCAAAGGTGTTGGAACTCTGAGCACTGAGAATTTTGGGCTTTCTGTGCTGCCAGGCACTGACCCCCAAGCAAACACTGCATTGACCTGAGGTCTGTGGAGAAGGCTCCCAAAATTGAGTGACAGCACTGGGATTGTGGGGGTGCAGTTTGGATAGAAGTGTGTGACATCACAGGGTGGAAAACTGAGAGTTTAAGGGTTTAGAATATTTTAATATATATAAAGCAAGGTGGAGGATTTAGGGCATAGGCCAGTCCTGCTTCTTCACCTCCTTCTCCATGGCTCTGGGTGGGATTTTGTAATTGGATAGAAAAATCCCCATTGTGGGCCATGGGAGGTTGGTTATTGGGTTAAAAGTAAAAATAATTTAAATGAAAAGGAGGAGAGGGGATTTCTATGGAATTAAGGCTGCTGGAAGGTTTTGTATTCCTGTGTTGTGAACTGATAAATTAAGATAAAAATGGATAAATGCAGCTTCCTTGCTGGGCTGGAAGGGAATGTTTTCTTTGCCATCAGTCTTTTCCACCTGTAGGCATGAATTATTCTGGACAGGAAAAGCAGGGCACAAAAACATCCTCCAAAGCCACCCTGATTCAGGGCTCTCCAAAAGCCTCCCACACTTCCCAGCATGGATGGAACAGGGAGGGATGGATGGAGGGGAATTAAAAATTCTGTTGGGCCATTGAGGTGGCTTCAGATCCTCTGGAGGAAAGGAAAAAGGAAATTCAAACTGTTGGGGTGGATTCAGAGCAGGACAGCATCACCTCAGAGTCTGAAAATACACAGAAATACACAGAAACACACAAAAATAATACAGAAAAATCCATAAAAATCCATAAAAATCCACAAAAATCCATAAATATCCACAAAAATCCCCCTTCCATAGCTGTTTGTTTATTCCCACAAATTAGGGGGTTGTGGGGAAAACTCAATTTTGAATTTGAGCCACCTGCATTTCTCAATTGGACCATTTATCCTTAAAAGGCCTTGAAGAAAGAGAGATGGGGCTCCATTTTTTACTTTTTCAGCTAGAAGTGCTGCAGAACTCACAGTTTTTAAGACTGCAACATAAAGAAGAACCAATAAACATTTGAGTCTGAGCACGAAAATCCATCTCGCTCATTGAATCCCTGGCGAAAAAAAATTAATCAATTTAAATCAAAAAAAAAAAAAAAAAAGAAGATAAAAGCAACGCACAAAGGGATTTTTATTTTGTATTTTTTTTTTTCCCTCCCCTCATTTCTGGCCCATCCTGGTGTCCATACTCACACTCATGGAAAAGAATAGCCAGTTCCATGCCGCCACCATCAAGTAGGTACTCCAGGCTCTTCACGATGTCGGCGCCCCCCACGTACCTGACCCAATCCAGAGCCTCCTCAAAGTGGAAACCACCCTGCTCCAAGTGGGAAAAAAATCAGCAGGTGTCTTAGGTTACAATGTAAGCTGTGCCCAAAGTCTGTATTCCATCCCCATCCCCAGGAGCTGCTGGAACCAGCTGGGGCAGTGTTTCCCTTCTCTCCTGTCCATGGCCCAGCAATGCCCATGGCTCATGGGGAACTCCCTGCGGGAGCTGTCTCTGGTTCATGGGCCAGCAAGGAGCCACTGCAGGGCTCAGAGAATGAGATCAGCCCATGGGGAGATGCTCCACCCAGGGGGAGGAGCCAAGCATTCCCACCTGGATAAATCCAGGGTTTGGGACAGCACAGGGAGCCCTGACCCACTGGACTCCCAGAGGAGACAAGAGCTCCCAGACCTTTCTACAGGATCACTGCTTTGACAAGACCACCTCATCTAGACTGCCACTACCACCCTAACAGGGTGTCAGGTTGTATTCTGACTCTGTCAGTGAATTTTTTTTGTACTATTACTTTTATTTTATTTTACTTTCTTTTATTTCTTTTCTTTTCCTCTTATTAAATTGTGTTTCTGACTTAAGAGTCTTTCACTGGTTTTGCTTTCAAACCAGCACAACAGGAAATCAAGGAGAGGTCACTGACATCCAAAGCAAAGTGCTGCTGGTTTTTCAACAGGCAGCAGGGAAGAAATGGGAATTATCTGGAGATGCCTGGCATGGCAGAGTCAGGGAATCAAAGCAGGTTTGCAACAGGGAGCAGTTACATGCTGGGATTTGATTTAGAAGCTTCTGAAATGATGGAAAAATATATATTTTATATGTGTAAAGGCAGAAAAAATAACTATTATTATATTATATAAATATTGTTGTATTATATATATTTATATAATATAAAATATATAATGTATATATTATATATAATGATATATAGTTGTATATCAATGTATATAATTGTATATAATATATATAATATTACATAATATATTATATATTATATATTATATAATATTATATTATATTATATTATATTATATTATATATATAATATATAATATATAATTATATAATTATATATAATTATATATAATATATAATATATAATATATAATATATAATATATAATATATTATATTATATACAATATATATAATATAATATAATATATATAATACATAATATATAATACATAATATATAATTATATATAATATATAATATATAATATATATCTATTATGTATATTATATATTATATACAGTTATATATGTATATATATCATATTTATTATATTATATTATATTATATTATATATAATTTATATTATATATTATATTATGTTGTATATATAATATATAGAAAATATAGATTTTATTATATATATCTCTCTATATAGAGAGAATATTTTGTATATAATGCATATTATATGTATTTTATATCTAAATATATTAAAATATGTATTTATATAAACCGCCTCAAATTTGATTTAGAAACTTCCTCGAGATGACTGAAATTATTTTTAAAAAATATATATATAAAACCCCTAAAATTTGATTCAGGAACTTCCTTGTGATGACTGAAATGATTTAAAAAAAATATATAAACACCCTAAAATTTCACTCAGAAATTTCCTTGTGATGACTGAAATTGTTAAAATATATATATAAACCCCCTCAAATTTGATTCAGAAACTTCCTTGTGATGACTGAAATTATTTTAAAAAAATATATAAACCCTCTTTAAATTTGATTTAGAAACTTCCTTGTGATGACTGAAATTATTAAGAAAATAATATAAACCCCTTTTAAAATATGATTCAGGAACTTCCTTGTGATGACTAAAATGATTTAAAAAAAATATATAAACCCTCTTTAAATTTGACTTAGAAACTTCCTTGTGGTGACTGAAATTGTTAAAATATATATATATAAACCCTCTCAAATTTGATTCAGAAACTTCCTCGTGATGACTGAAATTGTTACAAAAATTTATTATAAACCGTCTATAATTTGATTTAGAAACTTCTTATGGCTGCTGAAAAATAATATAAAAAATAAAACCACACAACTGAGACGAATATCCCCAAAAATAACAGCAGCTGGGGACTCCCCAGCTGTATTTATTCTGCTTTTCCTTATGGCTACAACATTGATTTTTGAAATTCACTGCTTTGATTTTAGCTTTAGCAGGCTCCAGACAGCACCAAGGGGAGGAAAAATGGGATTAAACCCAGGGAAATTCAGGGAGTTCCAGGGAATCTTCCTAACAACCCCACAAACTCACATATACGACGACACTGCCAATCCTCAGGATGCCATGGATGAAATTTGGGACGTTCTGGAACAAAAAATTCAAAAATCAGCTTGTTGAGATGGGAGAATCTGAATTTCTGCCTGCTCTTGTTCAGCTCAGGAATGTTTCCTGTTCTGTTGGAATTCACCAGCACCGGGGCACAGCTGCATTCCAGATTATTTTTTTTTGGTTTTTTGTGGAAAAATCAATGTTGGCATGGGGAGAGGGAATTGCTGTGAGATCTGCTTAGGAAATCCAGCCCCTCTGAGCACTTGTGGAGTTCTCTAAACACCAAAGAACCACCTGAGACATGCAAGGAAAGCAGCCCAAAATCTGCTCCTCCAAATCCATTGCACTCTTGGGTGGACAACCCCAAAAAATGAAAAAAAAATTAAATAAGAAACCTGTTATACCTAACTTAAAAAAACCCAAAATATGTAGCTTGGGGTTGAGCAGGGAATTTCAAGAAATGGAATTGAAATTTCAATAAATTTAAAATAAAACCCACAAGAAATCCCTTCAGCTGCTGAGAATATTCCTCACATCCTTCTCCCCACTGCTCTGTTAAATTCAGCAAATTTAAAGTAACATTTGTTGAATGAGGGAAACATAAATAAGGGGAAAAAGATAAATTATTTAAGTCATTCATTCATCCATCAACTTTATTTCTGACTGCAAATATTTCCTAAATTATCCCAACTGGAATGAAGCTTAGACCACAATTTCTTGTCTGGAAATTCTCAAATTAACTCAATTATCAAAGAATGTCTTCACTCCAGCAAAAGGAAATGTCTCATTTAGGATATAACCCCAAGATGCTTAAGGGACAGATTTAATTAACATCTGGTTGAAGATTTAGAAAAAAAGTTAAAATCCAGGACTTACAACAACTTTTTTAATTAAATCAGTAAGGTCTTCCAAAACATTCCACTCATAGATTGTGCTCGTGTTCCAGCCCAGGTACTTCACACTGCAGGGAAAGAGAAGAAATCATTATTTAGATAAATGCCAAGCTGTTGCAAGGTCTTAATTAGGAATATTTAGGGGGATTAGACCTAAGGAAGGAAATGTTTAAAAATTCACATCAAGCCCTTCAGAGGAGGAAGGAGAAAAACAGTGACAAGTAAAAAAAGCAGAGCTGCAAAGGGTCTGCTGCTTCTGAAATGTCAGCATCTACATAAATCCTGAAATATCCCCCGGAGTTCAGCTTCCCAGACTCCAAAAGGTTCCAAACTTCCTGTTCCCCAAAGGCTCCAAACTTCACATTCTCCAAAGATTCCAAACTTCACATTCTCCAAAGACTCCAAACTTCATGTTCCAAACTTCCCGTTCCCCAAAGATTCCAAACTTCACATTCTCCAAAGATTCCAAACTTCATGTTCCAAACTTCCCATTGCCCAAAGATTCCAAACTTCCCATTGCCCAAAGATTCCAAACTTCCCATTCCCCAAAGATTCCAAACTTCCCATTGCCCAAAGATTCCAAACTTGATGTTCCCCAAAGATTCCCAACTTCACGTTCCCCAAAGATTCCAAACTTCCCATTGCCCAACGATTCCAAACTTCATGTTCCAAACTTCTCATTGCCCAAAGATTCCAAACTTCCCGTTCCCTAAAGGCTCCAAACTTCACATGCCCCAAAGATTCCAAACTTCCCGTTCCCCAGATTCCAAACTTCCCGTTCCCCAAAGATTCCAAACTTCCCGTTCCCCAAAGATTCCAAACTTCCCATTGCCCAAAAATTCCAAACTTCCCGTTCCCCAAAGATTCCAAACTTCCCATTGCCCAAAGATTCCAAACTTCACATTGCCCAACGATTCCAAACTTCATGTTCCAAACTTCCCATTGCCCAAAGATTCCCAACTTCCCGTTCCCCAAAGACTCCAAACTTCATGTTCCAAACTTCACATTCACCGAAGATTCCAAACTTGACGTTCCCCAAAGATTCCAAACTTCCTGTTCCCCAAAGACTCCAAACTTGACGTTCTCCTAAGATTCCAAACTTCCCGTTCCCCAAAAATTCCAAACTTCCCATTGCCCAAAGATTCCAAACTTCCCGTTGCCCAAAGACTCCAAACTTCCCGTTGCCCAAAGATTCCAAACTTCCCATTCTCCAAAGATTCCAAACTTCCCGTTCCCCAAAGACTCCAAACTTCACGTTCTCCTAAGATTCCAAACTTCAGAAACTCATTCTTAATATTTATTGGGTGTTTTTGTTCTTTTCCCTGATTCAAGAATTTCTGACAACCAACTCCGAACATTTCTTCACCAGTTTGAGCCCTGCTAGAAGCAGCCAAGGAATTTTCCCAGGGAACAAGGAAAAGTGGGAAGATTTGGAGGAAAATGCCCTTTGGAAATGTGGATACTCACTCATATTTATCTATAGTGGAAAGTCTTTCTGTGTTGAAGTGCAGAGACCAAAGCATCCGGATTTTCATCACGTTGCAATATTCCCTTAATTTCTCCACAGGCTGACTGCACCACACCTCACAGGGATCAGCTCCTCCAAGGGGAAAAAAAAGAAAAAAAAGGGAATTACAGTGCACAATTCAAGCATTCCAACGTGCCAATAATCATGAAAATCAAGGATTATTTCCTGCATTCCAAAATGCCAATAAATATGAAAATCAAGGATTATTTCAGGCATTCCAACGTGCCAATAAACATGAAAATCAATCATTATTTCAGGCATTCCAAAATGCCAATAAATATGAAAATCAAGGATTAATTCATGCATTCCAAGGTGCCAATAAACATTAAAATTCAGGATTATTTCCAGCCTCTATTCCTGACAAAATAAGGGAACTTGAACACTCTGAACTCACCTGGCAGCTTCAGGGGGTTTTTAAATGGAAAGGGAGAGAGGGGATTTCTATGGAATCTGAAAATTCACAAAAATTCTGAAATTCCACAAAAATTCCCCTTCCACAGCTGTTGGTTTATTCCCACAAATAAGGGGGTTGTGGAAAAAATACAATTTTGATTTTGAGCCACCTGCTTTTCTGCAACTGGGAATTTTTGTTTATTACTGCAAAACCTTCCCTGCACAAAGAAATAAAATTTAAAAATTAACTGGAAGTTGTCACAGCTAAACCCACCAGCCTTGAATCTCCCTCCTCACAGCATTAATTGCCTGCTTTTATGGAAATATTACTGAATATTTAAGTTGCATTAGGAGAAACAGACGGGAATTGCTCCAAGGTAACAGAAAATAACAATGCTTCTGCTCAGAAATAATAAGGAGCTAATTTTCAGGCAAAAATGAGGAAAAATAAAATCAAATAGGGATTCAAATGGAAAGAATATTGGTTTTGTTTCCATACCTGTTCTAAGATTACGCAGTCCAAAGGTTCCATGACCCTAAAGATAAATACATTACTTACATACTTATATGGAATATATTTATACATTTAAAAATTATTATATTGCACAGCCAAAAAGCAAAGAAAGAAACCCAAGCCAGGAACAAAGAAAGCATTTTGTTCTGTTTTGAGGAAAATAAAGAACATTTATATTAAATTAAAAATATTAAAAAAATGTCCATGGGTTAATTAATGGTTATGAATGGATAGGAAAAGCTTTGCTCATTTAAAGAATATTTTCAATCAAATTGAGATTCTAGGAATTAATCATTCAAAAATCAGGCAGCAAATTCATGTTCAAGAGTACCTGGCTGAACTTGAAGGTTTGAGAAGGTAAAACAGATTTTCAAAAAAAAATCATTAAAAATAATACTTTTATTTTGGCAGTGAATGTGTATTTAAATAAAACCATCTATAGCAATACAGGAGGAGTTGATTTAGTATTTCATCTTACTTTTGAGGGGTTTAAACCTCATTTGAGCACCTCAAGCTGAAGAAGAAATGATTTATTCTGATTTATAGATCCCTACAAAGTCTGTTATTTTAATAAACATCACAAATGTGTGCTTTAATAAACACTCTGTAGCACAGGAAATGCTGCATTATCATTTCACAGAAATGCAGAAATTATAAAATTCATGTATTTAACAGGCCAGGACACAAAATAACAAAGAGGGGTGAAAAAATAAACTGTGACTCAAAAATCAGCTCATCTTGAAGACAACTGAGAACTCTTTAATTAAAGAGTTTTGTTTTGGCAGCAGCAAACACCCAAAAAACTCCTCAGTGATATAAATAAATTCTGAATGGAATCTCAGCTCTACTGAGATTGGAAAGGTAGAGCTTTACAAAGGAGAAATTTGATTTATCTGTGCTTTGAATTCCTGCCTGGGGAGGACAAAAGGCCACATCTTGTGTTTCATACCAGCAGGGATAAACAACTCCTGCTGAGCTCTGCAAGCAGCACAAACAAAGTGGAAATCAGGGATTTCTGAGATTCCCCAAGCACAGCAAAGAAGGGGGAGGAATAACCAGTCAAGGAAAGCATTGCTGGAAGTGTGGAAGCAGAGAAGGGCTGCAGTTCATGCAAGAAAAGCACAACAGGAACTGACAGGGAAAATTCCTCAGCAACTGCAGGGACAGGACACAGGGAATGGCTTCAAATTCCCAGAGGGCAGGGCTGGCTGGGATCCTGGGCAGGAATTGTTCCCTGGCAGGGTGGGGGGGGGCTGGGATAGAATTCCCAGAGCAGCTGTGGCTGCCCCTGGATCCCTGGGCCAGGTTGGACATTGGGGCTTGGAGCAGCCTGGGACAGTGGGAGGTGTCCCTGCCATGGCAGGGGTGGCACTGGGTGGGATTTAAGGTCCCTCCCAACCCAAACCAGTCTGGGATTCTGGGATTAAATAAGCAGAGCCTTGCTGGGCACAAAGAAATGCATAAAATTGGAAAGGATTGGAAGAACAAAGAAGGGGCAATGCTGCAGTCACTGTGCAGAGCTGAAATCCCAGAAACCAAGAGCTGAAATTCCAGAGACCAAGAGCTGAAATTCCAGAGACCAAGAGCTGAAATCCCACGGACCAAGAGCTGAAATCTCAGGAAACGAAGAGCTGAAATCCCAGAAACCAAGAGCTGGAATCTCAGGAAACCAAGAGTTGAAATCCCACGGACCAAGAGCCAAAATTCCAGGAGCCAAGAGCCAAAATTCCAGGGACCAAGAGCTGAAATCCCAGAGACCAAGAGCAGAAATCCCAGAGATCAAGAGCTGAAATCCCACGGACCAAGAGATGAAATCCCACAGACCAAGAGCAGAAATCCCAGAGATCAAGAGATGAAATCCCATGGACCAAGAGATGAAATCCCACAGACCAAGAGCTGAAATCCCAGAGACCAAGAGCTGAAATCCCACGGACCAAGAGATGAAATCTCAGGAAACAAGAGCAGAAATCCCACGGACCAAGAGCTGAAATCCCACGGACCAAGAGAAGAAATCCCACGGACCAAGAGCCGAAATCCCACGAGCCAGGAGCTGAAACCCCATGAGCCAAAAGCCAAAATTCCAGGAGCCAAGATCCAAAATCTCAGGAACCAAGAGGCGAAATCTCAGGAGCCAAGAGCAGAAATCCCATCATCCAAAAGCAGATTGCTCTGCACGGCCTGAACGTGTCAGGCTGAGCTGCAGCATCAAGGAATGGCCACAGGACCAACAGGTTGGGCAAGTTCTGCTGACAGGAGCTGCCCTGGCCCAGCTGCACTCCTCAGTCCCCACTGCTGCTGGCAGGGCACACAGGCCCTGGGCTCTGCCCCAGTCTGGGGTTTTTCCAAGGGAATCAAGGACAGTGTGATGTACCTGAGTTAATCAGCACTGGGAATGACTCTGGAGGTCTGATCAGAGAATCAGAGAATCCCAGAATGATTTGGGTTGGGAAGGGACCTTCAATATCATCCCATTCCACACCTTCCAGGCTGCCCCAACGTCCAACCTGGCCTTGGGCACTGCCAGGGATCCAGGGGCAGCCACAGCTGCTCTGGGCACCCTGGGCCAGGGGCCAGATCCAGATAAAAAACTCCTCTGGAACATCCTCCAAGCTTCCCATCAAGTTCCAACCTCACTTACCAGTACATCGGCGCATGGATCAACTGCCAAAATTTGCAAGGCACCTCGCACGTCATTCTCGGTCATGAGCAGAGAATCAGCCATGGCACATGCCCCTGAGAGAGAGAGAAGGTGAGAAATGCACCAGAGGCAAATAACAGGAGCTGGGCAACACCTCAAATGATCACATCGCTCAGTCTCACCTTGCCTGGCTTTTGCGGAGGCTGTGCATTTGTGAAAGCAGAGCTGAATGCTGAAAACAGCCATCCTAAAAGCCTGGGACATGGACTAACTCCGTCCTACACCCCGACAGGAGCCCGGGGCGCTGCCTCACGCCTGACAGGCACCTCAGGCACTTTGTCCCTGCCGGGTCAAGGAGCAGCATCCCCGGGATCGCGGCTGCATCCCGGGAGCGCGGCTGCACCTCCGGGATCGCGGCTGCATCCTGGGATCGCGGCTGTGTCCCCGGGATCGCGGCTGTACCCCGGGATCGCGGCTGCACCTCCGGGATCGCGGCTGCATCCCCGGGATCGCGGCTGTATCCCGGGATCGCGGCTGTACCCCGGGATCGCGGCTGCATCCCCGGGATCGCGGCTGTACCCCCGGGATCGGGGCTGTATCCCAGGATCGCGGCTGCATCCCGGGATCGCGGCTGTATCCCGGGGACCGCGGCTGTATCCCCGGGATCGCGGCTGTATCCCGGGATCGCGGCTGTATCCCCGGGATCGCGGCTGTATCTCGGGATCGCGGCTGTACCCCGGGATCGCGGCTGTATCCCGGGATCGGGGCTGTACCCCCGGGATCGCGGCTGTACCCCCGGGATCGCGGCTGTACCCCGGGAGCGCGGCTGTACCCCGGGATCGCGGCTGTATCCCGGGGATCGCGGCTGCATCCTCCGGGATCGCGGCTGCACCTCCGGGATCGCGGCTGCATCCCCGGGAGCGCGGCTGTATCCCGGGATCGCGGCTGCATCCCCGGGATCGGGGCTGCACCTCCGGGATCGCGGCTGCATCCCCGGGAGCGCGGCTGTATCCCGGGATCGCGGCTGTATCCCGGGATCGCGGCTGTATCCCGGGATCGCGGCTGTATCCCGGGAGCGCGGCTGTATCCCGGGATCGCGGCTGTATCCCGGGATCGCGGCTGTATCCCCGGGATCGCGGCTGCATCCCCGGGATCGCGGCTGTATCCCCAGGATCGCGGCTGTATCCCGGGATCGCGGCTGTATCCCCGGGATCGCGGCTGCATCCCCGGGATCGCGGCTGTATCCCTGGGATCGCGGCTGTATCCCGGGATCGCGGCTGTATCCCCGGGATCGCGGCTGTACCCCCGGGATCGCGGCTGTATCCCGGGATCGCGGCTGCATCCCTGGGATCGCGGCTGTACCCCGGGGATCGCGGCTGTACCCCGGGAGCGCGGCTGTATCCCCGGGATAGCGGCTGTACCCCGGGATCGCGGCTGTATCCCGGGATGCCGAACACCCCGCCCCTTCCCAGCAGCTCCCGGGCTCCCCCCCGGCGTCATCCGATCCCGGAAGTCCCTGTGCTCGCCTCTCACGTGTCTGATCCCGCCGGCACAGCCCCGTCCGTGCCGCTGCTCCAAGAGCCCGGAGAGCTTCCGGGCGGGCCGGGAGGGCGCGTCACGGCGCCGGACACAAACCGGGCAGCGGGCGGGGATCCCGGGCTGGGAGAGGCGCGGGGGAAGGCAGCCGAGCAGCCACCACTCCGTCCCTCCATCCCCATATCCCTGCATCTCTCCCTCCATCCCTGGATCCATCCCTGGATCCATCCCGCACTCACCGCTCCGCTCCCGCTGCGCCGCCGCCGCTCCCGCCGCCCTCAGCGGGCCCCGCCCCCCTGGACGGGGCCGCCCTCTGACGTCACGGGCGGCGACCAATCGGCGGGCCGGGTTCCTGCGCGCGCGCGCGCGGCCGGATGCGGGCGGGCGCTGAGGCGGATGCGGGAGCGGGGAGCGGCTTCCTCCCCTTCCTCCCCTTCCTTCCTCGCCTTCCTCCCCTTCCTTCCTCCTCCTCCTCCTCCTGCTGTCCCCGGCGCCGGAGAGCAAAGGGGCAGAGCCCGGCGGGGGGCGGGGAGGAGGTTGCTGGCAGTGGGAGGGAGGGAGCGATGCGGCCCCCGCACCCGCGGGTACAGCGGGCTGTCCCCTCAGGAGCTGAATGCTGAAAACAGCCTCCGATCTCCTCCTCTCCCGTTCAGGTTAAAGGGAAGAGCCCGGGATGGTCGAGAACTCTCCGGCTCCGCTGCCTGAAAGGGCGATCTACGGTTTTGCGCTTTTTTTGGGCTCGTGGTTTGGCTTCAGTGAGTATCCCGCCGCTGAATCCCTCGGCCCCAAGCGTTGCTTTGCTGCGTTCCCATTTTAATCTTTTTTTTTTTTTTTTTCACTCGAATCACTCACGTTTTCACGTTCACTAAGCACTACAGGCACTTGTGGTCTTACCTTCCCCATCAAAATACTGAAAAATAAAATAATCTGGTCATCAGCAGTGGGAAATATTTTGGGTTCTCGCAGCTTTTCTCCGGGTTCTTCATTTCACCGCGGATCCATCTCAGGACCGAGGTTTGAGAGGGTAGAAAACACTTTTATCAACGCAAGAAAAGGTGCTGCAAATATCTTTTATCGGATGCTGCTGTGGGGCTGTGCCAGCCACCCTCGGGCCAGGGCTCAGCTCCTCTCCCAGGAGAATCAGGAAGGATTTTCAATAATTTTTCATTACAGTTCCATCCAAACATTGAAATTCCACCTGTTTTCTTCCCATTAAATGCCCCCTGTGGGATCATTTTCTGCTTTAATCTTGTCTCTGTTCAGACTCCCTTTTTTTGAGATGTTTGGGGGCGGTTTTGTTGTTTTTTTTTTCTTTAACTTGGAGTAAATTCTCGTCTGTCCTTGTAAGAAATCAGAAATTAAATGTGAAAGCAAATCTAAAACTGATCCCGTGTCACCAGGTACTGAGCAGGGGGAAATTCTGCAATCTTTTGGGAGAGGTATTTTGGTTTAAAAAAAGGCAAAATTTAGGAAGTCTAAAGCACCATCAGTCTGATTGTGACTTTTTAATTTTGTTGTGCAGTTCTGTACCTTATCTGGGCTTACATTCCTGAGACTTGGCTCTTCTCCCTGGGACTGACATACTGGCCTCAAAAGTAAGTTCAGCCAATTAAACTCTTTAAATCTTAATTATTTTCAAATAACAAAACTTTTTTTTTTCTCTTTTTAAATAATGGCCTTGCATTAAATGCATTTTTCCCTGATGATGAAGGGCTGGAAAGTTTCTGAAGTATTTTTTTATGTGGCCGTGGTGAAAATGTTTTGTTGTGCCATGAAATAAATAATATTGGGATGTTTGGGGATAAATTTGGATATTTTGTTTTCAGGAATTTTGCTGGTGGAAATACAGCAAACTTCAGGCCATAATTTAAAAATAAACACCTTTTTAAGGAAGTTATCTGATGGTTTCTCAGTAGCTCCAGTGGGGTCAGGATCCATAATCAGAGTTGTTTTTTCTTTTCCTCTTGGAGAAATTCATCACAGATACAACACCAACATTAAAACTGATTCATTATTAAGCATTTGTTCCTAAATGTAAAATTTTAAAATCCTTTTTCTCAGGTACTGGGCAGTTGCTCTGCCAGTTTATCTCCTGGTGGCTGTGGGAATTGGTTACATTTTGCTTTTTGGGATCAACATGATGAGCACAGCTCCACTCGACTCCACTCACACCATCACAGGTAATTTTACTGCTTATTTAAAAGTTCAATCCCTCACTGAGAATTCTGGAAATCTGTACAGAATAAACCCCAAATTTTAAACCTTTAAATATTTGAGGTTTTGGAAGTCCTGGTGGGGTTTTTAGCATCCTTTAAAGTAGTTAAATTGGTAGTGTTGCATTATATAATTAGACAATGTCCTTGGAAGAGCAGGATCTGGAAGCCATGGAATGTTCCCCTTATCTTTTGCAGATAACTTTGCAAAAAAGCAGCAGCAGAAGAAATTCCAAGAGGAGGCAATTCCAGCCCTGAGGGATATTCCCATCAGTGAAGTCAACAGGATGTTCTTCCTCCCTGAAAAAGGGATCTGCAATAGCAGATAGTTGTTAATAAAATCTGTTTTAATGTTTATATTCAAATATTTTAAAAAGTAATAAAACTGACAGAGGGACAGTTAAAACCTCTCCAAGCTAAAAACAAAAACTCTTGCAGCTTCTTTTATCCCCCTGAATTTTTAATTAAATTTATATTTATTGTCATTATTATTATTATTATTATTATGCCCCTTAATAACCTGCATTGCTCTGAAAATTATGCCCCAATAATTTATCTGGTTATTCTTTAAAAATTAAAAAAATGGGTTTAAAAGGGTTCTGTCACTCTCAGCTTTCTGCTTGGAATTCCCCTCTGAGAGGGGGAAAAAATCAGCTTTTACACAGAGTTTAATTCTATTTCTTTTTGAATTCAGGGAGAAGAAATGTGTTTTGCCAGTCAACCACTTGAGGATCTTTTTTAATTATTGATTGGAAGTGTTTTGCATTGTAAATATATTATTTGCCTTTGTAAATATTAATAAAATCTGGCTGATTTTTCCATGTTCACCATTTTCCTGTGGTTCTGGGAGATTTCTCCTGGGTTAAAGTGTTTAATGCTCCATTTTCCTTCACACAATTCTTCATTCAGCCAAATCTGTTGATCCTCCACCCCTAAATTATCAGATTTACTGAATTACCAAAAATAATAAAGGTGGGTTATGAAGATTTGCTGGAACAAGCCTTGAAATTACTTTTTTTAAACTTATTTTCAAGAATACTGAAAATGGAGTTCAAGGAAACAGCTGAAAATACAGGAACTGACAGGTCCATGCTGTTAAAACCCAAGGTTAAATGGTTCAGATGTTTTTTAAACAGTGAATTTTACTTTTTTGTTGTTTATTTCCTTTCTCCCAAGTGTAACAAATTCATTTATCTCCAGGACTCAATGTTATTTAGGTCCATTATAAAGCCCAGTGAATAGAACCTCATTATTTATTATTTAAGCCTGTAACCAACTTCAGCAGTGAATTTAGTTAAAAATGTTATTATTTCATTAAAAGGTAATAAATTTTTGAGAATTTGTGTGAAAAATCTTACACCAATTCTTTAGCAATCTGTCAAAATGATCATCAGTTGCTCTGGAAAGTTTTAAAACTTAATAACAATCTTTGTTTATATATATATATATATATATAAATATATATATATTTATATATAATAAATATAAGTCTGTAGTTGGTTGGGTTTTCTGCCTGAATTTGAAGGAAAAATCTCCACATTCAGTATTCCAGGTAGGATTTTAAAAAAAATAATTAAAAAAATTCATTTTCCTCCTCATTGAAGGAAAAAGTGTTTTTCAACATTTCACTTTAAAATACTGAATTTTAGGTGTATTGGCACGTGGGAGCATGGTATAAAAATGAATTTGTGTCTAAATTAGAACAGCGTTGATTTGTGTGGTAGTTTTAACTTAATAATGAAGTTTTGGGGTTTTGTTTGCTGTTGTTTCTCCATCCTGCCACGATCCTGTCCTTTTATTAATTTTAATTAATCATTTAACTTCCATTAAATCACGATTTTATGACCAGCAGACACGAAGATGTGTTTGCTCTTTTGTCACTCCTCTCATCACGTTCCAGACATTGAAGTATTGACTGTAATTTTTTTTTTTTCCTCATTTTTTGCTTCCTGGGAGAGCAATTTCATTTGGAATTGATGTGACAACGAGCTTAAGGCCACGTTTGGGATCATTTGATGGAAGGATTAATTCAGTCCCTTGTTAAGGATGCCCCAAATCCCTTCAGGATCAAGGAGAGCTCCTGGAAAACGCCCTGAGAAAACAGAAATTAAAGGATGTAAAACCCTGGGCAAAGATTGGAGCACCATTGAATTTCATTTCTCTGCAGGGCCCACAGTGATGGGAGAACTGAAGGTGAGGAGGCCAAGGGGGGCTGTTTGTTCAAGGAAAAATTAAATGTTTGCTGTCACTGCAGCTTCAAAGGCACCCTGGTGACCTTTCCTTCAACTTGGGCACGTCTGACACTTCAGAAATTGCCTCTGGGAGCAAAATAAAAGCAGGTGATGTGGGGTTTGGGAGTTAAAATTTGTGTTTTGGGGATTGGGCATCCACAGGTCTTGCCTGTGATTAAGGAGATGCACAACTCTGCAAAGAGGAGAGGAGGTTTTTTATGTAGATTTATAGAAATTTTGCCTTGGGTATTGAGGGAAAAAAAAAATCCCCCACATGATTGAAAGGTGGTGCTTTTCTTTACTAAACATGCCTGGATATCAGGTGTCCATTCTTCTCAGAGGCAGAGGGGAAACTAAGTAAATAAAAGGCAAAAAAAAGTAAATTTGCCCTCATTTTCACCTTTCTGGTGGCACAACTGGTAGGGTTCAATCCACTGCATTGTCCCTGCTGGAATAAAGGGGGCTGGAAATTCAGGTTTGCATTTAACTGCACCTTTTGGGGTTCTGCAGTTTTGGGATGAGATTTTACACGTTTGCTGTGCAGATCATCTGGTGGGGCAGGAACCTTCCCTGGGTGGGATGGGAAGGAAAATGTGTGGGGAACGTGTTCCCAGAAAGGAACTGAGGTGCCCCCATGGAATGGGGCCGTGCCAAAGGGGAGAATGGAGCTGAATTTGTGTCTCTCTCTTCTTTCCATCTTAGCAGGGAAAGGAAGGGTGATAAAAACATGGACTGGGAGGAGGAAAGGCTGGCACAGCTGGGATTGTTCAGCCTGGCCAGGAGAAGCTTTGGGCTGAGCTCAGGGTGGCCTTGCAGGGCCTGAAGGAGCTGCAGGAACCCTGGAGAGAGACAATTCCCAAGGGCTGCAGGGACAGCACACAGGGAATGGCTTCAAACTGAAAAATGCCAAGTTTGGGTGGGATCTTGGGCAGGAATTGTTCCCTGGCAGGGTGGGGAGGGGCTGGGATGGAATTCCCAGAGAAGCTGGGAATCCAAAGCATCCCTGACACATCTATTTCCAGGGCTGAGGTGCTGAAGCAATAACTCCTGCTGGGAACACCAGCACTCTGATATCAGAGTATTCTCATTTTTTGAAAGGAGCTGCAGGACAGGAATAAAAAGCCCCCATCAGCTGGGAGTTTTCATCCTTTCCACTCCCAATTTACTGGGAAGTTTCTGTACCACAAACTCTGCACTGATTGCACCACCAGGGACGGCTCACCAGGCTCTCAGCCCAGCCTGGGAGGATTTTGTGTATTTTATATATTTTATGTGGATGTGTTTTAATTTCCAGCATCCCAAAGACAGAAATTATCCCAATTAAGTTACCTGAGAAATTGGAACTGATGAAGACACTGGAGAGAAGATGCCACTTCCTGGCCATGCTGTTAATATTAAATGTTCATCCTGGGACACATCTGTGCTAAGGGGTCCATAAACATTTAAAAAAGCAACAAATCTCTGTGAACTTCAATTTCAGTTGTGGGTGGAAATCATAAAATTTCACAAAATCACAAAATATTCGACTGATCCCCTGCAAATATATTTTGTTCACCTTTCTTGTGGGCACTTGAGTTGCTAAAATGTTTAATTCAGAGTCCTGCTTGCTGAGTGCTGTTGAATTTCACCCAGCTGGGATGAATGGGGGGTTTTGTATCTCTGCTCAGGAACTGAACTGTTCTGAGGAGTTTTGGAAGGATTTTGTTTTGTTCTGCCAGTTCCCTTCCAGAGGGGCTGCCAAAGTCAGTTTTGTTGGGGTGCTGTGCTCTGGATGAAAAGCAGCTGAATGATGAAGCCAGAGCAGAATAAATCACATTAAATAGGAAATGTTTCAGTGGATTGGGTGGATTCTGTCTCTGGAGCTCAAAAAGCTGCTGTTGGGAATATTGCCTTTGCTCAGCTCTGCTGCTGCTGTCATTCTCCCTGAATAAATGGAATTTAGGGGGGAAAAAAAATCCTGTGGTTGTTCTTTTAATCAGAATGAATCCTTCATCATATTTAGAAAAAACACATTTCTGAGGCCTGCCAGGATATGCTTCCCTTGGATTTTTGTATCCTTCAGAGCTGTCTTAAAAGCTCCTGGAAGCAGAATTCCAACAACAGGAATCCGAAATTGCAGAGGTTTTGTGGAGGTATCCCTGCACCAAGGAATAAGAAGTTTCTTTTTGCTGCCATCATTTTAGGGAATGGAAAACGAAAGCAGCATTTCCTGGAAGTGTTGCAGCTGCTGCATTCCCAAGGGAAAGCTTTGGTGGCACTGAGACCTGAGCCAAGGATTTCATCTGCTCCCAGCCTCGCCTTGGAAGGGCTGAACTGCCCAGGAACTCCTTTGGGGGATGCTTTGTGTCACCTTCCTCCTGTAAGTGATGGATGGGCTGAGGTCACTCTGACTCTGCAGGGTGGGACTGCAGATGAGGTAAAAAATCAGAAGTGGGAACTGAAAGTGTCCTGCAGCTGAATCACAGAGATGCTGCACCTGCTCACTTTGGGGCTTCATTAATTATTAACGAGCCCAGGGCATTTTCTGTGTGTGCAATGGGTCATCACAGAGCACTGAAATCACCCTGGATGCTTTTCTGTTTGCTTTTGCTGCAGAATAAATAATGAGGAAGCTGGAGAATAAATTATTTTAGGCTATCTTGTGAAATACCTTAAATTAGCTGTGTTTTATGCCACGTGTTTGGAAGCGGGGATGTGGAAATGAATCCAAAAGCTGAATTTTCCCTTTGTCACTCTGGGGCTTTAAATCCAACTAATTCTTGTCATCCCTTATCGAGGTCTGGAGCTTCAGGATCGTCCGACCCCGACAGCCGCAGTGTCCCGGATAAAATGGGACCGTGAGGAACCGCCCAACCCGACACCTCAGTGAGGTGTCCAACCTCAGGGAAACTGAGCAAGCAGCTTTTAGTGAATTCAGCTCCTAATGGCACTGAAATTCAGCTCTTAATGGCACTGAAATTCAGCTCGCAGTGACATTCAGCTTTTCCTTGCTAAGAAGCCCCAGCAGACACAAGGAGAGAGGAGAAAAGCCGTGTGGAGTTCCTCAGAGCTGTCCTTTATTGGCATTCTCTTCAAAGGGTTCCAGGGACAGCTCTTCCCACTTAGCAGGGCAAGATTTGGGGTTTATATAGGGTGGAGGGGTTTTGAAAAGTGGACCAATAGGGTGAGTTGGGGTGCAAAGTGACCTGTGGTCTTACAGAGAGATAAAAGGGAGTCTGAAGGTGGCAAGGGGTTTCTTTTGGCCATTCATCCTGACTTGGCATTTTCTTGTCTTAGGCCACTGACCGCCAGGGAGGCCTCGCAGGCCTCGTAGCTGCAACAATTCCACTTTCTGTATTTAAAAAAAAGCGTTCCCAATAGTTCTGTTAAAGCAATGGACAAAGCATGAGGACATAGCTAACACAATGACAATTACAAGGAAAATCCACAGAATCCCTTTAACCAAGGATGCAACCCATCCTGTCATTCTCCATTGACCAAAGAGATCATTAACCCAGTCTGGGTTCTTTTCTACTTTTAAGTCCTTCACAAGTTCCTTCAATTTCTGGATGTTTGCGTGGATGGATTCTGAGTGTGAAGAGAGATTAAAACAACACATCCCATTGAAATCTTGGCATCTGTGACCGTGGGCGAGGAGCAGGAGGTCGATGGCGGCTCGGTTCTGAAGCGACGCGTGTCTTGTGGTTTCCTCTTCCTTTAGGTGATCAGTCAGGGCAGCACATGTGGCTTGCTAAGCCAGCACCCTCGGTGATCTATTTCACCAAGGGCTTTAGCTGCAGCTACCCATGGTAGGAATAGGGAGGCAGCAATCTTTTTTGGTTTATTCCAATTGTAAAATTTGGGATCGCAGATTTCATCAAATTCCGTGTAGGATCCTTTGTGGTGATTTGCCTCACTTTATTTTCTCCAATTATGTAACAAGATCATCCAGTTCCAGCCCTGACACCTCCCACTGTCCCAGGCTGCTCCAAGCCCCAATGTCCAACCTGGCCTGGGACACTGCCAGGGATCCAGGGGCAGCCACAGCTGCTCTGGGAATTCCATCCCAGGGTCTCTTCACCCTCCCAGGGAACAATTCCTGATTCCCAAGATCCCATCCAGCTCTGCCCTCTGGCAGTTTAAACCCATTCCCTGGGTCCTGTCACTCCCTCCCTTGTCCCAAGTCCATCTCCAGCTCTCCTGGAGCTTCTTTAGGCACTGGAAGGGGCTCTGGAGCCTTCTTGAGATTCTCCAGGCTGAACAGCCCCAAAATCCTTTGGGAGAAGCCCCATTATGCAGAATCCCAGGATTAAAGTTGGAAAAGCCCTCCCAGCCCAGGGAGCCCCAGCTGTGCCCCATGGGCACCTTGTCCCCAGCCCAGAGCACTGAGTGCCACCTCCAGGTGACACCTGCAGGGATCCCGGGCACTCCAAAGCTCCCTGGGCAGCCCCTGCCAAGTCCTGAGCACCCTTTCCATGGGGAAACTTTCCTGAAGGAATTCCTGCACCCCCGTGTGGCACCGACTGCAAACACCAAGCTCAGCTCCCAGCCCAGTGTGGCAGGAAGGAGGTGGGGCAGAGCCATTTATGGGGTGAGAGCAGCCCCAGAAATCCTGGTCAGTGACATCTCCTCATGGCCCAACAGCTCCACCAGTTCAAAGCATTTCAAATCCACTCAAATCAAAGCAGTTTCTTCTCACCCTTCTGATTGTTCCTTTTTAATTTCTTTATTCTCTGACCCTTCTGCTTGATCCTTTTTAATTTTTTTCTCTGTTGAAAATCTTGGTTGGTGGTTTGGTGTTTTGGGGTTTTTTTGGGTTTTGTTGTTGTTGTTGTTGTTCTGGGTGTGATTTAGATTCAGGGCTCTGGTCTAATTTATTATTATTATTATTTAATATTATTTATTATTTATTATTTATTTATATTACACTCTTTCTCGACTTCTGCAAGTTCCACTCTTGCTCTCCTGCATAATTCCCCATTTATCTTTAGGTCTGTCCTTTCTATTTATTCTTGACACAGAATATGGAGACAACTTCACCACCACCAGTTCAGTGGGAAAGAGCAACTTTTGTGCCTCTTGTTTTGCATTTGGAATCTTTTTCCTGCAGTAACACCAGGGTGACCTTTTAGAAGAGAAATAATCAGGAGGTCAAACAACTGCCTTGACGTAAGGGAGATCTTATTTTTGAGATAAACTGAGGTCACCTTTGGAGCATTTGCTGTGTGAATTGTGGCAGGTTTGGTTCAGGATGTCAGAGTTGCAGTGAATTTGTGGCACTCACTGTTGTTTCCCTGTGCAATGTGTTTGTTTCCCAGACAATTCCAGGCCAAGCCCCCATGTGTGACCCTGCCATTGTCACCTGTCCCACGGCAGCTGCACAGCCCAGGGCCCTTCCTGCATTCTCCAGTTCTGATGGAAAAGCTCCGGCCCAGCCTCTGCTCCAAGCACAGACCAAGGCAGCCCCTGCCACCCCTGAGGCTTCTCCTGCAGCTGGGAAAACACTTCCCAGAGCTCCAGAGGGATCCCATTCCAGCCAGCTCTCACCATCCCGCCCCTCAGGGATTTCTGGAAGTCATTCCCAGCATGTCCAGCCCAGCCAGACCCACCAAGATCCCTCAGCTCTGCAACTGAGGCCGCCTGGAATTCCAAACAAGATCAAGCTCCCCCCCAAAATTGGAAATATTTTAGCCCAGCTCCAGAGTATATTCCCAAACTACAGCAGGTACTGGATTGAAGGAGGGCTGTGGGACAAGGGCTGAAGTGGAAAAAGAATTGATTTTGTTTTGCTGATAAGGGCTGGAGGGCCAGGACACAGGGAATGGGTTTAAACTGCCCGAGGGCGGGGCTGGATGGGAGATTGGGCAGGAATTGTTCCCTGGGAGGGTGAACAGAATTCCCAGAGCAGCTGTGGCTGCCCCTGGAGTGCCCAAGGCCAGGTTGGACATTGGGGCTTGGAGCAGCCTGGGACAGTGGGAGGTGTCCCTGCAGTGGCAGAGTTGGGATGAGATGATCTTTAGGGTCTCTCCAAACCCAAACCATTCCATGATTCCGATGATTGTTCGGGGGATTTGTCCTGCTCACTGAGAGTTCCTGGGAGAAGTTGGTGTTTCTGATCCTGCTGGGATCACACAGGGAGCCTGCAGTGCTCTCCAGGGACCATCCCTGATCCTGCCTTTCCTGTCCCTCCAGCCTGGACCTGATTGCCTTCATCAGGGAAGTGCAGAGGAGAAACGAGAACAGCGTGGGGGGCCTGAGCGCCGACCAAATCCTCAACCGGGTCATGGAGCTCATCCTGGACCAGCCCAAGGTACCGGGGCTGCAGCTGCTGCTCCTCCCCACGTGGAGAATGGAGCAGCACAGCCCTGGGAACACAATTCCTTTCTGATCCCTGTGCAGGCACCGCCTCCAGCAGGCAGAGCCGGGCACTCCTCGGGCTCTGCTGCCCCAGCGCGGAGCCGGGAAGCGCCCGCGGAAGGAATCGCCCCCCAGGCAGCACCAGCCCCGAAAAACTCCTCCAGTAAAAAACCCTCTCAGCCAAACCTGCAGGCCTGGGGAAATGCTGGAGCTGTACCTAAAACCAAATGGAAAAAGCAGGACAATGTGAGTTTTCTGCTGTTTCAGTGGAATTGTGCTTTGTACAAGATGTGAAATAAAAAATAATTGCCTCGTTTATTTTGTGTACAAAAGCTTCAATGGACTTGGTTAAAGTTAGTGGCCTCGTTAATTGAGTAGGATGTGCTGGTTAATTGCTGATGGTTGTTAAATAACTGAGCATTCCTTTCCTGGCCAGGGCTCCAGTGAGGATCCCTGCAGCATCTGTCACGATGAGCTGGGCAGAGACTGCTGTGAGCTCGAGTGTGGCCACCACTTCCACAGAGAGGTGAGCTCTGCTCGTGTTCCTCATCTCCACCTCCTAAAAACAACCCCTCCACCCTCCCCTTACCCTTCAGTGCTTGAACAACAGGGTGCACTTTCCTTTCCCAGCCTTTGCCCCCCAAAACCAGCCTGTCAGAAGCTTTAGGTGTTTTTACAGTACAGTGATTCATCAGAGTGGGTTTCAGATGATTCTTCAGAGAGTGAATTTGGTTGGGATTGCTGGCAGCACACTCAGGCAATGGGTTATCCCTGAAAATTCTGTATTTGCCTCCTGAGAGTGGAAATTCATGGAGTAAAAAAGCCAGGATGATGTTGGAATAACTCCACGCTTCTGTGACTTTTCCCCTTTACCTGTTTGGTTTTAATGCTGATTTGTTCTCCCAGAATAAATTCAATTAGAGCAGCAGAACATTTCTCCACCCCAAATTTCAGTGGTGTAGAACTTGCTGAAGAGCTTCCATTAGTGCCAACAATTCTCAGCCTCCAGCTGGACTCCTCCTCCCAAATTTTGCCTCTCACCCTGTCCCTGTGCCCGCAGTGCATCCGGATGTGGCTCAAGCAGCATTCCAGCACCTGCCCCATGTGCCGTGGGCACGCTCTGCTTCCCGAGGATTTCCCGGAGCTCCCTGCATGGAACAAGTACAGCTGAAGCTGCTTTTCCTCCTCCACTTTGGAATTAAAGATGCAGAAGGGGCTGCAGCACAAGCCCGGTGCTGGGGGACAGGACAGAACCCTGGGTTTGTTGGCCATGGGGAGAACCTTGGGATTTCACTCCAAGCTCCAGGATTTCTCCTGGTTCCTGCCTAAAGCTGTGGAGTTCAGGGTTGGCAGCACACAAAACTGGTGGATTTTTAGCTGAGGGATGCTGAAAGTACCAAGTTCTTTTATCTGAAAGGCCAGTGCATAATTCCTGTGAGGAGGGGGCTTTTCCCTCAGATTTATCCCAATATCAAACAAGTAGGTGACCCAAAGGATGGAGCAACAGAATTGGAAACCAACACATTCCATTCCTCTGGCATAAACAATTCTGGATTCGAGCCTGGTGTGGTCTTTGCAGCTCTTCTGTCTGCATAAATCCACAGCTGAGAATTCAAATTGTTTAAATAATGACTTTTAGTCACATGTGGAAGCAAGAATTTTAAATCATTCACACGGATCAATTCTTTAATCCCAAAATAGGGTTGAAATTTGAGTTCCCCCCCTTGTTGAAGAGCTGGTCTGTTTAAATAGGAAAGATTTTTTCAAAGGATTTTTTATAGGATTTTTAAGTGACACTTCCTCTGTATTTTGTGCAGGAATGGTCACCAGTAGCAGGAGGGCAGAATTCCAACAGCTCAGGGAATTGTTCTCCCACTGTTTTCCGAGTCTGAAGTGGCCACAGCACCTTCAACACTGCCAAATTTGTCCCAAACAGCCAAAAGGTGAGGACCAGAGCCTGAGAATCCTCAAGTGAAACTCAAATAATTCTCTTGTCTGAATCCAGGGAGCCTCACAAGGATTAGGAGCTCTTGGCTGGTTCCAGGGATCCCTTGTTCCCCACGCTGCTGCATCTCCTCCAGCTGAAGTTTTAAACTCCTCTCTGTGTATTCATTACCACTTGAATAAAAAATAAAGTTCCTGCTGCACCCAAACACGTGGTTTTTGTGTTGTATTTCTGCTCAGTCTGAGTTAGGGGTGAGTAACTGCTCTGTGCTGTAGAATTAAAGCCTAAAAGTTCCAGCACTGGAATCCTTTTCAGCTTCCAGTATTTTGGGGGGCTGCAGCTCTTCCCCAAATCCCCCTGTGCCATCCCTGGTCTCAGGGAAAAGTGCAAAGTTTCAGTAAATTGCATTTTCCTCCCCCTTCCTTCCCAGACACTGAAATGCAAATTTCAGCTTTTGTTTCCTAAAACACCAAACTGGAATTACATTCTCCTGCTTGGCAGTGCTGCTGGATTAACCAAAGGAAAATATTTTTGTTGGTTTTCTTAATTCTGCCTTTTTAGGTGCTACACTTCCAATTTCCATAATACAGACTGAGCCTGCCTCTACCCCACATGGAAAATAAATGGGAAATCCCCAAGTTGTGGCTGTTCCATTAAAACATCAAAATCCACAACCTGTTTGTGTTGGGAAGGTTATTTCTTACTGAACTACTTTTCCTTTCAGCTGTACAGTCACAAACACTTTAATTGATTCCTCCAACACCAACTCCTGTTCCCAATTTGACCCAAAATTTCCTTGAAATCACTCATTTCCCATCCACCTTGGGCCAGCACCTTCCAGATCTGTAGCACCATTTTTTAGACGTTCCAAGACCTTATTTCCCATTTCCCAACCCTCCCAGGATGGCTGTGATGGGATTAATGAGTTTTAAGGGGTCTTCAAAGGGCTCTGGAATAATTATTACAAAATGAAATCCAGAGTGGAACTCACTACGTACTTCTACAAGCTGTAGAAAGTTACAGAATGTTTCCTGCAGGATTTGCCTGAGGAAAATTGGAAAAAACAGGATTGTTGAAGGCAGCAGGATTGGGAATGGAGAGAGGCAAAGTCTTGGCCAGGTTTCCAGGGAAGTGAAAGCACCAGAAGTGCCCACAGGAGGAAGGAAGTGAGGAGGCTCCAGCTGAAGTCAGGCATGGATAAAGTTCCACTTTCCCTCTGAGGGATTCCCAGGAAATCCTTTCCTGCTGCTCCTCTGGGTGTTCACATCCTGCAGAGCTTCAGGGGGAAGTTCTCTGTGATGAGGTGGTCGTCCTGCAGAAGCACCACGATGTTCACTTCAAACTCTGCCAGAAGGGGAAAAGAGAGACTGAATCCCATGGGAAGCTGAATCCTGGCAGCAATCCTGCTTCAATTCCACAGGAAAGTTAAATCCTAGCAGCAATCCTGCTTCAGTTCCACAGGAAAGCTGAATCCTAGCAGCAATTCTACTTCAATTCCACAGGAAAGTTAAATCCTAGCAGCAATTCTACTTCAATTCCACAGGACATCCTAGCAGTAATCCTGCTTCAATTCCACAGGAAAGCTGAATCCTAACAGAAATTCAATTCCAAAGGAAAGCTGAATCCTAGCAGCAATAAGAAGTTGAATCCTAGCAGCAATTCTACTTTAATTCCAGAGGAAAGTTAAATCCTAGGAGCAATCCTACTTCAGTTCCACAGGAAATCCTAGCAGCAATGAAAAGTTGAATCCTAGCAGCAATTCTACTACATCAATTCCACAGGAAAGCAAAATCCTAGCAGCAATCCCACTTCAATTCCACAGGAAAATGGAATCCTAGCAGGAGTCCCACTTCAATTCCACAGGAAAACTGAATCCTAGCAGCAAGAAAAAGTTGAATCCTGGCAGCAATTCTACTTCAGTTCCGCTGGAAAGTTAAATCCTAGCAGCAATCCTATTTCAGTTCCACAGAAAAGCTGAATCCTAGCAGCAATAAAAAGTTGAATCCAAGGAGCAATCCTGCTTCAATTCTACAGGAAAGATGAATCCTAGCAGCAACCCTACTTCAATTCCACAGGAAATCCTAGCAGCAATCCTGCTTCAATTCCACGGGAAATCCTAGCAGCAATAAAAAGTTAAATCCTAGCAGAAATTCTACTTCAGTTCCACAGGAAAGTTGAATCATAGCAGCAATGAAAAGTTGAATCCTAGGAGCAATCCTACTTCAATTCAGAGGAAAGCTGAATCCTAGCAAAAATTCAATTCCACAGAAAAGCTGAATCCTGGCAGCAATCCTGCTTCAGTTCCACAGGAAATCCTAGCAGCAATCCTACTTCAGTTCCACAGGAAAGTTGAATCCTGGCAGCAATAAATAGTTGAATCCTAGGAGCAATTCCACAGGAAAACTGAATCCTAGCAGCAATCCCGCTTCAGTTCCACAGGAAAGCTGAATCCTACCAGCAATCCTACTTCAATTCTATGAAAGTTGAATCCTAGCAGCAAGGAAAAGTTGAATCCTAGCAGCAATCCTACTTCAGTTCCACAGGAAATCCTAGCAGCAATAAAAAGTTAAATCCTAGCAGCAATTCTACATCAATTCCACAGGAAAGCTGAATCCTAGCAGCAATTCTACTCCAGTTCCACAGGAAAACTGAATCCTGGCAGCAATCCTACTTCAATTCCACAGGAAAA